>CM061749.1:192757719-193322497 GCA_030979885.1 Lolium multiflorum
GCTATGCCTCCCCGGCAACGGCGCCAGAAAATAGTCTTGATGACCCACAAGTATAGGGGATCGCAACAGTCTTCGAGGGAAGTAAAACCCAAATTTATTGATTCGACACAAGGGGAGGTAAAGAATACTTATAAGCCTTAACAACTGAGTTGTCAATTCAGCTGCACCTGGAAAAGCACTAGTAACAGGGGTGATGTGAAAGTAGCAGTAATATGAGAGCAGTAGTAACAGTAACACAGCAGCAGTAATAGCAATATGAGAGCAATGGCACCAGAAAATAGTTGATACTACTTCCAATGACATGTAGAACGAGTATATGATGATGAGAGATGGACCGGGGTTCCCATCTATCTACACTAGTGGTAACTCTCCAATAACAAGTGTTGGGTGAACAAATTACAGTTGGACAATTGATAGGATTGAAATAGTATTAAGAAAGAATATCAAGTCTATTAATCATATAGGCATGTTTTCCATATATAGTCATACATGCTCGCAATGAGAAACTTGTACAACATCTTTTGTCCTACCAGCCGGTGGCAGCCGGGCCTCTAGGGAATCTACTGGAAATTAAGGTACTCCTTTTAATAGAGCACCGGAGCAAAGCATTAACACTCCGTGAAAACATGTGATCCTCATATCTAAGCCTTTCCCTCCAGTTGTCCCAATTTCTGTCACTTTGGGGCCTTTGGTTCCGGACATAGACATGTGCATACAACTTGTAGATACAATCTAAGCAATAATTATAGAGCTCAAATCTAAGATCATGCCACTCGGGCCCTAGTGACAAGCATTAAACACAACAAGATTGCAGCAACAATAACTTCACAAACTTTGTAGATAGACAATCATAACGTAACAATCCATCGGATCCCAACAAACACAACACCGATTACATCAGATGAATCTCAATCATGTAAGGCAGCTCATGAGATCATTGTATTGAAGTACATGGGGGAGAGTATACCAACTAGCTACAGCTAGAACCCGTAGTCCATGGGGGAACTACTCACGGAGCATGATGGAGGCGGTGGCGTCGATGGAGATGGCTTCCGGGCACTTCCCCATCCCGGCAGGTGCCGGAACATAGACTTCTGTCCCCGAATTGGAGTTTCGCGATGGCGGCGGCGCCCGGAGTCTTTCTGGAGTTTCGTCAATTGGTACTGCGTTTTTAGGTCGAAAGGGCTTAAATAGGCGAAGAGGCGGCGCATGAGGGGCGACAGGGTGGCCTCCCACTAGGCCGGCGCGGCCAGGGTGTGGCCCGCGCGGCCCACATGTGTGGTGGCCCCCTGGCTCTCCTCCGACTCCCCTTCGGTGTTCTGGAGCCTCCCGGGAAAAATAAGATCTTTGGCGTTGATTTCGTCCAATTCCGAGAATATTGCCCGAACAGCCTTTCTGGAACCAAAAACACAGAAAACAGGAACTGGCACTGTGGCATCTTGTTAATAGGTTAGTTCCGGAAAACGCATGAAATCATCATAAAGTGCAAGCAAAACATGTAAGTATTGTCATAAAACAAGCATGGAACGTCAGAAATTATAGGTACGTTGGAGACGTATCAGGGGTGCGGATGCTAACCCGAAGGTGGATTATTTAGGCATAGATGCATGCTGGATAGCGGTCTATGTACTTTGTCGTAATGCCCTGATTAAATCACATAGTAATCATCGTTGATATGTATTGAATCTTGATTTGTCAATTGCCCACCTGTAATTTGTTCACCCAAGCATGTTAGTTATCTTATTGGAGAGACACCACTAGTGAACTGTGGACCCCGGTCCATTCTTTTACATCTGAATACATTCTACTGCAATTATTGTTTTTACTGTTCTTTGCAAACAAACACCATCTTCCACTAGATACGTTTAATCCTTTGTTTTCAGCAAGCCGGTGAGATTGACAACCTCACTGTTACGTTGGGGCAAAGTATCTTGATTGTGTTGTGCAGGTTCCACGTTGGTGCCGGTTTCACTGGTGTTGCGCCGCACTACATTCCTCCACCAACAACCTTCACGTGCTTCTTGGCTCCTACTGGTTCGATAACCTCGGTTTCTTTCTGAGGGAAAACTTGCTGCTGTGCGCATCATACCTTCCTCTTGGGGTTCCCAACGGACGTGTACATCTACGCGCATCAGACACCGCGATCTCCGCCACCAGATCCGGCAAGGCTGCCACTCGCGCCACCACCAGCGCCCACAGGCAGGCCGACCCGCGATCACCCTAGGCAGAGGACACACACACGCACCACGCACACGCACCACAACCACACGCGCGCGCGAGGAGGAACCCCATCGCCGCCACCGCACGGGTTGCAGTAGTCGCGAGAGCTACAACTAGAAGGGAAAGGCTCATTAGTGGCGCACCAAAAAAACTATTCTGTGGCGCTGATACGCGCGAAGCACACGTCCGTTGGGAACCCCAAGTGGAAGGTATGATGCGTATAGAAGCAAGTTTCCCTCAGTATGAAACCAAGGTTATCGAACTAGTAGGAGCCAAGAAGCACGTGAAGGTTGTTGGTGGAGGAGTGTAGTGCGGCGCAACACCAAAGAAACCGGCGCCAACGTAACCTGACAACACAATCAAGATACTTTGCCCCAACGTAACAGTGAGGTTGTCAATCTCACCGGCTTTAAACAAAGGATTAAATATCGAGTGGAAGATGGTGTTTGTTTGCAAAGAACAGAAAGAACAATGATTGCAGAGATTGTATTCAGATGTAAAAGAATGGACCGGGGTCCACAGTTCACTAGTGGTGTCTCTCCAATAAGATAACTAACATGCTAGGTGAACAAATTACAGGTGGGCAATTGACAAATAAAGATTCAATACATATCAATGAATCAATGATGATTACTATGAGATTTAATCAGGACATTATGACAAAGTACATAGACCGCTATCCAGCATGCATCTATGCCTAAATAATCCACCTCCGGTTAGCATCCGCACCCCTCTAGTATTAAGTTGTAAACAACAGATAATTGCATTAAGTATGGTGAGTAATGTAATCAACACAAATATCCTTAGACAAAGCATCGATGTTTTATCCCTAGCAGCAACAGCACATCCACAACCTTAGAACTTTCTGTCACTGTCCTAGATTAAATGGAGGCATGAACCCACTATCGAGCATAAATACTCCCTCTTGGAGTTACAAGTATCAACTTGGCCAGAGCCTCTACTAGCAATGGAGAGCATGCAAGAACATAAACAACACATATATGATAGATTGATAATCAACTTGACATAATATTCTAGATTCATCGGATCCCACCAAACACAACATGTAGCATTACAAATAGATGATCTTGATCATGTTAGGCAGCTCACAAGATCTAAACAATGATAGCACAAGCGGAGAAGACAACCATCTAGCTACTGCTATGGACCCATAGTCCAAGGATGAACTACTCACGCATCAATCCGGAGGCGGGCATGATGATGTAGAGCCCTCCGGTGATGATTCCCCTCTCCGACAGGGTGCCGGAGGCGATCTCCTGAATCCCGAGATGGGATTGGCGGCGGCGGCGTCTCTGGAAGGTTTTCCGTATCGTGGCTCTCGGTACAGAGGGTTTCACGATGAAGGCTTTAGAGCATCTCCAGCCGCGTCCCCCAAAGCGTCCCCAAACCGCGCCGGATTGAGCGTTTGGGGGACGTGTTTTGTTCGTGCCGCGTTTGGGGACGTCGCTCCCCAGCCGCGTCCCCCAAACGCCGCCCCCAAACATTAAAAGTATATTTTTTTGGCTAGAAAGAAACTATTTAATAATATTCAAATCGGTTGAACATAAACAAATTATATATAAAACTTCGAAAAAATATAATTAAATACATATAAACTATCTACTTCTTCTTCTTCGCTGATGGCCCCGCCTCGTCGTCGTCATCGCGGTGGCGCTTCCTGCTCGTCACCTCTTCCGAAGAGGCGGTGTCGGCGCTCGACGCGTCGTCGTCGCCGGTGCTCGTCGGCTGCGCCTTGGCCTTGGCCTTGGCCTTGGCCTTGGCCTTGGCGGCCTTGTCCTTGGCAGCCTTCGCCTTGGCCGCCTTCGCCTTCGCACGGGCCACCGCCGCCGCCGCGGCCTCGCTCTCTTCTTCCTCCTCCTCCCAGCCCAGCCATTCCTCCTCGCTGTCAACTGGCGGCGGGGAATCGTCGCCGCTGCTCGGCGTCCTGGCTTTGTCCCACCAATGGCGCCAGCCAGCAGGCTTTCCCTCGCTGGAGGTGTCGGACGGGAGCTGGGAGATGTAGCTCATCGTCGCTGGAGGTGTCGGATGGAGGCTTGGATGAATGACGGCGTACGTACGGGTCTTATTGAGCGCGGATGAACGGCGGCGCAGAAGTCGAAGAGAGCAGCGGTTGCTCTTCCGAGGAGTCGGCGCTCCATTCCGGCGGGGTTGGCGCGTCGTCGACGCGGTTGCCAATGCGACGGTTCCGCTTCCTGTCAACTGCACCGTCGCTACGTATGTGGCGGTTGAGCGTCCGAGCCGCTGACGGGTCGGCCCCGCGCCTCCTCGCCTCTCATTTCGTTGTGTCCGGCGTGCCCGGTGCGTCCCCTGTGGGACGGGGACGGGCTCGGGACGCCGGACACCGTATCGGGCCGCGCCGGACAAAAAGGCCTTTGGGGGACGCGGCTGGAACGTTTTTTGTCCGGCGCGCCCCAAATCCCTTTGGGGACGCTTTGGGGGACGCGACTGGAGATGCTCTAAGTAGGTGGAAGGGCGGAGTCGGAGGGGTCACGGGGGCCCCACACGCTAGGGCCGCGCGGGCCCCCTGTAGGCCACGCCGCCCTAGTGTGGCGGCGCCCGTGGCCCCACTTCCTTTCCCCTCGGTCTTCTGGAAGCTTCGTGGAAAAATAGGACCCTGGGCGTTGATTTCGTCCAATTCCGAGAATATTTCCTTTGTAGGATTTCTGAAACCAAAAACAGCAGAAAACAGCAACGGCGCTTCGGCATCTTGTTAATAGGTTAGTGCCGGAAAATGTATAATAATGATGTAAAGTATGTATAAAACATTCAAGTATTATCATAAAAGTAGCATGGAACATAAGAAATTATAGATACGTTTGAGACGTATCAGGCGCATGGGCGGTGCGGCAGATAATCCGTGCCATAAAAATAAGAATTCCGTGGCGCATGGACCCATGCACCACATAAAGTCTTATTTCTGTGGCCCACCGGGCAGGCATGCGCCACAAAAAACTTTCTGTGACGCATCCAGCGGTGGTGGGCCACAATTTTTTGAATTTCAAAAAAGGCAGCCAGATCTAGATCTAGATCCTGGATTGCCGGAATTTCGCTGTATTTTTTTAAAAAAATTGTTGGAGGTCGCCGGAGATGGGTGGGTGGGTGGGGTGGGTTGAGGTGGGTGGAAGAGGAGGAGGAGGCCGGCCGGAGTTGGTGGGTGGGTGGTGGAGGTGGAGGAGGCCGACTGGAGGTGGTGGGTGGAGGTCGAGGAGGAGGAGGTCTGATGTCTACGTTTGCTTCTATTCTTGTAGACAGTGTTGGGCCTCCAAGAGCAGAGGCTTGTATAACAGCAGCAAGTTTCCCTTAAGTGAATCACCCAAGGTTTATCGAACTCAGGGAGGTAGAGGTCAAAGATAGTCCTCTCAAGCAACCCTGCAATTAAGATACAAGAAGTCTCTTGTGTCCCCAACACACCTAATACACTTGTCATATGTATAGGTGCACTAGTTCGGCGAAGAGATAGTAAAACATAGGTGGTATAGATGGTGGTAATATTGCAGGAAGTAAAGATGCAGTAAAACAGTAAACAAGCGATGTTTGCAGTATTTGGAAACAAGGCCTAGGGATCCTACTTTCACTAGTGGACACTCTCAACATTGATCACATAAGAAATAAATAACTTCTCCTCACTTGTGCTACATACACTCTTTTGTTGGATAACAAACACCATTCATTGTGTAGGGCTACAAGAGCTCCCTCAAGCCGGAGTTAACAAGCTCCACAACATTTGGCATTCATATTTAAGTAACCTTTAGAGCATAATAGATCTTTTCAATTTAGACCAAGTACTAACATAGCATACACACTGTCACCATTACACTATGAAAGGGGGAATAGATCACATCAATACTATCATAGTAATAGTTAACTCCATAATCTACAAGAGATTACAATCATAACCTACGCCAAGTACTACATGATGCACACACTGTCACCATTACATCATGAAGGAGGAATAGACTACTTTAATAACATCACTAGAGTAACACATAGACTAATAGTGATACAAAGCTCATCATATGGATCTCAATCATGCAAGGCAATTCATGAGATCATTGTATTGAGGTACATGAGAGAGAGATTAACCACATAGCTACCGGTAGAGCCCTTAGCCTCGAGGGAGAACTACTCCCTCCTCATCATGGGAGACAGCAACGGCGATGAAGATGGCGGTGGTGTCGATGGAGATGGCTCCGGGGGCAATTCCCCGTCCGGCGTGCCGGAACAGAGACTTCTGTCCCCCGAACTTGACTTCGCGATGGCGGCGGCTGCGTAACTTTTCTCGTCCCATGGCTTATCTTTTTAGGGTTTTCGAGGCGGAGAGATTATATAGGCGAAGAGGCGGCCTCGGAGGAGCCAGGGGTGGCCCCCCATAGGCTGGCGCGCCAGGGTCCAGGCCGCGCCGCCTTATGGGGTGGGGCCCCCAGGGCTCCCCTCTGGTGCCTCTCTGGCTCTCTGGAAGCTTCCGGGGAAAATAAGGTCCTGGGCGTTGATTTCGTCCAATTCCGAGAATATTTCCTTTGTAGGATTTGGAACCAAAAACAGAAAACAGGAACTGGCACTTCGGCATCTTGTTAATAGGTTAGTTCCGAAAAATGCATCAAAACATCATAAAGTGTGAACAAAACATGTAGGTATTGTCATAAAACTAGCATGGAACATCAGAAATTATAGATACGTTGGAGACATATCAAGCATCCCCAAGCTTAGTTCCTACTTCGAGTAGGTAAACGATAACAACAATAATTTCTGAAGTGACATGCTACCAACATAATCTTGATCATACTATTGTAAAGCATATGAGATGAATGAAGTGATTCAAAGCAATAGTAAAGATGATGATTAAACAACTGAATCATATAGCAAAGACTTTTCATGAATAGTACTTTCAAAACAAGTATCAACAAGACTTGCATAAGAGCTAACTCATAAAGCAATAGATTCAAAGTAGAAAGTTTCGAAGCAACACAAAGGATGATTAAGTTTCAGCAATTGCTTTCAACTTGTAACATGTATATCTCATGGATAATTGTCAACACAAAGTAGTATAACAAGTGCAATAAGTAAACATGTAAGAATCAATGCACACAGTTGACACAAGTGTTTGCTTCTAAGATAGAAAGAAGTAGGTAAACTGACTCAACATAAAGTAAAAGAAAGGCCCTTCGCAGAGGGAAGCATGGATTACTATTTTTATGCTAGAGCTTTTATTTTGAAAACATAGAAACAATTTTGTCAACGGTAGTAATAATTCATATGTGTTATGCATAATACTTCCTACAAGTTGCAAGCCTCATGCATCGAATACCAATAGTGCCCGCACCTTGTCCTAATTAGCTTGGATTTACATGGATTATCATTGCATAACATATGTTTCAACCAAGTGTCACAAAGGGGTACCTCTATGCCGCATGTACAAAGGTCCAAGGAGATAAATCACATTTGATTTCTCGTTTTTAATAGATCTCAACTTAGGACATCCATACCGGGACAACATAGAAAACAGATAATGGACTCCTCTTTAATGCATAAGCATTCAACAACAAATAATATTCTCATAAGAGATTGAGGATGAATGTCCAAACTGAAAACTTCCACCATGATACATGGCTTTGGTTAGCGGCCCAATGTTCTTCTCTAACATATGCATACTCAAACCATTTGATCATGATAAATCACCCTTACTTCAGACAAGACGAACATGCATAGCAACTCACATGATATTCAACAAAGGTGTAAAAGTTGATGGCGTCCCCAGAAACATGGTTACCGCTCAACAAGCAACTTATAAGAACTAAAACACATAGCTACATATTCATCACCACAATAGTTTTTAAGCTATTTTCCCATGAGCTATATATTGCAAAGACAAAGAAATGAAATTTTAAAGGTAGCACTCAAGTAATTTACTTTGGAATGTGATGACCCACAAGTATAGGGGATCGCAACAGTCTTCGAGGGAAGTATTACCCAATTTATTGATTCGACACAAGGGGAGACAAAGAATACTTGTAAGCCTTAACAGCGGAGTTGTCAATTCAGCTGCACTGGAAACAGACTTGCTCGCAAGAGTTTATCAGTAGTAACAGTTTTATAGCAAAGAGAAGTAGTGAAATAACAGCCAGTGAAATAAAGACAGAGTAGTGATTATAGTAAACAGATTAAAATACTGTAGGCACAAGACGGATTTAACGGGCGTTGCATGGATGAGAGAAACTCATGTAACAATCAAAGCAGGGGCATTTGCAGATAATAATAAAACGGTATCCAAGTACTAATCAATCAATAGGCATGTGTTCCATATTTAGTCGTACGTGCTCGCAATGAGAAACTTGCACAACATCTTTTGTCCTACCAGCCGGTGGCAGCCGGGCCTCTAGGGAAACTACTGGAAATTAAGGTACTCCTTTTAATAGAGTACCGGAGCAAAGCATTAACACTCCGTGAACACATGTGATCCTCACATCACTACCATCCCCTCCGGTTGTCCCGATTTCTGTCACTTCGGGGCCATTGGTTCCGGACAGCGACATGTGTATACAACTTGCAGGTAAGATCATAAACAACGAATATCTTCATGAATCAATAACATGTTCAGATCTGAGATCATGGCACTCGGGCCCTAGTGACAAGCATTAAGCATAACAAGTTGCAACAATATCATAAAAGTGACATCTACGGATACTAGGCACTATGCCCTAACAATCTTATGACTATTACATGACCAATCTCATCCAATCCCTACCATCCCCTTCAGCCTACAGCGGGGGAATTACTCACACATGGATGGGGGAAACATGGCTGGTCGATGGAGAGGCGTTGGCGGTGATGGCGGTGAAGATCTCCTCCAATTCCCCGTCCCGGCGGAGTGCCAGAATGGAGACTTCTGGCTCCCGCGACGGAGTTTCGCGATGTGGCGGCTCTCTGGAGGGTTTCTCGCGATTTCGACTTCTCTCCGTGCGTTTTTAGGTCGAACCCGATAAGTAGTCCGAAGGGGGGCGTCGGAGGCCAGCCGAGGGGGCCACACCATAGGGCCGCGCGGGCCCCCCCTAGGCCGCGCCGCCTTATGGTGTGGGGCCCTCGGGCCTCCACCTCACTTGTCCTTCTGGCTCCGTCAGTATTCTGGGAAAATAGGGCCTTCTGCATAAATTCCGAGGATTTTCCCGAAAGTTGGATTTCTGCACAAAAACGAGACACCAGAGCTTCTGCTGAAAACAGCGTTAGTCCGTGTTAGTTGTATCCAAAATACACAAATTAGAGGCAAAACAATAGCAAAAGTGTTCGGGAAAGTAGATACGTTTTGGACGTATCAACTCCCCCAAGCTTAGCTTATTGCTTGTCCTCAAGCAATTCAGTTAACAACTGAGCGATAAAAGAACTTTCACGAACACATTTGCTCATATGATGTATATATTCTCATGCTATGGCTAATACTCAAGCAGTTCATAATGAGACACATGCAAATAAGATCATCCAACAGCTATGTCAATCATGGAGAAGTACCAACAATTAATAATAAGCACCATGAATCATGTATATAAGCAGGATTGCAATGTTCATAAGAGAATATGATAAAGTGGTATCTCGCTTGCCCGTATTTGATCGGCAAAACATAAATGCCGAGGCACCTCTGGAGTTCATAGAAAGACTAGAAGTAGTGATTGTCAAAGATAAAAGCATCAAAGTTATACCACAATCAATTATATTTTGAGACAAGCATATTATACTAAGAATGACAGTTGTGCTCTCAAGATAGTGCTCAAAGAAAGAATGGAGACACAACATAAAAGTAAAAGATTGACCCTTCGCAGAGGGAAGCAGGGATTAACATGCGCTAGAGCTTTTTATTTGTAAAGCAGGAGTAAAATTATTTTGAGAGGTGTTTGTTGTTGTCAACGAATGGTAATGGGTACACTAACTACCTCATCAACCGGACTCACAAGAGCGGCTCCCATTTTATTTATTTTTGGGTGGCACTCCTTCCAACCTTTCTTTCACAAACCATGGCTAACCGAATCCTCGGGTGCCTGCCAACAATCACATACCATGAAGGAGTGCCTTTTTATTTAAGTTTTATTATGATGATGACACTCCCCCAACCTTTGCTTACACAAGCCATGGCTAACCGAATCCTTCGGGTGCCGTCCAACAATCACAAACCATGGAGGAGTGTCTATTTAAGTTAATTAATTTGGGACTGGGAATCCCATTGCCAGCTCTTTTTGCAAAATTATTGGATAAGCGGATGTACCACTAGTCCATATGAGAGTCCGTCAAAAGTAAATGACAAGGTTGAAAGCTAAACACCACATACTTCCTCATGAGCTATGAAACATTAACACAAATTGAGAAGCATTTTGAAAGTTTTAAAGGTAGCGCATGAGAATTTACTTGGAATGGTTTGAAATGCCATGCATAGGTATTTATGGTGGACACTTTGGAACAACTTGGTTTTCAGGTGTTTGGAAGCACGAGCGGCGTTCCCGCTCAGTACAAGTGAAGGCTAGCAAAAGACTAGGGAGCGACAAATCAAGAGAGCAGTAACTGTCATAATCATGCTTGCGGCAAAATAAATTAACGGAGGCATAAAAGTGATACAAGAACTCTGAAGCAATATAAATCATCGAGGCTTAATTGACTTTTTGTTCAGTCATATGCATGCGTGAGCATGTGCCAAGTCGATATAAATGAATTATTCAGAGGAGGATACCACAATGCCATACTTACTTATGAATAAAACAATGCAAGCGAACATCCATGACATGCTACTCATATTAATAAATTGGAGCTAAACATGAGAGATCATGAACTACTAGACTTTCTCAAATAACATATACCTCATATGAACCAACTAAGAATGCTCACATGGATGAGTATATGTACAAAAATGAAAACAAATAGAGTTCATACCAGCCTCTCACCACAATCAGATTGTCGTAAATCGTCATTATTGCCTTTCACTTGTGTAGCTTGGATAATATGAAATAAAACCACGCTCCAGCCACCGAAGACCATTGAACTCATGATGAACTTTACAAACCAAAGAAGAACAGCAAATATTTTTGGTGTTTTCGAATTGGAAACAAGAACGAAAGAAAACAAGCAAACAAAGCAAAATCTTTTTGGGTTTTCTCATGGCAAACTAACGATAGCAAATAAAGTAAACTAAGAGCAAAGAACCAAATAAACAAATGGTGAAGAGAAACAACAGAAATATTTTTGGTCTTTTTGTGTTTTAGGAAAGAAACAAAGTGAAAACAAAAGAATGCAAACTAACAGAAACACAGAAAAGCAGGATGACAGAAATCTGCCAAATCCTGACAGCAGTACAGAAATCGAAATTAACAAAAATCTTCCATTGCTCAGACCAAAAAGTGTTCAACTAATGAAAGTTAGATAACAACCTGGGGAACATGCTCAAAAATTGGCAGCTCAAAATAACGTTCTGGCTGTGCGTACGAATTTTTTTGGTAACAGCCCAGAATCTGTTTTTGGACAGCACTTCCCCAAATATCATCTCCCTCTCATTAGAAAACCACTCTAAGAGACTAAACAAGTATGTACAAGTATCCAGCAATCATAATATGCAAAGAATGAGTGATGCCGGTATACCTCCCCCAAGCTTAGGCTTTTGGCCTAAGTGGAGTTCATTCCCAACGAGGGTCGGAGTTCCACGCCGGTGGGTCATACATGGAGTGATAATAAGGCCCCTGCGCAGAAGAATATCGTGGAGGCTCCACATGACCATGATGTTGATATGAGGAGCTCGCTGCATCGGATGAAGAGTCGGGGTGCTCCTCGGCCTCCTCCTCACCTTCCCTTGCACGACGGCTTTCCCTTTCTATGTATGCGTTTAGCTCATTTTCTGTGATCGACCACCCTTTCCTGGCATCAAGGTTAAACAGAGCAGGTGCAGGCAATCGTACTAGTTTTTCAATTTTCTTAGTTATGCTCCAATTTTTCTTATACAAAGTTATCCTATAATGCAGGTTGTTCAAATTAGATGCATCTGAAATAAATTCATGTTTAATCATGGAAACAACATCAAGCTTCTCTATAGAAAGCGGAATATCTAAATGGTGAGGTCCTACACCATGCATAGCTAATAAGCGAGAGGCGATAAGACCTCCACAAATTCCTCCTTTCTCACGGTTAGTAGCAAGTCTACAAGCTATTAAAGCACCCAAATTATAAGTCCTATCCTGTTGCAAAGCAGCAGCTAAGAAAGCCAAATCTTGGACAGATAATTTACCTCCAGTCTTTCTCGCAAGAACGCACTTTGTAACGAAATAAGCAAAGTAGCGGATAGCTGGCTGTTGAATGCTACTAATCTTACCACTATCATTGGAGAAGCTCCTCCCATTACAAATCATTGTATAAAGATTCGAGAGCTCCCGCGGCGTTCCCCTGATCTTCTCGCAGGATCCCCACCGCGGCACTCTAATTGCTGTACAAAAATCACTGAAAGGCAAGTTGATAGTTTTGTTATAAATCTTGTACCGGACCATGGGGTTAGTTTGAGACCGATGAAATTCGAAATCCTGCACAACCGACACCGTTAGTTTAGCATATTGGTGAGGTTCACCAATAGTAAAACCTTCCAACCCTGCATTGGAAATCAGTGTTTGAACATCTTGCAGGATTCCTGCATTCCGCATAAAATCCGTGCATGGGTAATAAGAGGGGTATACTCCCTCTTCACGATGAACTCTCATGACTTGCTGTACCTCCAACTCTTGTTGGTTAAGTTGGTGCATACTCCCTCCATTTTCTGAAATTTTCAACAACCATTATAAAATTTGATTTCAAGGTATATAATTGAAGGGAACTACTATAGGAACTTGCTAGAGTACTAAACATGCATCAAAACTAGTTTCTTCCACTTAGAACAAGCATGCAAGCTCACTAAACATGTTATATACAGCAGCAAAATATTCAAGATATACTCAACCAAACAAAATTCTAATTGGACAATCAAAGGAGTCACATACCAAGGAGTAAATGTGCCAAATTTCAAACAGAAATCTGGGCTGAGCAAGGAGATCGAAAAATCGCGAGTTCTTGAGCAGAAACACGAGTGAGAGGAACTTGGTGCGAGTTTTTTCGGGAGAGAGAAGATTCTGGGAGGAAGAGATGAAGTAGTGGGGCAAGGAGGGGCCCACACCACAGGGTGGCGCGCCCACCTCCTTGGCCGCGCCGGCCTGTGGTGTGGCGCCCTCTGGTGCCCCACAGGTCATCCTCTGGTACTCCCAGGTGCCTCGTCGAAAAATAGGACCAACGGTGTAATTTTTGTAATTTTTAGAGAACTTCGAAAAATGCACATTTCTGGGTATTAAATTAATGATTACTGCGCAGGAAAATGATTTCTAAAATCTTAAACAACTAAAGCATATTGCAAAACAAAAGTGCTACAGCAAGTAAAATAAGTGGAGGGAGAAAGAAAGAAAGAAATGTTGTTTAGCTCTCTTATGCATTAAAATATACTTGTTAACAAGGTTGATCAAGTCTTGCTACCAAATAAATTTTATATGACATAAGAAGAAATAAACCTCAAATCAATCATGTTACCTTATATTGAATTGATATGGATCCAATCACAAGAGTTTGATATTCTTCTTTAGGCTCATATATAGGACAATCAATGGATCCCACTTTGATAGTTTTCACATTAAAAATTGTATTAACTCCACATACTTTATCAATCCTCTTGGGAAAATAGACAGTATGTTCCTTATCATCAACATTGAAAGTAACCATGCCTTTATTGCAATCAATAACAGCCCCTGCAGTATTAAGAAAGGGTCTTCCAAGAATAATGGACATATTATCATCTTCAGGCATTTCCAACACAACAAAATCAGTTAATATCAAGCAATGTTGAGTAACTTGAACAGGAACATTTTCACATAAACCAACAGGAATAGCGGTAGATTTATCAGCCATTTGCAAAGATATATCAGTTGGTATCAACTTATCTAAATCAAGTCTCTTATAAAGAGAAAAAGGCATCACACTAACACCTGCTCCCAAATCACATAGAGCAGTTCTAACATAATTATTCTTGATGGAACAAGGAATAGTCGGTATACCTGGGTCTCCCAACTTCTTTGGAATCTTACCATTGAAGGAGTAATTAGCAAGCATAGTGGAAATTTCCTCATTGGGGATTTTCCTTTTGTTAGAGACAATATCTTTCATATACTTTGAATAAGGAGGCAATTTAATAGCATCAGTCAAAGGGATTTGCAAAAATAAAGGTTTCATCCAATCACAAAATTTATTATAATGTTCCTCCTCCTTTGATTTTAGTTTCTTAACAGGAAAAGGCATTTGCTTTTGAACCCAAGGTTCTCTTTCATTACCATGTTTCTCAGTAATAAAATCTTCTTTAGTGTACTTTTTATTTTTAGCATGCTTTTCAGGTTCTTTTTCAATTTCTTCTTTATCAGGAGTATCATCCTTATCATTATCTTTATCATGTTCATTACCACTTTCAGTTTCAGCATCAGAAATAGAAATACTATTAGGATCATTAACAGGTTCAGAGGATTCTACAACATTCTTATGTTTCTTTTTCTTTTTCTTAGATGGAGCACTAGTTTTAATTAGTTGAGAATCTTGTTCAACTCTTTTGGGATGCCCTTCAGGATATAGAGGATCCTGGGTAGAAACACCACCTCTAGTTGTTACTTCATAAGCATGTTTTTCTTTAGAATTATTTCCCAACAAGTCATTTTGCACTTTAGTAAGTTGATCAATTTGAGTTTGAACCATTTGAAAATGTTTAACAAGTATCTTAACATCATTGGAGGTTCTCTCCACAATACCATGCAATTCACTAATAGCTCGGGAATTTTCCATTAAATGATTCTCTACTCTCATATTAAAGTTTTCTTGCTTAACAATATAATTATCAAACTCATCTAAGCATTGAGCAGGAGGTTTTGAATACGGAATATCTTCCCTAGTAAAGCGTTGAAGAGAGTGTACCTCAATCATGGATGAAGGGGGAGTTATCTCACATAAATCTTCTATAGGAGGTAAATTCTTCACATCTTCAGGTTTAATACCCTTCTCTTTAAGAGACTTCTTGGCTTCCCTCATATCTTCATCATTTAATTTAATCATACCCCTCTTCTTCACTATAGGTGTCGGGGTTGGTTCAGGTGTAGACCAATCATCATGATTCCGGCCTATTTTAGCCAATAATTCTTCAGCGTCGTCTGGAGTTCTTTTCCTGAAAACACAACCAGCACAACTATCCAGGTATGCCCTAGACTCAATGGTTAGTCCACTATAAAATATATCAATTAAATCATGCTTTTCCAAATCATGGTCAGGCTGAGCTCTAATAAGAGAGCAAAATCTCGCCCAAGCCTCAGGCAATTTCTCTCCATCTTCCTGGTCAAAATTATAAATTCTCTGCAAAGCAGCATGTTGAGCACTAGCAGGAAAGTATTTCCGGAAGAAAACATCAAGCAATTCTTTTGGACTTTTAATAGAACCAGAAGGCAAATTATTATACCAAGTTTTAGCATCATCCTTTAATGAGAAAGGAAAAATTTTAGCGACAAAGTAAGTACGCATCTTAATATCATCAGAAAACAAGCCACTAAGAGTAGATAACTCAGTCATGTGTTCAACAACACTTTCTTTTTCAGTACCACAAAAGGGTGTTTTCTCAACAATAGCTATATGAGATAGATCAAGAGAAAAATCATAATCTTTATCCCTAATGTTTATAGGAGATGTGGCAAATTTAGGATCAGGAGATAGTTTATATCTAACAGCATGTTCTGCAAGCAACTTTTTAATTTTTCTTGCATCAGTAGTAGCATTGCATTTTTCAATAAAATCATCATCAAGTTCTACATAATCTTCATCAAGATCATCACTAGAATATTCAACAGACTCAGGTGAATTAACAGGTGTAGCAGCATTTTCATTAGGAGTTTTAGTATTTTCAATTTGTCTAGACTTAGCAATTGTAGCATCTAGAAAAGATCCTAACGAACCATCATTATCAAGCACAGCAGAAGCATCATCACAATTATGAGAGGAATTTTCAGATTCAGCAGAAGTACCAGCATTTGAAGCTTGTGGTGGTGAAACAAGTTTACTTATCACAGATGGTGAATCAAGAGCAGCAGAGGTACTAAGAGTTGTACATTTTCTTGTAGTGGATGGTAATATGGCGATCTTAGTATCGCGAGGTTTACCCATGATGGAGAATTTGCAGCGAACAATATCAATCCAAGTGAACTTCCAAATAAAGCTATGCTCCCCGGCAACGGCGCCAGTAGTCTTGATGACCCACAAGTATAGGGGATCGCAACAGTCTTCGAGGGAAGTATTACCCAATTTATTGATTCGACACAAGGGGAGACAAAGAATACTTGTAAGCCTTAACAGCGGAGTTGTCAATTCAGCTGCACCTGGAAACAGACTTGCTCGCAAGAGTTTATCAATAGTACAGCTTTATAGCAGAGAAATAGTGAAATAACTGCAGCAGTGAAATAAAGACAGCAATAGTGATTATAGTAAATAGCAGGATTAAAATACTGTAGGCACAGGGACGGATTTAACGGGCGTTGCATGGATGAGAGAAACTCATGTAACAATCAAAGCAGGGCATTTGCAGATAATAATAAAACGGTATCCAAGTACTAATCAATCAATAGGCATGTGTTCCATATTTAGTCGTACGTGCTCGCAATGAGAAACTTGCACAACATCTTTTGTCCTACCAGCCGGTGGCAGCCGGGCCTCTAGGGAAACTACTGGAAATTAAGGTACTCCTTTTAATAGAGTACCGGAGCAAAGCATTAACACTCCGTGAACACATGTGATCCTCACATCACTACCATCCCCTCCGGTTGTCCCGATTTCACTTGGGGCCATTGGTTCCGGACAGCGACATGTGTATACAACTTGCAGTAAGATCATAAACAACGAATATCTTCATGAATCAATAACATGTTCAGATCTGAGATCATGGCACTCGGGCCCTAGTGACAAGCATTAAGCATAACAAGTTGCAACAATATCATAAAAGTGACATCTACGGATACTAGGCACTATGCCCTAACAATCTTATGACTATTACATGACCAATCTCATCCAATCCCTACCATCCCCTTCAGCCTACAGCGGGGGAATTACTCACACATGGATGGGGAAACATGGCTGGTCGATGGAGAGGCGTTGGCGGTGATGGCGGTGAAGATCTCCTCCAATCCCCGTCCGGCGGAGTGCCGAACGGAGACTTCTGGCTCCGCGACGGAGTTTCGATGTGGCGGCTCTCGGAGGGTTTCGCGATTTCGACTTCTCTCGTGCGTTTTAGGTCGAACCCGATAAGTAGTCCGAAGGGGGCGTCGGAGGCCAGCCGAGGGGGCCACACCATAGGCCGCGCGGGCCCCCTAGGCCGCGCCGCCTTGGTGTGGGGCCCTCGGGCCTCCACCTCACTTGTCCTTCTGGCTCCGTCAGTATTCTGGGAAAATAGGGCCTTCTGCATAAATTCCGAGGATTTTTCCGAAAGTTGGATTTCTGCACAAAAACGAGACACCAGAGCAGTTCTGCTGAAAACAGCGTTAGTCCGTGTTAGTTGTATCCAAAATACACAAATTAGAGGCAAAACAATAGCAAAAGTGTTCGGGAAAGTAGATACATTTTGGACGTATCAATGGTAGAAAAATACCACATAGTAGGTAGATATGGTGGACACAAATGGCATGGGTTTTGGCTCAAGGTGTTTGGATGCACGAGAAGTATTTCCTCTCAGTTTGGGCTAGCAAGGTTGTTTGAAGCAAACACAAGTATGAACAGGTACAGCAAAACTTACACAAGAACATATTGCAAGCATTATAAGACTCTACACTGTCTTCCTTGTTGTTCAAACACTTTTACCAGAAAATATCTAGACCTTAGAGAGACCAATCATGCAAACCAATTTTCAACAAGCTCTACGGTAGTTCTCCACTAATAGATTTAAACTACATGATGCAAGAGCTTAAACATGATCTATGAGAGCTCAAAACAATTGCCAAGTATCAAGTTATTCAAGACCATATGAAGCATTTTCTGATTCCAACCAAATAGCAATCAACGAAGCAATTTTCAGCCTTCGCCATGAACATTAAAGCAAAACTAAGAACACAAGTGTTCAAATGAAAAAGAGGAGCGTGTCTCTCTCCCACACAAGCATGGTAGGATCCGATTTATTCAGAGAATGAAAATAACAAAACGAAAATAAAAGCACACAGACGCTCCAAGTAAAGCACATATGATGTGAGGGAATAAAAATATAGTTTCACTAGAAGTGACCTGATAAGTTGTCGATGAAGAAGGGGATGCCTTGGGCATCCCCAAGCTTAGATGCTTGAGTCTTCTTGAAATATGCAGGATGAACCACGGGGCATCCCCAAGCTTAGACTTTTCACTCTTCTTGATCATATTGTATCATCCTCTTCTCTTGACCCTTGAAAACTTCCTCCACACCAAACTTAAAGCAAACTCATTAGAGGGTTAGTGCATAATCAAAAATTCACATATTCAGAGATGACATAATCATTCTTAACACTTCTGGACATTGCACAAAGCTACTGAAAGTTAATGGAACAAAGAAATCCATTCAACATAGCAAAAGAGGCAATGCGAAATAAAAGGCAGAATCACAAACAGTCCGTAAAGACGAATTTTTCAGAGGCACTTAACTCGCTCACACGGAAAAACTCAAAACTAATGAAAGTTGCGTACATATCTGAGGATCACGCACGTAAATTGGCAGATTTTTTTATTTTTCTACAGAGAGATCTACGCAAATTCGTGACAGACAGCAATTCTGTTTCTGCGCAGTAATCCAAATCTAGCATCAACTTTACCATAGAGACTTTACTTGGCACAAAAACATGATAAGGAGAGTTTGCTACAGTAGTAACAACTTCCAAGACTCAACAATACAGTAGTAAAATAAAAACATGGGTTATCTCCCAAGAAGTGCTTTCTTTATAGCCATTAAGATGGGCTGAGTAATTTTAATGATGCTCTCGCAAGAAATAAGAGTTGAAGCAAAAGAGAACATCAAGAAGCAAATTCAAAACACATTTAAGCCTAACCCACTTCCTATGAAAAGGAATCTTGTACACAAATAAATTCATGAAGAACAAAGTGACAAGCATAGGAAGATAAAACACGAGTAACTTCAAAATTCTCAACATAAAGAGGGGAAACTTAATATTATTAAGATGCATATAACCATGTTTCCCTCTCTCATAATAACTTTCAGTAGCATCATGAACAAACTCAACAATATAACTATCACATGAAACATTCTTGTCATGAGCCACATGCATAAAATTATTACTCTCCACATAAGCATAATCAATTTTATTAGTTGTAGTGGGAGCAAATTCAATAAAATAGCTATCATTATTATTCTCATCACCATAATCATCATATATAGGAGGCATATTGTAATCATAATTAATTTTCTCCTCAATAGTAGGTGGAATGAAAATATCATATTCATCATTGTAATCATCATAAATGGGAGGCAAAGTATCATCAAAGTAAATTTTCTCCTCCATGCTTGGGGGACTAAAAATATCATGCTCCTCAAAACCAGCTTCCCCAAGCTTAAATTCTTCCATAGCATTAGCAATAATAGTGTTCAAAGAGTTCATGCTAATAACATTGCTACAACTATTTTGCAAACAAAGTTCCATGGGTTTTTTAATTTTCTCTTCAAACACCTCATGTCCTAACTCAAGATAAATACTATAAAGATCTCTAATTTTTTTTGTTGTTTTCCATTAAGCCTAACTAGTGAAAATAAAAACAAGAGACAAAAAGATAAAATTGCAGAATCTAAAGGAGATAGCTTCGAGCACTCACACACCGGCAACAGTGCTAGGAAATAGCTTAGTAGTCGGAAGATGTGAATACCTTTTACCTTACCTCCCCGGCAACGGCGCCAGAAAATAGCTTGATGTCTACGCGTGCTTCTATTCTTGTAGACAGTGTTGGGCCTCCAAGAGCAGAGGTTTGTAGAACAGCAGCAAGTTTCCCTTAAGTGAATCACCCAAGGTTTATCGAACTCAGGGAGATAGAGGTCAAAGATAGTCCTCTCAAGCAACCCTGCAATTAAGATACAAGAAGTCTCTTGTGTCCCCAACACACCTAATACACTTGTCAGATGTATAGGTGCACTAGTTCGGCGAAGAGATAGTAAAACACAGGTGGTATAGATGGTGGTAATATTGCAGGAAGTAAAGATGCAAAAACAGTAAACAAGCGATGTTTGCAGTATTTGGAAACAAGGCCTAGGGATCCTACTTTCACTAGTGGACACTCTCAACATTGATCACATAATAAATAAATAACTTCTCCTCACTTGTGCTACATACACTCTTTTGTTGGATAACAAACACCATTCATTGTGTAGGGTGATGACCCACAAGTATAGGGGGTGTATCGTAGTACTTTCGATAAATAAGAGTGTCGAACCCAACGAGGAGCAGAAGGTGTTGACAAGCAGTTTCGATGAAGGATTCACTGTAAATGCTCACAGACAAGTATTCAGGGGGTTTTGCTATAGATAAATAAAGTA
Source organism: Lolium multiflorum (assembly GCA_030979885.1). Taxonomy (NCBI): domain Eukaryota; kingdom Viridiplantae; phylum Streptophyta; class Magnoliopsida; order Poales; family Poaceae; genus Lolium; species Lolium multiflorum. The sequence goes on from CM061749.1 coordinate 192,778,565, forward strand.
TAAGTAAATAAAATGCGAGAGAAATAATTGCAGCGAGTGGCCCAATCCTTTTTAGCACAAAGGACAAGCCGGTTTGTTTACTTATAATGACCAAACGTTCTTGAGGACACACGGGATTTTAGTCTAGTGCTTTCGCTTCATACTGATTAATCTTCATTGTTTTGATAAGTGTTGTGTGGGTGAACCTATGCTAATGCACCGCCCTTCCTAGGACTAATACATACTTGTGATTATACCCCTTGCAAGCATCCGCAAATACAAGAAAGTAATTAAGATAAATCTAACCACAGCCTTAAACTCTGAGATCCTGCTATCCCTCCTGCACCGATATACTAACGGGGGTTTAGGTTGCTGTCACTCCGGCAACCCCACAATTAGCAAACGAATACAAGATGCACTCCCCTAGGCCCATAAAGGTGAAGTATCATGTAGTCGACGTTCACATGACACCACTAGAAGAGTAACACCACAACTTAAATATCATAACATTGAATACTACTCAACAATAATTCACTACTAACATTTAGACTTCACCCATGTCCTCAAGAACTAAACGAACTACTCACGAGACATCATATGGAACATGATCAGAGGTGATATGATGATGAATAACAATCTGAACATAAACCTTGGTTCAATGGTTTCACTCAATAGCATCAATAACAAGTAGTAATCAACACCGGGAGAGTTTCCCCTATCAAACAATCAAGATCCAACCCAAATCGTTACAGCGGTGACGAGATGCAGCGGTGGAGATGGCGGTGTAGATGATGGAGATGATGGTGATGATGATGGCGATGATGTCCAGCTCGATGACGATGGCGATGGCGTCGATTTCCCCCTCCGGGAGGGAATTTCCCCGGCGATTCCTGCCCGCCGGAGAGCTCTTTTCTCTCTGGTGTTTCTCCGCCCCGCAGAGGCGGCTCTGTCAATTCTCCGTAACTCCCTGGGGCTTAGGTTTTCGGGACGAAGAAGTACGCGAAGGAGAGGCGGCCAGGCCTGGGCCCGCGCCGGCCTATGGGGGGGCCCATGGTGGCCCCTCTCGGCTCCTCCTTTTGGCTCCCTTCATCATCTGGAAAAATAGGATTTTCCGTATAATTTCCGTCAATTGTTGATCTTCCGAAATATGGTGTCCTGACGGTGCTTTTTCCAGCAGAATCCTGACTCCGGTGAATAATTCTCCAATGATCACGAAACATGCAAAATAGATGAAATAACATAAGTATCATCTCTAAATATGAAATATATCAATGAATAACAGAAAATTATGATATAAAATAGTGATGCAAAATGGACGTATCAACTCCCCCCAAGCTTAGACCTCGCTTGTCCCCAAGCGAAACTGAGCTCGATAAACAAGACCACATGTTTATGGAGTGAAGAGTCGATAAATAAAATACGGACAAGAAGCATCATATTGATTCACACAAGATATTCTAGTAAACATTCTCTTCATATAACTCAACTTGAAATAAGTAAAGAGAAATCACAAGTAGAGGTGCATAGGAAATCATAAATGGTTATGGCAAACTTTGTTCTTGGTCAGAGAACTACTAACGGATTGTACTTATCTTCTAAGCAAAGCTTTCATATTAGAATTTATATAGCAGGGCTTTCATTCTCAATCATAACAATCTCCTCATAATCATTGATAGCTTTCAAAGTCATATTCATTCAGATAAAATTTGTACTAAACAAGAAAGCATAAAAGACATGATTAACTGAATCATAGCATAAATGGTTGGTTCACAACAACTCAATTGCTTGCTTAAGATAGAGGGAAATAGGTTTACTGACTCAACATAAAAGTAAAAGATAGGCCCTTCGCAGAGGGAAGCAGGGATTAAATCATGTGCTAGAGCTTTTCAAGTTTTGAAATCATATAAAGAGCATAAAAGTAAGATTTTGAGTGGTGTTTGTTGTTGTCAACGAATGGTAGTGGGTACTCTAACCTCCTTGCCAAACAGACCTTCCAAGAGCGGCTCCCATGGAGGACGGCATCTCTACCAGCAAGGTAGATCATCCCCCTTCTCTTTTGTTTACACATGTATTTTAGTTTTATTATGGATGACACTCCCCCAACCTTTGCTTTCACAAGCCATGGCTAACCGAATCCTCGGGTGCCTTCCAACATTCACATACCATGGAGGAGTGTCTATTGCAAAATTAAGTTGCTTACTGATAAATCAGGGCAAAACATGTGAAGAGAATTATTAATGAAAGTTATTAATTGGGGCTGGGAACCCCGTTGCCAGCTCTTATTGCAAAATTATTGGATAAGCGGATGTACCACTAGTCCATTGGTGAAAGTCCGCCCAACAAGATTGAAAGATAAAACACCACATACTTCCTCATGAGCTATAAAACATTAACACAAATAAAGAGTAATATAGTTTGAATTGTTTAAAGGTAGCACATGAAGTATTTACTTGGAGTGGCGCAAAATACCACATAGTAGGTAGTTATGGTGGACACAAATGGCATGGGTTTGGTCTAAGGTTATGGATGTATGAGAAGCATTCCCTCTCAATACAGGTCTTTGGCTAGCAAGGTTGGGTAGCAAGCATAAAGGTTGAGAGAAACAAACAAATATACATGTGATAGAAACAATCATGCATCTTTCTCATAAGCACAAGCAATTTTAACTTCAGAATACTAACTCATTAGCATAAAGATAATAGAGTAATGTATCTACATGTATTTCCCTTTTTTACTTAAACATCATGGTGTTGTTGCTATTGACCAATGCTAAGTTTGCCAAAACCAAATAGATTTACTTGATGCTCCCAAAGTGATATCAATACTCATGTCAAGAGTAATCATATAAAAGAAATTGCAAACTAAAATAAGGTGTGCAAAAAGTAAATGATAAGACTTCTCATTAATATTCCATAACGATAACTCACACCAACGGATACATAGATAACCAACTAAGAGAGATACTTCCACACTGCAAACTATTCTATATGATAACTTCCCTACTCATGATATGACTCTACTTGATAGTAAAAGATAAAGATAGTGATGATGTGATACCGCGGCACCCCCAAGCTTGGAACAAACCAAGGGGATGCCAATACCGATGATGAATTACTCCTTCGGCGGTGATGGTGGTGGATTCTTCTCGTCATCAGACTTCCAAGGAAGAGGCTCTCCATCAAGAAACGATGTCTTGGTCTCGGGAATCCTGAAACTAGCAGCATCGCTAATGCGTTTAAACCTGTTTTCATACTCACAGTTTTGATTCCAAGCATCATAAAGTTGCGCCTGAAGTTGGTTGGTGGTGTTGTGAAGTGAGAGGATATCGCTCCACAGCTTTGCAGTCTCCTTCTCGTGTTCACCAATGAGCTCGGACACAATTCTGTGGAAGATGTCCACTTCACGCTCAGCCATCTTCTTGTAGGTGAAGACCTCTTGTTCTAGTTTCTCCATCCTGTCCTCCAAGCTTCCTTCTTCCTTAGGTCCCCGAACATCTTCTATCTGCAACTCTCCATCTACGAGCAGCAATTCCTTGGGATGCATCTTCAACTCGCTTATGTACGGGTTGACGACGTTCTCAAAGAAGTTGTCCTTCGGAGGCTCCGACGAAGACATGGTGGCTCTAGATCTGAAAACAATATCTGGCAGAAAACAGCTCGAAACAAAACACGACGAGAAAACGATATACGGACCTCTGGAGATCCGGGGGATTATATAGCAAATATTTTTACAACAAAAGGAAGGTTCCAGGCCGAAAATGAGTGGAAACGGGACGCCGAGGGGCTGTCACCATAGGGCGGCGCGGCCAGGGTGGGGCCCGCGCCGGCCTATGGTGACGGGCCCTCGCGCGTCTCCTCCACTCCGTTTCGATCCCGTAATTTTTCATATTTTCCAAAAACAGCAGAAATATTGTTCGGAAAGTTAAACGCGGACTTTTTATTACTAAAACTGTTACCTATTCAAAGTCGGACTCTGCAGAACTGTCAATTTGATCTTTGATGAAAGCTTCCGGAGTTATCACTTGAATAACATCAATATCTTCATTATAAGAATCTCCAGAAATATAATGCTTGAGCCTTTGTCCATTCACTACTTGTGTGGCGTTACCTTCCAAAGAGCTAATTTTTATTGCTCCTGAACGATATACCTCCTCAATAACATATGGTCCTTCCCATTTTGAGAGTAATTTCCCTGCAAAAAATCTGAGACGAGACCGATACAATAGGACTTTGTCTCCAACATTAAATTCTCTTTTAATAATTCTTCTATCATGCCACTTCTTAACTTTCTCCTTAAAAAGTTTAGCATTTTCATAAGCTTCACTTCTCCATTCATCTAAAGAACTCAATTGTAGCAACCTCTTCTTACCGGCAAGTTTAAAATCTTTATTAAGTTCTCTTACAACCCAATAAGCTTTGTGCTCTAGTTCTAAAGGTAAATGACAAGCTTTTCCATAAACCATTTTATAAGGAGACATTCCCATAGGATTTTTATAAGCAGTTCTATAAGCCCACAGTGCTTCCTTTAACTTACTAGCCCAATTCTTTCTAGATTTATTAACAGTCTTTCCCAAAATAGCTTTAATTTCTCTATTTGATAATTCTACTGCCCACTAGTTTGAGGATGATAAGCTGAAGCAATTCTATGATTAATACCATATTTGGCAAGAGTTTTTCTAAAACCACCATGAATAAAGTGAGAACCTCCATCAGTCATAATATATCTAGGTACTCCAAATCTAGGAAATATAACATCTACAAGCATTTTTATAGAGGTCTCACCATCAGCACTTTTTGTAGGTATAGCTTCTACCCATTTAGTAACATAATCAATGCACATTCTATACCCTACAACTACTCTTTGAGGAATGAGCTCATCATTATCATTAGGAACAACAGTTATTCCACCTTTCTTAGGAACACAATGCACAAGACTAACCCATCTACTATCAGCAATAGGATATATAATACCTGCTTCAAGAAGTTTTAATACCTCATTTCTTACCACATCCTTCATCTTAGGAATTAGACGACGCTGATGTTCAACAACAGGTTTTGCACCATCTTCTATATTAATGGCATGTTGGCAAATAGCGGGAGAAATCCCCTTCAAGTCATCAAGAGTATAGCCAATAGCTCCTCGGTGTTTCTTCAATATTTCCAATAACCTTTCTTCCTCGATATCTGAAAGCTTAGCACTAATAATAACAGGATATGTTTTCTTATCATCAATATAAGCATACTTAAGATTATCAGGTAATGGTTTCAAATCAAATACAGGATCTTCCTTTGGTGGTGGTGTTACGCCTAAATCTTCAACCGGTAAGTCATGTTTAAGAATAGGTTGACGAAGGAAAATTTCATCAAGCTCATCCCTTTCTTCCCTAAAAACTTCACTCTCACTATTCTCCAAATGTTGCTGCAAAGGATTACTAGGAGCAAGAGCAATAGATGCACACTGTTCAACTCTAAAATCATCATTAGGTAAATCAGCTTTATAAGGAGTTTTGGCAAATTTAGAGAAGTTAAACTCATAAGATTCACCAGCAAATTTAGTAACAATTTTCTCTTTCTTGCAATCTATAATAGCTCCACATGTATTTAGAAAAGGTCTACCAAAAATAATAGGACAAAACTTACTAGCAGCAGAACCAAGTACCAAAAAGTCAGCAGGATATTTAATCTTACCACATAGAACTTCAACATCTCGAACAATACCAATGGGAGAGATAGTTTCTCTATTAGCTAGCCGAATAACCACATCAATATCTTCAAGTTCACAAGAACCAATTTCATGCATAATTTCCGTGTAGAGCTCATAAGGAATGGCACTAATACTTGCACCAATGTCACATAAACCATAATAGCAATGATCACCAATTCGAACAGAGAGCACAGGAACACTGGCTTTCATAGACTTATTAGGATGCGAAACAATATTAGAAGCATCTTCACAAAAAATAATATGACCATCTTCCACATTTTCAGTCACAAGATCTTTAACTATTGCAACAACAGGTTCAACTTTTATTTGTTCTTCAGGTTCTATGGGTTTCTTTGCACTTTTATTAACTACACTAGTTATAACAGAATACTCCTTCATTTTAGCAGGGAAAGGAGTTTTTTCAATATAAGCTTCAGGAAGAACATGATCAACAGTTTTAATTTCAATACATTTACTTTTAGGTGGATCAGTCTTATCTTTATATGGTTCATGATACTTATCAAAATTCTTCCTAGGCAATTCAAAATGAGAGGCAAAGGCTTTATAAATATTTGCAACAACTTGAGATTCAAGACCATATGTAGCACTTATATTACGATATTCATCAGTATCCATAAAAGCTTCAATGCATTCATAATTATAATTTATACCTGACACTCTACCTTTGTCGTTCTCCCATCCTTCAGTATTTTCTTGGATTCGATCAAGAAGGTTGATGGCGTGTAACTCACACGTTCGTTGGGAACCCCAAGAGGAAGGTATGATGCGCACAGTAGCAAGTTTTCCCTCAGAAAGAAACCAAGGTTTAATCGAACCAGGAGGAGCCAAGAAGCACGTTGAAGGTTGATGGTGGCGAAATGTGATGCAACAACAGATTCCGGCCAACGTGGAATCTGCACAACAAAACCAAAGTACTTTGCCCCAACGAAACAAGAGGTTGTCAATCTCACCGGCTTGCTGTAACAAAGGATTAAGCGTATCGAGTGGAAGATGATTGTTTGCAAGAAAATAGTAAAACACAATTGCAGTAGATTGTATGCTATGTAAAGAATAGGACCGGGGTCCACAGTTCACTAGAGGTGTCTCTCCCATAAGATAAAAGCATGTTGGGTGAACAAATTACAGTCAGCAATTGACAAATAGAGAAAGGCATAACAATGCATATACATGATATGATAAATATAGTGAGATTTAATTGGGCATTACGACAAAGTACATAGACCGCCATCCAACTGCATCTATGCCTAAAAAGTCCACCTTCAGGTTATCATCCGAACCCCATTCGTATTAAGTTGCAAAGCAACAGACAATTGCATTAAGTATGGTGCGTAATGTAATCGACAACTACATCCTTAGACATAGAATCAATGTTTTATCCCTAGTGGCAACAACACATCACAACCTTAGAACTTTCTGTCACTGTCCCAGGTGTCAATGAAGGCATGAACCCACTATCGAGCATAAATACTCCCTCTTGGAGTTAAGAGTACAAACTTGGCCAGAGCCTCTACTAATAACGGAGAGCATGCAAGATCATAAACAACACATAAACAATAGATTGATAATCACCATAACATAGTATTCTCTATCCATCGGATCCCGACAAACACAACATATAGAATTACATATAGATGATCTTGATCATGTTAGGCAGCTCACAAGATCCAACAATGAAGCACAACAAGGAGAAGACGACCATCTAGCTACTGCTATGGACCCATAGTCCAGGGGTGAACTACTCACTCATCACTCCGGAGGCGATCATGGCGATGAAGAGTCCTCCGGGAGATGAATCCCCTCTCCGGCAGGGTGCCGGAGGCGATCTCCGAATCCCCCGAGATGGGATTCACGGCGGCGGCTTCCGGAAGGTTTTCCGTATCGTGGCTCTCGCATCGGGGGTTTCGCGACGGAGGCTTTAAGTAGGCGAAAGGGTAGGTCGGGGGCCGACGAGGGCCCACACCATAGGGCGGCGCGCCCCCTCCGGCCGCGCGGCCCTATGGTGGCGGCGCCTCGTCGCCCCACTTCGTTATCTCTTCGGTCTTCGGAAGCTCCGTGCAAAAATAGGACCCGGGCGGTGATTTCGTCCAATTCGAGAATATTTCCTTACTAGGATTTCTGAAACCAAAAACAGCGAAAACAGAATCGGCTCTTCGCATCTTGTTAATAGGTTAGTTCCGGAAAATGCATAAATATGACATATAATGTGCATAAAACATGTAGGTATCATCAATAAAGTAGCATGGAACATAAGAAATTATCGATACGTTGGAGACGTATCAGCATCCCCAAGTGCTCGTCCCGAGCAGGTAAAACGATAACAAAGATAATTTCAAGTGACATGCCATCATAATCTTGATCATACTATTTGTAAACATATGTAATGAATGCAGCGATCAAAACAAAGGTAATGACATGAGTAAACAAATGAATCATATGACAAAGACTTTTCATGAATAGTACTTCAAGACAAGCATCAATAAGTCTTGCATAAGAGTTAACTCATAAAGCAATAAATCAAAGTAAAGGTATTGAAGCAACACAAAGGAAGATTAAGTTTCAGCGGTTGCTTTCAACTTATAACATGTATATCTCATGGATATTGTCAACATAAAGTAATATAACAAGTGAAATATGCAAGTATGTAGGAATCAATGCACAGTTCACACAAGTGTTTGCTTCTTAAGGTGGAGGGAGATAGGTAAACTGACTCAACAATAAAAGTAAAAGAATGGTCCTTCAAAGAGGAAAGCATCGATTGTTGTATTTGTGCTAGAGCTTTTATTTTGAAAACATGAAACAATTTTGTCAACGGTAGTAATAAAGCATATGAGTTATGTAAATTATATCTTACAAGTTGCAAGCCTCATGCATAGTATACTAATAGTGCCCGCACCTCGTCCTACTTAGCTTGGACTACCGGATCTTTGCATGCCATGTTTCAACCAAGTGTCACAAAGGGGTACCTCCATGCCGCCTGTACAAAGGTCTAAGGAGAAAGCTCGCATTTTGGATTTCTCGCTTTTGATTATTCTCAACTTAGACATCCATACCGGGACAACATGGACAACAGATAATGGACTCCTCTTAAATGCATAAGCATGTAGCAACAATTATTATTCTCATATGAGATTGAGGATATATGTCCAAAACTGAAACTTCAACCATGATTCATGGCTTTAGTTAGCGGCCCAATGTTCTTCTCTAACAATTTTGCATGCTCCAACCACTAAGGTGATAGATCCTTCAGACAAGACGGACATGCATAGCAACTCACATGATATTCAACAAAGAATAGTTGATGGCGTCCCCAGAAGCATGGTTATCGCACAACAAGCAACTTAATAAAAGATAAAGTGCATAAGTACATATTCAATACTACGATAGTTTTTAAGGCTATTTTGTCCCATGAGCTATATATTGCAAAGGTGAATGATGGAATTTTAAAGGTAGCACTCAAGCAATTTACTTTGGAATGGCGGAGAAATACCATGTAGTAGGTAGGTATGGTGGACACAAATGGCATAGTAGTTGGCTCAAGGATTTTGGATGCATGAGAAGTATTCCCTCTCGATACAAGGTTTAGGCTAGCAAGGTTATTTGAAGCAAACTCAAGGATGAACCGGTGCAGCAAAACTCACATAAAAGACATATTGTAAACATTATAAGACTCTACACCGTCTTCCTTGTTGTTCAAAACTCAATACTAGATATCATCTAGACCTTAGAGAGACCAAATATGCAAATCAAATTTTAGCAAGCTCTATGTATTTCTTCATTAATGGGTGCAAAGTATATGATGCAAGATCTTAAACATGAGCACAACAATTGCCAAGTATCACATTATCCAAGACATTTTAGAATCACTACATGTAGCATTTTCCAATTCCAACCATATAACAATTTAACGAAGAAGAAACTTCGCCTTGAACATTATGAGTAAAGCCTAAGGACATATTTGTCCATATGCAACAGCGGAGCGTGTCTCTCTCTGATACGTCCAATTTGCATCACTATTTTGTATCATAATTTGCTGTTATTCATTGATATATTTCATATTGGGACATAATACTTATGTTATTTCATCTATTTTGCATGTTTCATCATTATTGGAGGATCAAGCACCGGAGCCAGGATTCTGCTGGAAAAAGCACCGTCAGAACGCAATATTTCGGAAGATCAACTGTGGAAGGAAATTTCACGTAAATTCCTATTTTTCCAGATGACGGAGGGAGCCAGAAGGGGAAGAAGAGGGGAGCCACTGTGGCCCAGACCACAGGCCGGCGCCCATGGCCTGCCGCGCCACCCTGTGTGCCCCAGCCCCTTTCGCCTCCTTTTCTTCGCGTACTCTTCGTCCCGAAAACCTAAGCCAGAGGGAGGACCTCACGAAGAGTTACAGCCGCCTGCGGGGCGGAGAACACCAGAGAGAAAAGAGCTCTCCGGCAGGAATCCGCCGGGGAAATTCCCTCCCGGAGGGGGAAATCGACGCCATCGCCATCGTCATCGAGCGGGACATCATCTCCATCATCATCATCATCATCTCCACCATCTACACCGCCATCACCACCGCTGCACCTCGTCACCGCTGTAACAATTTGGGTTAAATCTTGATTGTATGATAGGGGAAACTCTCCCGGCATTATTCTCTACTTGTTATAGATGCTATTGAGTGAAACCATTGAACCAAGGTTTATGTTCAGATTGTTATTCATCATCATATCACCTCTGATTGTATTCCATATGATGTCTCGTGAGTAGTTCGTTTAGTTCTTGAGGACATGGGTGAAGTCTAAATGCTAGTAGTGAATTATGGTTGAGTAATATTCAATGTTATGATATTTAAGTTGTGGTGTCATTCTTCTAGTGGTGTCGTGTGAACGTCGACTACACGACACTTCACCATTTATGGGCCTAGGGGAGTGCATCTTGTATTCGGTTGCTAATTGCGGGGTTGCCGGAGTGACAGAAACCTGAGCCCCCGTTAGTATATCGATGCAAGAGGGATCGCAGGATCTCAGAGTTTAAGGCTGTGGTTAGATTTATCTTAATTACTTTCTTGTAGTTGCGGATGCTTGCAAGGGGTATAATCACAAGTATGTATTAGTCCTAGGAAGGGCGGTGCATTAGCATAGGTTCACCCACACAACACTTATCAAAACAATGAAGATTATTAGCCACATGAAGCGAAAGCACTAGACTAAAATCCCCGTGTGTCCTCAAGAACGTTTGGTCATTATAAGTAAACAAACCGGCTTGTCCTTTGTGCTAAAAAGGATTGGGCCACTCGCTGCAATTATTTCTCTCGCATTTTACTTACTCGTACTTTATTCATCTGTTACATCAAAACCCCTTGAATACTTGTTTGTGAGCATTTACAGTGAATCCTTCATCAAAACTGCTGCCAACACCTTCTGCTCCTCGTTGGGATCGACATTCTTACTTATCGAAGATACTACGATACACCCCCTATACTTGTGGGTCATCAAGACTATTTTCTGGCGCCGTTGCCGGGGAGTGAAGCGCTATTGGTAAGTGGAATTGGTAAGGAAAACCTTTACTGTTTGTGCTGATTTTATTTCTGCCTGCTGCTATAAGTCATTATGGAGAGATCTTCTCTTCAATTTCTATTTGGGAAATCTACTACTACTGCAACGGTAGTGGATGAAGCGCCAGGTGAGGAAGTAGTACCATATAAAATACCTATGAATTATTGAACGTGTTATGGATAACCGCTATGAAGGGGATGGAACTGTCCATCCTGGTGATCATTTACTGTTTTTGCATGAATTATGCGGGTTATTCAAATGTGCAGGTATTTCTATGAATGAAGTTAGAAAGAAACTATTCACTATATCGCTGTCTGGTAAAGCGGCGCACTGGTATAAATTGCTGAAGAATGGTGATTCTATTGATTGGGAGGACATTGTGCCTTTATTTTATTCCAAATTTTATCCTCCAAGTGAAATTCACAAAGATCGGAACCGCATATATAATTTCTGGCCTCATGATGGAGAGAGTATTGCCCAAGCTTGGGGGAGATTGAAGTCTTTAATGCTCAAATGCCCCATTCATGAGCTTCCTGGTAATGTTATTATTGATAATTTCTATGCAAGACTTTCTTTTCAAGACAAGACCTTGCTGGATACTTCTTGTTCTGGATCATTTACACGCAACAAAGAAGAGTTTAAAAGGGACCTTCTTGATCGGATCCAAGAAAATACTGAAGGATGGGAGAACGACAAAGATAGAGAATCAGGTATAATTTATGATTATAAATGCATTGAAGCTTTTATGGATACTGATAAATTTCGTAATATGAGTGCTACATATGGTCTTGATTCCCAAGTTATTGCAAATCTTTATAAAGCTTTTGCCTCTCATTATGAATTGCCTAAGAAGAATTTTGATAAGTATCATGAACCGTATAAAGATAACGTAGATTCATCTGTAAACAAATGTGTAGTGGTTGAAACTGTTGATAATGTTATTCCTGAAGCTTATATTGAAAAAACTCCTTTCCCTGCTAAAATGAAGGAGTACTCTGTCATATCTAGTGCGGTTAATAAAAGTGAAAAGAAACCTAAAGAACCTGAAGAACAAATTAAAATTGAACCTGCTGTTGCAATAGTTAAAGATCTTGTGACTGAAAATGTGGAGGATGGTCATATTATTTTCTGTGAAGATGCTTCTAATATTGTTTCACATCCTAATAAACCCAAACAAGTTAGTGTTCCTATGCTATCTGTTAGAATTGGTGATCATTGCTATTATGGTTTATGTGATATTGGTGCAAGTGTTAGTGCTATTCCTTATGAGCTTTACACGGAGATTATGCACGAAATTGGTTCTTGTGAACTTGAAGATATTGATGTGGTTATTCAGCTGGCTAATAGAGAAACTATTTCTCCAATTGGTATTGTTCGAGATGTGGAAGTTCTATGTGGTAAGATTAAATATCCTGCTGACTTTTTGGTACTTGGTTCTGCTGCTAGTGATCATTGTCCTATCATTTTTGGTAGACCTTTTCTAAATACTTGTGGAGCTATTATAGATTGTAAGAAAGAGAAAATTTTGACTAGATTTGCTGGTGAACCTTATGAATTTAACTTTTCTAAATTTACCAAAACTCCTTATAAAGCTGACTTGCCTAGTAATGATTTGAAAATGGAGCAGTGTGCATCTATTGTTCTTGTTCCTAATAATCCTTTGCAGCAACATTTGGAGAATAGTGAAAGTGAAGCTTTTAGGAAAGAAAGAGATGAGCTTGAGGAAATTTTTCTTCGCCAACCTATTCTCAAGCATGATTTACCGGTGGAAGATTTGGGTACAACACCGCCACCAAAGGAAGATCCTGTTTTTGATTTAAAGCCTTTACCTGATAATCTTAAATATGCTCATATTGATGATAAGAAAATATATCCTGTTATTATTAGTTCTAAGCTTTCAGAGATTGAGGAAGAAAGGTTATTGGAAATATTGAAGAAACACCGAGGAGCTATTGGCTATACTCTTGATGATTTGAAAGGGATTTCTCCTTCTATTTGCCAACATGCTATTAATATGGAAGAAGATGCAAAGCCTGTTGTTGAACATCAACGTCGTCTAATTCCGAAGATGAAAGAGGTGGTAAGGAACGAGGTATTAAAACTTCTTGAAGCTGGTATTATATATCCTATTGCTGATAGTAGATGGGTTAGTCCTGTGCATTGTGTTCCTAAGAAAGGAGGAATGACTGTTGTGCCTAATGATAATGATGAGCTTATTCCTCAAAGAATAGTTGTAGGTTATAGAATGTGCATTGATTTTCGAAAAGTTAATAAAGTTACTAAGAAAGATCATTACCCTTTACCCTTTATTGATCAAATGCTAGAAAGGTTATCTAAAAATACTCATTTTTGCTTTCTTGATGGTTATTCTGGGTTTTCACAAATTGCTGTTAAAGCTAAAGATCAAGAGAAAACCACGTTTACTTGTCCTTATGGAACTTATGCTTATAGGCGAATGCCTTTTGGTTTATGTAATGCTCCTGCTACTTTTCAAAGATGCATGTCTGCTATTTTTCATGGTTTTTGCGAAAGTATTGTGGAGGTGTTCATGGATGATTTTTCTGTCTATGGGAATTCTTTTGATAATTGCTTGCGAAACCTCGATAAAGTTTTGCAGAGATGTGAAGAAACTAACCTTGTTCTTAATTGGGAGAAATGCCACTTTATGGTTAATGAAGGAATTGTATTGGGACATAAAATTTCCGAGAGAGGTATTGAAGTTGATAGAGCTAAAGTTGAAGCAATTGAGAAGATGCCCTATCCGAGGGATGTTAAAGGTATTCGTAGTGTTCTTGGTCATGCTGGGTTTTATAGGAGATTTATTAAAGATTTCTCTAAAATTTCAAAGCCTCTTACTAATCTTCTTCAAAAGATGTACCTTTTGTTTTTGATGATGATTGTAAGGAAGCTTTTGAAACTCTAAAGAAAGCCTTAACAACTGCTCCTGTAGTTGAACCTCCTGATTGGAATTTGCCTTTTGAAATTATGTGTGATGCTAGTGATTTTGCTGTAGGCGCTGTTCTTGGACAGCGGGTAGATAAAAAATTAAATGTTATTCATTATGCTAGTAAGACTCTTGATGCTGCTCAAAGAAATTATGCTACAACTGAAAAGGAATTGTTAGCTGTAGTCTTTGCTTGTGACAAGTTTAGACCCTATATTGTTGATTCGAAAGTTACAATTCATACTGATCATGCTGCAATTAGATACCTTATGACAAAGAAAGATGCTAAGCCAAGGCTTATTAGATGGGTACTTCTGCAAGAATTTGATTTACATATTATAGATAGGAAAGGTGCTGATAATCCTGTTGCTGATAATTTGTCTAGATTGGAAAATATTGCTTATGATCCTGTTCCTGTTAATGATAGTTTTCCAAATGAACAATTGGCTGTAATAAAGGTGAGCTCGCGAGAGCCCTTGGTATGCAGATTATGCTAACTTTATTGTTTCGAAGTATTTGCCTCCAACCTTTTCAGCTCAGCAAAGGAGGAAATTCTTTTATGACTTGAGGCATTATTTTTGGGATGACCCACACTTATATAAAGAAGGAGTGGATGGTATTATGCGAAGATGTGTTCCTGAATATGAACAACAGGAGATATTGAGTAAATGTCATGGTAGTGTTTATGGAGGACATCACGCTGGAGATAGAACCGCGCAAAAGGTTCTACAATCAGGTTTTTATTGGCCAACACTCTTCAAAGATGCAAGGAAATTTATTTTATCTTGTGATGAATGTCAAAGAGTTGGTAATATCTCTAGACGCAATGAAATGCCTATGAATTATACACTTGTTATTGAACCATTCGATTGTTGGGGATTCGACTTCATGGGTCCTTTCCCTTCTTCAGATGGTAACACTCATATACTTGTCGCTGTTGATTATGTTACTAAATGGGTAGAAGCTATACCTACAAAAAGTGCTGATGGTGAGACCTCTATAAAAATGCTTGTAGATATTATATTTCCTAGATTTGGAATACCTAGATATATTATGACTGATGGAGGTTCTCATTTTATTCATGGAGGTTTTAGAAAAACTCTTGCTAAGTATGGTATTAATCATAGAATTGCTTCTGCTTATCACCCTCAAACTAGTGGTCAAGTAGAATTATCAAATAGAGAGATTAAAGCTATCTTAGGAAAGACTGTTAATAAATCTAGAAAGAATTGGGCTAGCAAATTGAAAGAAGCACTATGGGCTTATAGAACTGCTTATAAAAATCCTATGGGAATGTCACCTTATAAAATGGTTTATGGAAAAGCTTGTCATTTACCTTTAGAACTAGAGCACAAAGCTTATTGGGCTGTTAGAGAACTAAATAAAGATCCGAAACTAGCCGGTAATAAGAGGTTGTTGCAATTAAGTTCTCTAGATGAATGGAGAAGTGAAGCTTATGAAAATGCTAAACTCTTTAAAGAAAAAGTTAAGAAGTGGCATGATAG
This sequence comes from Lolium multiflorum, assembly GCA_030979885.1. Taxonomy (NCBI): domain Eukaryota; kingdom Viridiplantae; phylum Streptophyta; class Magnoliopsida; order Poales; family Poaceae; genus Lolium; species Lolium multiflorum. The sequence continues at coordinate 192,794,260 of CM061749.1, forward strand.
AAGGATCATCAAAAGAGAGTTTAATATTGGGGATAAAGTCCTATTGTATCGGTCTCGTCTCAGATTCTTTGCAGGGAAATTACTCTCGAAGTGGGAAGGACCATATGTTGTTGAGGAGGTGTATCGTTCAGGAGCAATTAAAATTAGCTCTCTCCAAGGCAATGCCACACAAGTGGTGAATGGACAAAGACTCAAGCATTATATCTCGGGTGATTCTTATAATGTTGATGTTGATATTATTCAAGTGGAAACACCGGAGGCTTTCATCAAAGGACAAATTGACAATCCGCCAGAACGGACTTTGAATAGGTAACAGGTAATAGAAAGTCCGCGTTTACCTTTCCGAACATTATTTCTGCTGTTTTTGGAAAATATGAAAAATTACGGAATCGAACAGAGTGGAAGACGCGGGGCCTGCCACCACAGCCGGCGGGCCCCACCCTGGCCGCGCCGACCTATGGTGACAGTCGGCGTCCCGTTTCCACTCGTTTTCCCTGGAACCTTCCTTTTGACGTAAAAATATTTGCTATATAATCCACCGGACCCTGGAGGTCCGTAATTTTCTTGTCGTGTTTTGTTTCGAGCTGTTTTCTGCCAGATCTGCTTCGATCTAGATCCACCATGTCCTCGTCGGGAACTCAGAGGACAGCTTCTTTGAGGACGTCGTCAACCCGTACATGAACGAGCTGAAGATGCACCCCAAAGAGTTGCTGCTCGTGGATGGAGAGTTGCAGATCAAAGATGTCCAGGGTCCTAAGGGAGAAGGGAGTTTGGAAGACAGGATGGAGAAACTGGAACAAGAGGTTTTCAACTACAAGAAGATGGCTGAGCGTGAAGTGGATATCTTTCACAAGATTGTGTCTGAACTCATTGATGGGCACAAGAAGGAGACTGCAAAGTTGTGGGACGATATCTTCTCACTTCACGACACCACCAACAAACTCCAAGCTCAACTTTATGATGTTCATAATCAAAACTGTGAGTATGAAAACAGGTTTAAGCGCATAAGTCATGCTGCTAGTTTCAGGTTTCCGGAGACCAAGATGTCTTTTGTTGATGGAGGGCCTCTTCCATGGAAGTCTGATGACGACAAAGATTCACCATCATCACCGAAGGAGTAATTCATCATCGGTATTGGCATCCCCTTGGTTTGTTCCAAGCTTGGGGGAGTGCCGCGGTATCACATCATCATTACCTTTATCTTTTACTATCAAGTAGTGTCATATCATGAGTAGGGAAGTTATCTTATGGAATAGTATGCAATGTGGAAGTATCTCTCTTAGTTAGTTATCTATGTATCCGTTGGTGTGAGTTATCGTTATGGAATATTAATGAGAAGTCTTATCATTTACTTTTTGCACACCTTATTTTAGTTTGCAATCTCCATTATATGATTACTCTTGACATGAGTATTGATATCACTTTGGGAGCATCAAGTAAATCTATTTGGTTTTGGCAAACTTAGCATTGGTCAATAGCAACAACATCTTGATGTTTAAATAGAAGAGAGAAATACACTTAGATATATTACTCTATTATCTCTATGCTTATGAGCTTAGTATTCTTAAGTTAAAATTGCTTGTGCTTATGAGAAAGATGCATGATTGTTTCTATCATATGTATATTTGTTTGTTTCCCTCAACCTTTATGCTTGCTATCAAACCTTGCTAGCCAAAGACCTGTATCGAGAGGGAATGCTTCTCATACATCCATAACCTTAGACCAAACTTATGCCATTTGTGTCCACCATACCTACCTATTACATGGTATTTTCTGCCATTCCAAGTAAATACTTCATGTGCTACCTTTAAATTATTCAAACTACTACTCCTTATTTGTGTCAATGTTCTATAGCTCATGAGGAAGTATGTGGTGTTTTATCTTTCAATCTTGTTGGGCGGACTTTCACCAATGGACTAGCGGCACATCCGCTTATCCAATAATTTTGCAAAAGAGCTGGCAATGAGGTTCCCAGCCTCAATTAATTAACTTGCATTAATAATTCTCTTCACATGTTTTGCTCTGATTTATCAGTAAGCAACCTAATTTTGCAATAGACACTCCTCCATGGTATGTGAATGTTGGAAGGCACCCGAGGATTCGGTTAGCCATGGATTGAGAAAGCCAAGGTTGGGGGAGTGTCATCCTTAATAAAACTAAAATACATGTGTAAACAAAAGAGAAGGGGGATGATCTACCTTGCTGGTAGAGATGCCGTCCCTCATGGGAGCCGCTCTTTGAAGGTTCGTTTGGCAAGGGGGTTAGAGTGCCCGCTACCATTCGTTGACAACAACAAACACCACTCAAAATCTTACTTTTATGCTCTTTATATGATTTCAAAACTTGAAAAGCTCTAGCACATGATTTAATCCCTGCTTCCCTCTGCGAAGGGCCTATCTTTTACTTTTATGTTGAGTCAGTAAACCTATTTCTCTCTATCTCAAGCAAGCAATTGAGTTGTTGTGAACCAATCATTTATGCTATGATTCAGTTAATCATGTCTTTTATACTTTCTTGTTTAGTACCAATTTTATCTGAATGAATATGACTTTGAAGTTATCAATGATTATGAGGAGATTGTTATGCTTGAATATGAAAGCTCAGCTATAAAATAAAATATGAAAGTTTTGCTTAGAAATACAATCCGTTAGTAGTTCTCTGACCAAGAACAAAGTTTGCCATCACCAACTATGATTTCTTATGCACCTTTACTTGTGATTTCTCTTTACCTATTTCAAGATGAGTTATATGAGGAAGTTGTTTACTAGAATGTCTTGTGTGAATGAATATGATGCTTCTTGTCCGTATTTTATTTATCGACTTTTCACTCCATAAACATGTGGTCTTGTTTATCGAGCTCAGTTTCGCTTGGGGACAAGCGAGGTCTAAGCTTGGGGGAGTTGATACGTCCAATTTGCATCACTATTTTGTATCATAATTTGCTGTTATTCATTGATATATTTCATATTGGGACATAATACTTATGTTATTTCATCTATTTTGCATGTTTCATCATTATTGGAGGATCAAGCACCGGAGCCAGGATTCTGGAAAAAGCACCGTCAGAACGCAATATTTCGGAAGATCAACGTGGAAGGAAATTTCACGTAAATTCCTATTTTTCCGATGACGGAGGGAGCCGAAGGGGAAGAAGAGGGAGCCACTGTGGCCCAGACCACGGGCGCGCCCATGGCCCGGCCGCGCCACCCTGTGGGGCCCCACAGCCCCTTTCGCCTCCTTTTCTTCGCGTACTCCTTCGTCCCGAAAACCTAAGCCGAGGGAGGACCTCACGAAGAGTTACAGCCTCCTCTGCGGGGCGGAGAACACCGAGAGAAAAGAGCTCTCCGGCGGGCGGAATCCGCCGGGGAAATTCCCTCCCGGAGGGGAAATCGACGCCATCGCCATCGTCATCGAGCGGGACATCATCTCCATCATCATCATCATCATCATCTCCACCATCTACACCGCCATCACCACCGCTGCACCTCGTCACCGCTGTAACAATTTGGGTTAAATCTTGATTGTATGATAGGGGAAACTCTCCCGGCATTATTCTCTACTTGTTATAGATGCTATTGAGTGAAACCATTGAACCAAGGTTTATGTTCAGATTGTTATTCATCATCATATCACCTCTGATTGTATTCCATATGATGTCTCGTGAGTAGTTCGTTTAGTTCTTGAGGACATGGGTGAAGTCTAAATGCTAGTAGTGAATTATGGTTGAGTAATATTCAATGTTATGATATTTAAGTTGTGGTGTCATTCTTCTAGTGGTGTCGTGTGAACGTCGACTACACGACACTTCACCATTTATGGGCCTAGGGGAGTGCATCTTGTATTCGGTTGCTAATTGCGGGGTTGCCGGAGTGACAGAAACCTGAGCCCCCGTTAGTATATCGATGCAAGAGGGATCGCAGGATCTCAGAGTTTAAGGCTGTGGTTAGATTTATCTTAATTACTTTCTTGTAGTTGCGGATGCTTGCAAGGGGTATAATCACAAGTATGTATTAGTCCTAGGAAGGGCGGTGCATTAGCATAGGTTCACCCACACAACACTTATCAAAACAATGAAGATTATTAGCCACATGAAGCGAAAGCACTAGACTAAAATCCCCGTGTGTCCTCAGGAACGTTTGGTCATTATAAGTAAACAAACCGGCTTGTCCTTTGTGCTAAAAAGGATTGGGCCACTCGCTGCAATTATTTCTCTCGCATTTTACTTACTCGTACTTTATTCATCTGTTACATCAAAACCCCTTGAATACTTGTTTGTGAGCATTTACAGTGAATCCTTCATCAAAACTGCTGCCAACACCTTCTGCTCCTCGTTGGGATCGACATTCTTACTTATCAAAGATACTACGATACACCCCCTATACTTGTGGGTCATCACTCTCCCACAAAGTGAATGCTAGGATCCATTTTATTCAAACAATTAAAAACAAAAAACAAAAACAAACCGACGCTCCAAGTAAAGAACACAAGATGTGATTGAATAAAAATATAGTTTCAGGGAGGAACCTGATGATGTTGTCGATGAAGAAGGGGATGCCTTGGGCATCCCCAAGCTTAGACGCTTGAGTCTTCTTAAAATATGCAGGGGTGAACCACGGGGCATCCCCAAGCTTAGAGCTTTCACTCCTCTTGATCATAGTATATCATACTCCTCTCTTGACCCTTGAAAACTTCCTTCACACCAAACTTCAAGCAAACTCATTAGAGGGTTAGTGCACAATTATTAATTCACATGTTCAGAGGTGGCACAATCATTCTTTACACTTCTGGACATTGCATAAAGCTACTGGACATTAATGGATCAAAGAAATAAATCCAACATAGCAAAAGAGGCAATGCGAAATAAAAGGCAGAATCTGTCAAAAACAGAACAGTCCGTAAAGACGAATTTAAAGATGGCACCAGCCTTGCTCAAATGGAAAAACTCAAAACTAATGAAAGTTGCGTACATATCTGAGGATCACGCTCGTAAATTGGCAGATTTTTTAGAATTTTCTACAGAGAACTGTGCCCAGATTCGTGACAGACAGCAATGCTGTTTCTGCGCAGCGATCCCAAATATAACATCAACTTTGACATAGAAACTTTACTTGGCACAAAAACATGATAAGGAGAGGTTGCTACAGTAGTAAACAACTTCCAAGACTCAACAAAACAAAAAAATTGCTGTAGTAAAAACATGGGTTGTCTCCCATAAGCGTTTTCTTTAACGCCTTTCAGCTAGGCGCAGAAAGTGCAAATCAAGTAACATCGAGAGAGAAGCATCAACATTATTATTTTTCATGCAAACACAACTTGTTGCAGAGGGTACTTTAGGTGCTCCATTATCTAAATTCTCTATGGTGGTGCTAGGGGTTTTAGAAATTTTAGGCCTATAATAATTCTTTTGTTTAGGCACTTTAGAGGCGTACATGAATTTTTGCTCTTTACCCACATAAGCTTTCTCATTATACTTGAGAGAAGAAAAGGTTGAACCCAAGGTTCCCATAGCTTTTTCAAGTTCATCAATCCTATTGGTTTGATTATCATGGATAACACAAGTTCCTAGGACACTAATTCTTTCATTAATTCCTCCTAAGGATTTATCAAGTTCATAAGTTTTATCAAATAACATTTCCAATTTAGTTTCAACACTTGAATTTTTTTTCTCTATGGTCTCCAATTTTTTCATAACATCTTCAAGAGAGATTTCAATTTTAACTTCATTAACAGGTGGTATTCCAACTAGACTCTCAATGATGCAACTAGCTTCTAAAGCGGGAGTACCTAGGAAATTGCCTCCCGAAAGAGTATCAAGAACATACCTATTCCAACTAGATAAACCAACATAAAAGTTCCTAAGAAGGATAATGGTGGAGTGTTTCTTAATGCACCTATGATGAGCATTACTAATTCTATACCAAGCATCTTTAAAACTTTCTCCACCTTGTTGCTTAAAAGAACGAACTTCAACTTCAGGATTACTCATTTTAGTAGCAATAAAGTAAACTAGGCAAAGACAAGTAACTAATTTTTTGTGTTTTCGATATAGAGAGCAAGACAGTAAATAAAGTAAAACTAGCAACTAATTTTTTTGTGTTTTGTTTAGGTGCAGCAAACAAAGTAGTAAATAAAATAAAGCAAGACAAAAACAAAGTAAAGAGATTGAGAAGTGGAGACTCCCCTTGCAGCGTGTCTTGATCTCCCCGGCAACGGCGCCAGAAAAAGAGCTTGATGGCGTGTAACTCACACGTTCGTTGGGAACCCCAAGAGGAAGGTATGATGCGCACAGAGCAAGTTTTCCCTCAGAAAGAAACCAAGGTTTAATCGAACCAGGAGGAGCCAAGAAGCACGTTGAAGGTTGATGGTGGCGAAATGTGATGCGCGCAACAACAGGGATTCCGGCGCCAACGTGGAATCTGCACAACAAAACCAAAGTACTTTGCCCCAACGAAACAGTGAGGTTGTCAATCTCACCGGCTTGCGGTAACAAAGGATTAAGCGTATCGAGTGGAAGATGATTGTTTGCAAGAAAATAGTAAAACACAATTGGTAGATTGTATGCTATGTAAAGAATAGGACCGGGGTCCACAGTTCACTAGAGGTGTCTCTCCCATAAGATAAAAGCATGTTGGGTGAACAAATTACAGTGGGCAATTGACAAATAGAGAAAGGCATAACAATGCATATACATGATATGATAAATATAGTGAGATTTAATTGGGCATTACGACAAAGTACATAGACCGCCATCCAACTGCATCTATGCCTAAAAAGTCCACCTTCATGTTATCATCCGAACCCCATTCAGTATTAAGTTGCAAAGCAACAGACAATTGCATTAAGTATGGTGCGTAATGTAATCGACAACTACATCCTTAGACATAGAATCAATGTTTTATCCCTAGTGGCAACAACATATCACAACCTTAGAACTTTCTGTCACTGTCCCAGGTGTCAATGAAGGCATGAACCCACTATCGAGCATAAATACTCCCTCTTGGAGTTAAGAGTACAAACTTGGCCAGAGCCTCTACTAATAACGGAGAGCATGCAAGATCATAAACAACACATAAACAATAGATTGATAATCACCATAACATACTATTCTCTATCCATCGGATCCCGACAAACACAACATATAGAATTACATATAGATGATCTTGATCATGTTAGGCAGCTCACAAGATCCAACAATGAAGCACAACAAGGAGAAGACGACCATCTAGCTACTGCTATGGACCCATAGTCCAGGGGTGAACTACTCACTCATCACTCCGGAGGCGATCATGGCGATGAAGAGTCCTCCAGAGATGAATCCCCTCCCAGGCGCGGAGGCGATCTCCCGAATCCCGAGATGGGATTGCGGCGGCGGCGTCTCTGGAAGGTTTTCCGTATCGTGGCTCTCACGGGGGTTTCGCGACGGAGGCTTTAAGTAGGCGAAAGGGTAGGTCGGGGGCCGACGAGGGCCCACACCATAGGCGGCGCGGCCCCCTCTCGCCGCGCGCCCTATGGTGGCGGCGCTCGTCGCCCCACTTCGTTATCTCTTCGGTCTTCTGAAGCTCCGTGCAAAAATAGGACCCCGGGTGATTTCGTCCAATTCCGAGAATATTTCCTTACTAGGATTTCTGAAACCAAAAGCAGAAAAAAGAACTGGCTCTTCGGCATCTTGTTAATAGGTTAGTTCCAGAAAATGCATAAATATGACATATAATGTGCATAAAACATGTAGGTATCATCAATAAAGTAGCATGGAACATAAGAAATTATCGATACGTTGGAGACGTATCAAAGGTCTCATTTAAACTCTTCTTTATTGCGCGTGAATGATCCAGAACAAGCAGTATCCAGCAAGGTTTTATCTTGAAAAGACAGTCTTGCATAGAAATTATCAATAATAATATTACCAGGAAGCTCATGAATGGGGCATTTGAGCATTAAAGACTTCAATCTCCCCCACGCTTGGGCAATACTCTCTCCATCATGAGGCCAGAAATTATATATACGGTTGCGGTCTTTGTGAATTTCACTTGGAGGATAAAATTTAGAGTGAAATAGAGGCACAATATCCTTCCAATCAAGAGAACACCCATCCTTCAGCAGTTTATACCAATGCGCCGCTTTACCAGATAGCGACATAACAAATAATTTCTTCCTAACTTCATCCATTGAAATACCCGCACATTTGAATAACCCGCATAATTCATGTAAAAACAGTAAATGATCTCCAGGATGAACAGTTCCATCCCCTTCATAGCGGTTATCCACAACACGTTCAATAATTTTCATAGGTATTTTATATGGTATTACTTCTCACCTGGCGCCTCATCCACTACCGTTGCAGTAGTAGTAGATTTCCCAAATAGAAATTCAAGGGAGGATCTCTCCATAATGACTTATAGCAGCAAGCAGAAACAAAATCAGCACAGTAAAAGTTTCCTTACCAATTCCACTTACCAATAGCGCTTCACTCCCCGGCAACGGCGCCAGAAAATAGTCTTGATGACCCACAAGTATAGGGGGTGTATCGTAGTACTTTCGATAAATAAGAGTGTCGAACCCAACGAGGAGCAGAAGGTGTTGACAAGCAGTTTCGATGAAGGATTCACTGTAAATGCTCACAGACAAGCATAAGTAATTGCAGGGTGGAATGCTTTCTTATAATGACTTCATAGTCTAGTGCTTTCGATTAATCTTCATTGTTTTGATAAGTGTTGTGTGGGTGAACCTATGCTAATGCACCGCCCTTCCTAGCACTAATACATACTTGTGATTATACCCCTTGCAAGCATCCGCAAATACAAGAAAGTAATTAAGATAAATCTAACCACAACCTTAAACTCTGAGATCCTGCTATCCCTCCTGCACCGATATACTAACGGGGGTTTAGGTTGCTGTCACTCCGACAACCCCACAATTAGCAAACAAATACAAGATGCACTCCCCTAGGCCCATAAAGGTGAAGTATCATGTAGTCGACGTTCACATGACACCACTAGAAGAGTAACACCACAACTTAAATATCATAACATTGAATACTACTCAACAATAATTCACTACTAACATTTAGACTTCACCCATGTCCTCAAGAACTAAACGAACTACTCACGAGACATCATATGGAACATGATCAGAGGTGATATGATGATGAATAACAATCTGAACATAAACCTTGGTTCAATGGTTTCACTCAATAGCATCAATAACAAGTAGTAATCAACACCGGAGAGTTTCCCTATCAAACAATCAAGATCCAACCCAAATCGTTACAGCGGTGACGATGAGATGGCGGTGTAGATGATGGAGATGATGGTGATGATGATGGCGATGATGTCCAGCTCGATGACGATGGCGATGACGTCGATTTCTCCGGGAAGGAATTTCCTGGCGGATTCCCCGCCCCGAGAGCTCTTTCTCTCTCGGTGTTTCTCCGCCCCGCAGCGGCTCACAATTCTCCGTAACTCCTCGGGGCTTAGGTTTTCGGGACGAAGAAGTACGCGAAGGAGAGGCGGAGGGTGGGCCCCCTCCCTATAAGGCGGCGCGCCGGCCCGGCCCGCGCCGCCCTATGGGGCCCATGGTGGCCCTCTCGCTCCTCCTCCTTGGCTCCCTTCATCATCGGAAAATAGGATTTTCCGTATAATTTCCGTCAATTGTTGATCTTCCGAAATATGGTGTCCTGACGGTGCTTTTTCCAGCAGAATCCTGACTCCGGTGAATAATTCTCCAATGATCACGAAACATGCAAAATAGATGAAATAACATAAGTATCATCTCTAAATATGAAATATATCAATGAATAACAGCAAATTATGATATAAAATAGTGATGCAAAATGGACGTATCATAGGGCTACAAGAGCTCCCTCAAGCCGGAGTTAACAAGCTCCACAACATTCGGCATTCATATTTAAGTAACCTTTAGAGCATAATAGATCTTTGCAATTTAGACCAAGTACTAACATAGCATACACACTGTCACCATTACACTATGAAAGAAGGAATAGATCACATCAATACTATCATTGTAATAGTTAACTCCATAATCTACAAGAGATTACAATCATAACCTACGCCAAGTACTACATGATGCACACACTGTCACCATTACATCATGAAGGAGGAATAGACTACTTTAATAACATCACTAGAGTAACACATAGACTAATAGTGATACAAAGCTCATCATATGGATCTCAATCATGCAAGGCAATTCATGAGATCATTGTATTGAGGTACATGAGAGAGAGATTAACCACATAGCTACCGGTAGAGCCCTTAGCCTCGAGGGAGAACTACTCCCTCCTCATCATGGGAGACAAACATCGATGAAGATGGCGATGGTGTCGATGGATGGCTCCGGGGCAATTCCCGTCCTCGCGGCGTGCCGAACAGAGACTTCTCCCCCGAACTTGACTTCGCGATGGCGGCGGCTGCGTAACTTTTCTCGTCCCGTGGCTTATCTTTTTAGGATTTTCAAGGTGGAGAGATTTTATAGGCGAAGAGGCGGCCTCGGAGGAGCCAGGGGGTGGCCCCCCATAGGCTGGCGCGCCCAGGGTCCAGGCCGCGCCGCCTTGGGGGGCCCTGTGGCTCCCCTCCGGTGCCTCTCTCTCTCGGAAGCTTCCGGGGAAAATAAGGTCCTGGGCATTGATTTCGTCCAATTCCGAGAATATTTCATCTAGGATTTCTGAACCAAAACAGCAGAAAACAGGAACTGGCACTTCGGCATCTTGTTAATAGGTTAGTTCCGAAAATGCATCAAAATATCATAAAGTGTGAACAAAACATGTAGGTATTGTCATAAAACTAGCATGAAACATCAGAAATTATAGATACGTTGGAGACGTATCAAGGTCGCCAGAGGGGGAGGTGGAGGTCGCCGTAGGAGGAGGTCGAGGTCGTCGGAGGAGGAGAGGAGGTCACCGGGTGGAGGAGAGGAGGGAAGAGGAGAAGCGGAGGAGAGGAGGAGAAGTGGAGGAGAAGTGGAGGAGAGGAGGAGGGCGCCACAAAATTCAAATTTCGGAGTAAACATTCTGTGGCGCATGGTCATATGGTGCGCCACAGATTTTTTTTCGAATTTTTCTTTTGGCAGGAAAAAATCTTAACTTTGCCGTATCTTTTTACTCTTTTTGAATTTGGTGATTCTAAAAATTGGCTAACCGGGTAAACCCAGGTGAATTCGGATGTAGAATTTTCTCCCGGTCATTTTGATATATTGTGCGTTTTTTCGAGTTCGTATGCAACCAGAAATCCAGTTTGATGCTTTTGCAACGCAATTTTGCAAAAAAGTTGAAATGTATGTTTGTTAATTCTCAATAAAACTAGATGACATAATACATGGACACCTCGAAGGATTTTATTTTTTGAAATTTCTATCTTTTTTTTTGTATTTTACAAGGCAAAAAAGGCGATCCACGGGGGCTGGAATTGCGTGGAGAGCAAAAAAAAAACTTCTGTGGTGCATGGAGCTCATGTACGTCATAGAAATGTGGATTTTCTGTGGCGCACCAGCCCATGTGCACTACAGAAAGTCTTATTTCTGTGGCGCACCAGACAAGGTGCGCCACATAATGTCTTATTTATGGGGCGCACGTAGTCCTGCGCGGCACATAAATAGTCAAACTAATTATTGGGTCTGGCCAGGGTTTTCTGTGGCGCATGTGAGTGTGGTGCGCCCCAAAAGATACACTATTTCAGTGACGCACCTACTCTGGTGCGCCACATGAATTATTACTGTGGCGCATGCAAAACAGGTGCACCGCAGAATAGCCTCCCACCTATAGCTAGTTTCCTACTAGTGCGCCTCCACTTGCAACAGGTTGCCCCTAGCGCAGCTCGCCGACCGCCGCCACGCTAGGCCATGCCGACCTCCATCGAGCTGCACTGCCGCCAAGGAGGTCACCGCCCCGCACAACACTCCTAATTGCATGTAAGGGAAGGCCCGCTGCCGCTAGCATCGAGCGGGCTTTGCCCGACGACAGGGGGCTAGGGCGGGGGAGCTTGGAGGGACGAGATCTAGGGTTTTGCCCCTGGTCGCGCGGGGGGGCGACCGAGGAGTGTTTGAAAAAAATAAGAAGAATCGAGAGAGGGGACTTCCGACACTCCTATTCTCTTGTTCATACACCAACACAAAGGGATGTATACCAAATTAGTTTAGTTGGAAAGATATTGTATACTAGAGAGGAGGCTCTTGGCAAGGGTCCTCCGGCACTCCGACACTCCAAGTTCACCGCCCATACCAGGGAGGTGAACCACCAGAAGCGTTGTCGCGAGAAGGAGGAGATAGATCGAGAGATTCTATTGAGGGCCCTTCGACAGTCCAAGGATATCGAGGATTGCAAGATATCGCTCATGAGGAGTACCGCCATGAGTTCGTCGACAACTACAACAAGTGAGCTCCATGAGTTGGTGGTACTCGACTATGACATCATATCCCAAAAGTGAAACCCTAGCAGGCTGGGCTTCTGGCTGGTCACACACCTAGTTGACCTAGTACTAAACGAACAAACCGTCAGGAGCGCTAGTGGAAGAAGCGTCATCACGTCCCGGTGCGTACCCGTAAATCCGTAATCCACCCCCGTTTCCGTTCCACGAGTCGCACCCCTTTGTCGTCCCCTGCTCCGCTCGTCTCTCCCCTTCGATTCGAACTCTCCTCACAAAACCAAACCCATCGACGGAGACCACACCACGACTCAAATCTAGGGTTGCTTCGCTCGCTCGCCTCGCTCTGCCCATGGCCGACCCGCCGCCCCCGCCCCCGCCCCCGGACGCACAGCCGCCCGCCGCCGACAAGGCCCCTGCCGCGCCGCTGACGCCCGAGGCCGAGGATGCGCCGGAGCAGGAGGCCGAGTCGGAGGTGGACGAGGAGTACGTGAGCGACCCCGACGACGCTCTCCCGGAGATGCGCCGCCGGGAGGCCAGCGACGACGAGGGGTCCGAGGACGGGAGGCGCCCGCCCAGGGCGCGGATCGACCCCAACCACGACCAGGACGGCCAGGGCGCCCCGGAGGATTACGAGGGCGAGGTGGAGGACGACGACGACGAGGAGGAGTACTACGATGATTTGCTGGAGGAGGAGGCGGCCGAGGGGCTGGAGGAGGAGGAGGAGTACGATGCTCGCGCGGTGCCGCCCAAGGAGGTAACCGCCGGCCAGGGGGAGGAGGGCGACAAGGCTGTGGTGGAGGGGGAGGAGGCTGAGGGGGAGGAGAAGAAGGAGCAGGAGCCCTTCGCTGTGCCCACCTCTGGTGCCTTCTACATGCACGATGACCGCTTCGCTGAGAATGGCCGTGGCGGCGGTGGACGCAGGTGCACTTTCCTGGAAACACTAGACCTTTAGTTTCCGTACAACTTGCAATAGCTGTAGCACACATAGATAGTTTCTGTGGACTTGCAATTATTCTTGTGTCGTCTAGCATGACTATAGCCGGCTTCCTTACATTGAGGCAATCTAAAACTTAGTAACTTAGTCAAGAAGGCTTAGGTGCCAATGTTGATATGTTTGTGTGTAGTTCATCCAAAACAATTTACTTTCAAGTTCTATCAGAAATCAGACTTCAGCTTTGCCATAACAGGAAGCTATAAACTCTATACAACAATTATCATGCCTCATCATCATCTTGCTGTTTTTTCCATGACGGAGGGATGTGCTTGAGACGGCAAATCATCAATCGAGACCGACACATAGAGGATAAGAAATCAGGAATACCGAGCAATCATGATAATTTACTTTGGCTTTGTAAGATGATCGGATGGTAGTAGCAATTAGCTGTAGAATAAGTGTTAATTTAGCCATAGCATTTAGAGGATCCGTGATACCAATGTTTGATGCTAAGTATGCACTCAACACATGTTTGTAGCGGTCCATGGGGCATTTGACAAACTTAGGGAAATGCTGACTTCATTTTGTGCCTTGCGAATCGTCATTAAGGTTTTCCTGGGCTTTACAATCTTTACGACATTGGTTTCAGTAAATTACACATTTTAGTAGAACAGAATAATTTTAGGGGGCATACAATGTTAAAACCTTGTAGCTGTAAGTATCAATATGTTCTATCCACTTGGTTAAGCACACATCTCTCTCAATTCTTTCTTGCAAAATTACACCTTCAATGTTGGCCTGCAAATGGCAACTGGATATTGATATGGTTAGTGCACCTTGTTCTGTAACTGCATGCTCCCAGCTCCCTGGGGAAACATAGTGTTGTATTTCAGGCTGCTAGCTGATCCCTTGGTTGTCAGGGGTCAACAAACTATGGCGTCTGTAATCAATATATATCAACTTGTCATAGTTTTGACTAGGTGTTCGCAGTTTATGTTTAGTCAATTTACTTATGTTTGCATATTTTGTTACCAGCTAGTGTTTTGAAATACTGGTTGTTATTATTGCTTTATCTTATCTGGTACATATGCTGATATTTTCTTTGTAAACTAGGCGAATGCTTGGTGGGAGGAAGTTATGGGATGCTAAAGACGATCAAGCTTGGGTGCACGACAGATTTGAGGAGATGAACGTGCACGATAGATTTGATGACCGCTATGAAGTAATTACTCATTACCATTGATGTGTAAATACTTCTGTTGGCGAATATTGAGATAAATATCTGCATTGCAGGATAAGCGAGGCTCAAGAGGTCGTTTTAGAGGTCGTGGTAGTGGAGGCAGAACCCGAGGCACTGCTCGTGGGTCTTCCAGAGGAGGGAGGTACCGCAGTTATCACGAAGATAGCGAAAACCAAAACCTTGGTGACAGCCAAAACCGGCCCCAAAAGGTTGTCCGAGGGAGAGGACCCAGACGTTATGATGCAATAGCAAAGAATACCCGAGAGGTTGTTGGATACCAACGTAAACAGTAAGTTGTTAAATATTTTGGGACACTTAATGCAAATAAGCCTGGTCAATAGTGCAGCTTAGTAAGTGATGCCTCTTATCATTTAATTGTGTTGTTACTTGTTCAGACCAGCAAGATCTCGTGAACCCGCTGCTCATTCTGCATTGGACAGAGAGGCTGGCCAAATTTCAAATGCACATTCTGATGCAGTTCCTGCTAAAAAGAATGTTGTCAATTCAAGCTTAAATTCTGCGTCGCCACCATTTTATCCCTCTGGCGCATCCAACCATGCGGGTGCTCAAAGAAGGGACATGCAAGCAGGAGGTTCTAATAACATGAAGCTACAATCTGGTCCAATAGTTAGAGGGAGAGGAACCACAGATTACGGTGGACGGGATAGGTTTCATGCCGAGGGTCATGTTAGACCATCTCCTAGTAGAACTGCTGGAGCTTCGTCAAATTCATCAGGGTTTGCAGCCTCGTCAGTCAATGCTGGCCAATCCCCTACTGCCAGGGCTCAAGGGGGAAACTCAAGCATCGGGGTTCCTTCACATAATCAGCCAACTTCATCATTTCACCAAACGTCTAGGACCTCTGCACAGCAGCAAAATCACACCTCAGTCATGCACCAGAAGTCAGGCCAAGTACCTACTCAACCTGCAACGAGAATTCCAACTCAGCAGTTGAGCCATCGGAACAATCCTTCACCGACTGCTCAGCATCTACCTGCTAGATCAACTGAAAGTGGCGAGAATGGTTCCTATCCTAGTTCAAACCAATCCAAGACTATATCATCTGAGGTGGAAAAAACTAATAAAGAAATGGGACGAGGTTCGTTCATGTATGGTGGAGCCCAGATTATCGGTTCTGCTGGAGCTGCTGGTCTTGCGCAGGGCGACCAAAATAATTTTCCTGGCACTCCAGCTCTTCTGCCAGGTTTGCTTTTACATCCACTGTACTTCTCTTGTAACAATATATATTCTTTTTTTTTCTGATGGAATCATCTGGACCATGCATTTCTGTTTATCCTTGATGCAGTGATGCAATTTGCCGGCCAGCATCCAGGTGGGCTTGGAGTTGGTATGGCCCTCCCTGGTTATGTGGCTCAACAGCAGCTGGGAATGGGAAATAACGAAATGGCATGGTATATTTTGCTAAGTCATGATAGATTTGCAGTTCTTTCTGTTAGATTTTTATCACTATCAACAAAATAATGTTGTGCGGTGACACTTGATGTAGTTATGCAAGGAGTTCACTAGAAAAAAAATGGATTAAGCCCAACATTATTTGCATTGAACCCATGTATCTTGTTGTTTACAGTAGTCGCAACTGACCCCATCTTTCTTGAACAGCATTATATTTTCATTTCATTAAAACTGTGTCATAAAGAAGTGTTGCTAACAGTGATTTACTTTCTTGTACTTAAAAAATGTTATGAAGGGGATAATTACAAGCTGAGTCGCTTCATAATGTTTGTCCATTGCACTCATAATATGTTCTTTTTTTTCTGTATTATTCACGATCAAATTGGACTCTTCATGTATTTTTTCTGTTGTATCCGAGAGAAAAAAAATGCATTTTTTCCTTTGACTCTGAGATGACCTTCTATATCATTTTTTTTGTGCATGGTAATAGGTTGCCACTATTGGCTGGTGCAGCTGGTGCTTTTGGAGGATCATATCCACCTTACATTACCCTCGACCCAAGCTTTTACTCTAGGTCTTCAGGGCAAACTTCATCGTCCATTCCATCCAGGTAATACTAATGTTAATTTAAGATATGGTTCACATTTAAAATCAGTCACTGCTCGAGTGAGTTGATATCACTTTGGGTTAGCTGTCTAAACACGTAGTTATTTTTACTTGAAGTGTTAACAATTCATTCTCGTCCCCTATTCCAACATGATTATATAACATTTGATTATTTAAATTTTGCATCATCAATGACGGTTACTTTCAGCATGAAGGGGATTAACAATATTTATTAATTATTTCAGGGAAGCTAGTGTTAACAAAGGGGCTAAATCTCCTCCGGAAAATGGTAAGTCGTATGCTTCCCTGTTGGGCCATACTGTTAAAAACTATTAGCATGTGTTACCATTTATAATGTGCTTCCATTTGTCTATATATTATAATGCAGATATTGTGACTGAAGAGCTTGATCAGCGCCAGAACAAGCCTAGAAGGCAAGATATTCTATAGCACTATTTTTACTCGAACCTATTAAATTTTTGGACAATTTTTGCACAAGAACTTTCTGCTTATGTATACCCTCTTATACTGCAGATACTCAGAGATGAACTTCAGTCAGTGAAGCACCATGTATGGGGAATTGCATCTGAATAAGCACCATGGTCAGTTACTCATCACTTTTTTCTGATATTTCTTCTCTTCTCTGTAAACTCACTGGCATGCTCTTATGCTTATGCAGGCCGTATTTTAGGCTGGCCCGTTGTGATCTCCAGTTATGATCTGGAGCACTTTGGGTGGCTTTGTGTCCTAAATTATATTAGGTACTGTTCTGTTCTAGCATTTAAAAATCCTTGACTTTCCAAGACATATTGAGTTAGCAATGTACATTATCTTTTTTTTCGTAATGCAGAATTACTATGTGCTACAATGAGTAGTGTATTATGCTCCCTCCGTTTTAAAATAAGTGTCGCAACTTTTTGTAGGTACGGATGTATCTACAACTAAAATACATCTAGATACATCCATATCTAGAAAAAATTGTGAAACTCTTTTTTGGACGTAGGTAGTACTATTTTCCCTTTCCATTCTGTGTTATTTATTTCTCAAGCTATTATGTTGATCATTAAACACTAAGGTCTTCTCACAAACAAAAGACATGCTTAGTATTGGAGTTCTTATGCCTGACTGCTAGTATTGATCATGGATAAAGCTTGTTCCAGTCTGATTTGTTTTTCATTTAGCGTATATATGGAAAAAGGATGTAACCAGTACTACTTCTCTTTTGATACATTGCTGCACTTACTAATTGTGAGTATAGCAATAAAAAGATATTTCGGAGGAGAAAATGTCTTGAAAGCTGAATTTGATAAGTTATGTTCAAACACAATACTATGTAACCAATACTCATGTTTTGCTACATGCTGCCCTAATTAATTGTGAGTAGCAATAGAAAAAAGATATACAGGAGATGAAAATGCCTAAAAAACTGAATTGATAAGTTTTGTTCAACCGCAAACATTTTCAATTAAATTATATTCTTCATTAAACCAAGTAACTGAGCAATAACTTACTGGCTTGGTTGCGTGTCAAGAACCCATTTGAGTATGATCCTTGATCTACAAAATGATTCTTACCTTTTCCCGCTAGGTCCTGGATAGAAGATCAAAGGCGTTTTGCAATCAAAGTGCGGTTTATGTCTCGTTCTAATTAGGGTGTGCATGTGGTCTGTCTGTGTCGAGTGCTTGTGCCTTTCATTGCACTCTGATAAAATCCTGTCTGTTGTAGAACCATTCTTATGTATGGTTTTGACTGGCTTTGTTGGGTTACCATATTTTTGTGGCACTTGGATACCTGGGGTATGCCTTTTGTGTTAACTCTTATTTGTCTTTTGCACTTGGCAGGTCTTATAAATGCCTGCTCGCGCTGTGAGTACGTCACTTCACAGCAGAGCAGGGGTGGCATTTGTTGCTTGAGTTGTGGTAAGGCTTAGTAATCAACACTTTGAGGATGTATGTGTTTTTCAGATTTGACAGGAACATGACTAACAGCACCATGATGAAATTTCAGATGTTGCTCGGTCCTGATGCATCTGGAAATGTCAAATTCGTTGGTGGCGTGTGAAGATATATGGGTGGTTCTTGAAGAGAGCTTTGAATAATGATCTGCGATGGTTGATAATGTTTGGGATTCTAGTACATTTTGCTAGTGACTCCTGTTGATGCGAGTCTGATGTACCCTACCCTCTTATAGCAGTGTTCACAAGAACAAGTGGCTTTGTTGCGGCAGTTTGTATCTTTTGGAATATGTGGAAATGTGAGTGAGATTTGTGACAGTCTTGAGCATGAATGAGTGTTGAGTTAGTTTCATTTTGTTTTGTCTGCATAACTTTGTTTGTCCGTTTGTTTATCCATCCATTGAACTTGTATCTTGGGAGTGTAACAATCTGATGGCCATGGGGATGGCAGGAGCATTTGTGTTTCCAAGAATTTCGCTTGCCATGGAATCCTCAATTCTCACTTGGCCAATTCTTTTGGAAGTTTTTTTTTTTTCTGGGACGATTGGGTGTACATTGGCACAACACCAATACAGAACACATCCAGGCCTTTGTTTACTATAATGGGGACTTGGGGATTGAAAGGGTTTTGATGAAACTTTTTCGTTCACATAATCCCCTCAAATCTCAAATGCTCGTCCATTTGAATTCACTAGTATGGTGGAGTGAGTTTAGTGTACACAAAAATGAGAGGGTTTGTGGGGATATCTGGTGATTATCCTATTCAAAAACGACTTGGTAAAAGAATTGTTGCAGATGTCTTAGATCTGGGATAATTCCCTTTAATATACTTCATATTAACTAGAAGTAAACAAAGGCCTCACGGATTTTGCATATTGCAATCTTGGTTTCTTTTTTCTAGAACCTGCAAGAGAAGTCCCATACAACAGAAAACCACCAGCCAATACCACACAGGGCATTGCAGAACCACCGCCTAGTTACAAGCTAGTGAACCTCTCGTAGACGTCTACCTCTACAAGCTAATCCAGGATCTCCACTAGTCTAAAACCAAGTTGAGAGGCATCGATGTGTGCTTCCCATCAAAATCTTGGTATCTCAGTGCAGGGTAACTAAATCAAAATACTCCTGCCATCGCCATGGCCATCAGATTCTTGGCTGGCTAGCTACATGACTGCTCTCCATATAGGTCACCCAACGCCATCTAATTCCTGCTCACACTACTTGGTACAGAGGCTATTCCGATCGTTTGGACCAGTAGTTGGACTTCGGATAGATCAACCAGCGACTTCGTAAGAATCTTCGTTTTTTCCTTCGGTGGTTTGATCTCACAGCAAGCCCCCACAAAAAAGAAAAGAAAAGAAAAATCTCACTCACAGCTATCTATATATGTGAGTTGCTTTTAGCCTGATGGCTCTGGTTAACTGCCCGGGGCATCCAGTGCATATGTCTGCAACGATGGGTCTGAAGAAGAAAGCTCTGCGCTGGTTGCCGCGTTCCTCTGCAGGCTCCGGCCTGGAGGAAGACGAGGACAGCAATGAGAGGAGCGGGCTGCTGAGGAGCCACCGGGATCAGAACCGCGTCGTGCCGGTCATGGACGTCGATGAGCAGCAACCCAAGGTGTCACCAGCAGCGGAGCCGAAGGTGAATTCACGAGCTTGTTGATTTCCGTTGCATTATCTCGAAACACAAGTGGAAATCTAACTGTTTCTTGCTGTTTGCATTGGCATGGCGGCGAATGCAGACCGTGGCCCTGAAGGTGTCGATGCACTGCCATGGCTGCGCGAGGAAGGTCAAGAAGCAGATCTCCAAGCTCGAAGGTAGGCGATGAAGTGAAATATAGCTTATTAGCTAGCATGAACTCTGCCCGTACTTCCTCGTTTCATCGTCTGTGGTGATCTACAAGCGATGGATTCTCTCTAACTGGATGGATCGCCCTGCAACTTGTGCAGGAGTTGTGTCCGTGAAGATAGAGCTGGGGATCAAGACGGTGACGGTGGTCGGGAACGTGACCCCCGTGGAAGTCCTGGAGGCCGTCTCCAAGGTGATCAAGTACGCGCACATCCTGGACCTGGCGGCGCCCTAGCTTACCAGCAATGAGTGTCTGTGCTGAACTGGTGATTGCGCTTGTAAAAATGATTAGCACCATTTCTCTTTCTGCCGAGTCGATCTGAATCTTGAAAAGAGAGATCATAAGTTGTTATTTGAGGAGCCAATCTGAAAAATTATTCCTTCATTCTTAATACGTAAGTAGACATGGACCGCATTTAATCATCTGCTCAGGCCAGAGCATAAGCACGCTATAACTAAAGAGAGCACAAATACTACTATAAACGACAGACGCGGTTGCAGCAGCAGAACAAACCCTGCGCTTTGAACATTGAAACTAGCAAACTTGAAGGTGTCAACGAGATTTTTTTTTTTTTTGCGAAAAAGATCTGGTAATATTAGAACAAGTCCCTTACAGAGAGAACCAGAACAAAGGCAAAATTACAAGAAGGTCCTTCTGGAACACAACGCCGTCGACGACGAACAGCACATGCCGATGGCGCGCCGCCGTCGCTCCTCCACAGACGCCTTGGATTCGGAGGAGCCCCTCCACGGACGGGAAGTCGTCGGACCTCGGCTCCGAAAAGCCTCCATCCTGCTCCGCCAACGCCGTCGTCTTGTTCCGCAACATCACCAAATCCCTTATTAGCTTCGACGCCCGGAGCCGCCGCCACACGGCCTCCGGCGAGGGAAGGACATGCTCCACCGCTCCTAGGAACCGCGAGCACGAGGAGGACGGCACATCCGCAACGGAGCTCCGCCGGAGCACCATCAACAGAGAAGGGGAGCGCCGCCCACCGACACCGCGCCAGCACCGCCGCCACCTCCACAGCGCCACCGGCCAGAAAACCCCTAGACCCTACACTATATACACGCCGGATTCGGGGATCCCCCGTCCTCCCGCCGCCGGAGCGACTGCCGGAGGGCGAGGAATCCGCCGAATCGGCGGCGGCGAGGTGGATCGAGCGGTTGCTTTCAGAAATCGCCTCTCCTTACTGTAGCGGGGGAGAGAGAGGGTCCAAGTTCCCTTAATCTTCTAGGTGTCAACGAGATTAACGTCTACTCCGGCTCACCGAGGAAATAAAAAAAGATAAAGCACGATGTTATCAGTCGCTTGCAACTGCTTAATTACGACAGCAACGCTTGTCAATCCGTCGGTGGTTCAGAACTTCAGATGAATTGCGGATGTGAACTGGCAACGGTCCCTCGGAATGGGTCACTCCCTTAAGAATAGGACACTTGTACGCAACTTAGCACCACCTTCAGATAATCTGTTTTCACTGCTCACCTCATCCGAGCACACCAGAGGCTGAGCCGCCCAGGTTCTTCTTAACGAGTTTTTGCTACCTCGGTCGGCCTTGCCATGGCACCCCTGCCTCGCCAGCAGCCTACCCCTTCTGCATATCCACTGTTTGGTCCTATCTCGTCACTTCTCATGCTGCTAATGTGACAAATAGTTCTCAATCTTGATCATGCTTCCAATAATCTATTGTCTACATGCATATTGATCACGCTCTTTAGGACTTTGGAACACAACAAGAAAATCCGGTGCTTGTACTCGTATGCATCTTAAAGTTGATTTAATTTCGCATAGTTTTGTTCAAACAAAAAATATGCATAATTTTGTAGGGATGGCATAGACTCCCCCTAGGCAGAATGTGCCCTGCCAAAACATTGAAACTAGACCTGGCAAACTCTCATTTACAACTAGTTGCACCCGCACCTTATTGTTGGATTTCACACTTCCAAGTTTTCAAAAAGTACGAAAAAAATCTGGAACATATTTATGTTGTGCATCATGCATCTACAAAAATACGTGATATGATATGTATTAACAGCCCATGGGCACCTTCAAAAATAACATAATCTAATGATTCACTAGTACTCTAGTAGCATTCCCATTATTATAAGATACTAGAGATTTATCATAGGTATGAGAGCATTGAAAACAAAAGTGCCCAAATTTTAGACATTGGGGACATATTATTGTATCACTTATTATATCCGAAGAACTTAGCCTTTGAGCATATTCCATTACATAGCAATACATTTTTCTTACTGTTATTTCACTATTGACATTTTTTCTTCGTACCACTCCTCACCCCCCTCTATTGAGGATTCCTGTATCTCGTTAATAGCATCACAGTATTCATAGAAAGATTCCATCTCTAATTTCTCACCAAAGTTCCCAAAATCATTATCTAGGCACAAAGCCTCATCAGAACAATTATCATAGGTTTGAATCTTATAGCAAATACACTAGAGATCGGGACATCATGAACAAGGATAATATTTGTGTGTGGAAGTTTATTTTCAGAAGTAGGAAATTCAAGTGGGTGATCAAATCGTTCCTCTTTATTCTTGCTAAGGTAATCATCCATTAGCTCAGTGATAGTCTTATCTTTTGATTTACCTTCCACTAGTAAAGAAGTGCAACGTCTAGTGCCACTTTTTCATTAGCAATATATTCTGGTGGTTTAGGTGCAGGTTCTTCAAGTGGAGCTTCCTCTTCATTCTCCTTTTAAGCATACTTTGACTTCTCCATAACAAGTTTCATCTGTTCAAAGGTAGTCATCTCGGAAGACATGATTAGTAACAAAAGTTTTACAAATTTTTATTTTTGTAATTTTTTTGTTCTTTTCAAATAAGTAAAAGAAATAAGATAAAAATAAATAAACAATAATAACTTGTATCTAGTAAACAAATTTAGTACAACAATAATAAACTAATAACTAAAAACAAAGACCTAAAGCGCTTAGTTCCCCGGCAACAGCGTCATAAAATAGCTTGATGACTGCAAGTGAACAAACCAATTGTAGCTAGTTTCGTAGTAAGAGAGTATCGAACACAGAGAGCTACTGGTAGAGGTCTTTATGCCCCTCGCTACTATTGTCTAGAGAGTGCTTGCAAGTTATTCTAATTCCAAGCTAGAGTATATAAAAGTTGTTTGGTGTTTGAGAGAAAAAGTAAACGAGAACAAATAAATAAACTAATGTAACCGAGAGCAGCGAGTATGGTTGCGGGAATTGCGATATGGCTAAGGTGTTCTCGAGGAGCGTAGGATACACCACTAGCATTGCTATTAAGTATGGGCAAGATAATCTATGTCTTTGGTTATGTTATGTATGGGGAGAACTCGGTAATAAGATGTACTAGTACATCTCCTAATAACCACTGGAATGATCTTCAGCAAACCACCTATTGATCCATCACAATTAAGGTTTTCCCCATGGTTATCGACGCAATCATAATGAGTTCCTCCTTATCCACCTCATCTATATGATAGTATGCCGATCACGGTATGTCACTTCACGTTGTACACAATATCATACTTCAAAGGTAGTTCCCTCTCTTGTCCTGGAGGCAAATATTACGTGGTTCACTTTACATAACATCAAGTGAGAGAACTAACACATAATCATAGTACAAAGTTATAGATCATCTATACTTCATATCATAATATAGCTGGGGTTTCTCCATCTCTCCCCAAGAACAAAAAGAATACTCACAGATGAAGGGAATCAACATGATCTTAAACATATGAATGGAATACGATACTGCAATTGATTACAAGATGAGATCCACACTAGGGTTTGGATTACAACCAAGTAAACAGAGGGGATTAGTGTTGGAGACGGTGTTGATGATGAAAATGTTGTAGATCGGTGTTGAAGCCTTCAAGATCCAAGTCCCTTCTCCTTGAGTATGGTGGTGATAGTGGAGATCTTGTGGAGGCGGCAGCTATGGAGTTTGAAAGGCGGCAGAGCTCCGCCATGGAGGTATGTGGTGATGGAGCTCTTCCCCCTTGGCTTCTCCCCTCTTTATATAGGCCTAGGGGTCTCCAATAGCCACTCCCACGTCGTCTATGAACTAAGGAAGGTCTAGGAACAAACGGGGACAGATTCCATGAAGAAGTGCATTCAGAAAGGCATTTTTCGCGCGTCCAGTCCCGTGGTACTGGCGGACCCGCCTGTACAAATGGTCGCTATTTGCTCTGTATGATTTCATATTTTGGCTGCTATTTTCTCATACGAATTACGATTTGTGTGTTCTTGGGCTCCTATGGAAGAGAGCTACAACACCATGATCTTAGATCTTTATTTTGAGATAATGAAAAAATATCACTTTTTCCACTCCTCAAATGACTAAGTCTGGTGCCTGCAGCTCTTTGCTTTATCCATAATTGTCTATAACACCTACACACATGTAAAAGACAAAGGAAAAATAATAAAATCATACTAAAACTACTAAATATGCAAAGCTCATATGAAAGTGAACAAGACCTCGTAAGTACGCAAAATATACATAGCCGTAGCTAGATGGAGCATGAAATGAATGACAATATGAGTAATTGTATACTTAAAAACCTCGGTACAAAGTGTTAAAATTTGGAGCTATCACAAGTCAAGGAAAATTTTGTAGAACCTATTCACCCCTCTAGGTTACCGACATTGAACTTTCAAAGGCCTAGTTGGATGACGCAAGGCGTGACTATGAGCTCAGGAAAGTCACGTGAGGTCGGACTAAAGGTGGAGATAGATCCGAACTATCTCGAGGTTAGTAAAAGGTGGGGCTGAGAGGGAAACGTATCAAAGAGCTCGTGAGTTGCCTAACCCTAATTCTCGAGCATGGAATCTTCGAAAGCGAGGCGGCGCACATGAGAAGGCTTTGTTGAACCGGAGGAGAGGCTTAGGTTGGTTTGATCGCTCGTGACCTAAGCGATCTGATCGGGTTGTTCATTGGAGAGCAGCGGGAGGACGAGATGTCTTCCACAACCAGGTTCGAGGTGACGAAGTTCGATGGTACATGTAACTTATCGTTATGGCAGTCGAGGGTCAAGGATTTGCTGGGGCAGCAGGGACTCCTGAAGACAATCAAAGCTGATGCGGCAAAGCCTACCAAGATAGATGCTGAGGACTAGGCTGAGATGCAAATCAGGGCCGATGGTTCTATACGGCTAAGTCTAGCTAATTAGGTCATGTATCATGTGATGGACGAGGAGTCACCAAGTGTAATCTGGAAGACGTTGGAGGAGCAGTTTTTGGATAAGACTGCACCCAATAAGTTGTATCTGAAGCAAGAGCTGTATGACACGAGGATGCAATAAGGGGCGAACCTTACTGAACACGTCAATGCCTTCAACCGTGTGGTCTCAGACTTGGAACGTATTGGGGCCAAGGTGGAGGATGAGGACATGGCCTTGCTTATGCTTACTTCGTTGCCTAAGTCTTACAAGAGCTTGGTCGTTACACTGACATACGACAAGTCAATCACCACTTCAAGCAAAGTACAATCAATGATGTTATCTTATGATCAACGTTAAAAGAAAACTTCTGAGGAAGGTGCTTATGCTGGTGCTAGTGATGAACATTGGCTGTTGGTCAGAAACAATCATGGTGGGAAATCTGGCAAGAAGAAGAAGGGCAAGACGCAATGTTTTCACTGTAAGGAGGAAGCATTGTCCAACATACAACAAGACTGATGGTGCTGCAAATATTGTTGTTACATCTGCAGCTGCGTGTGATAGTGAAGTTCTAGTCTTAGTAAGCGAATTGTTTGATGAAGTGCGGGTGCTGGATTCAGAGAGCTCTTATTACGTGGCGTCTAACAATGAGTGGTTCTCTACCTACAAGCATGGTGATTTTGGAGTTGTCTATCAAGTCGATGGTGCGCCTCGACACATTATGGGCATGGGAGATATCAAGACTCAAGATGGTGATGAACTGGTGCTTGAGGATGTTAGATATGTGCCAAGGGTTTAGAGGAACCTTATCTCCATGAAAACTGTTATGTCTACCGTGTTGACAAGAGCAAGTTAACCATGCGAGTCAAGAAGGACAAGAAGCTGGTGCTAAAGGGCAGGAGGACTAGGAATAACCTGTACAAGGTGCGTGTGAGGTGGAGCTGAAGAGGAGGAAGCAGCGACATGATCAATCTGGGCAACTGAGTCCAATGAGGACTCGGACGCCGACTCATGCAAGTGAGCAACGAGGAAAACCAAGTTCAAGATACACAGATGTTCACGCGAAGATGACGATTTACAAGTTGGCGACATATTCGCCAAGGTGGAGATTGTTGAAGTTTTGTCGAATATGTGTATAGACTACAGGGACTTGGACTATCCGGGTAAGTTATATGTTGAAGTCAAATTCTGTAACCTGGGCCTAATACATAAAGGCACATGGGTAGTCAAAATAGACTAGACGAAAGTTAGGTTAGACACAAGATTGATTTTTGAGAACGGTCCGGCGCCTGTGGCAGGGACGCTGGACCGGAGTGGCGTTTGTAGATCTGACGTGTCTATATATCGTGATGGGCTTGTCGTCTACGGTATTATGATAGTACTGTGAGGGGGGAGCGCTCATAAAGCATGCTCCGCAGATGTAGGCGTTATCGCTGAACTGCGTTTCCAAACATCATCTCTCGTCTACTTTTCTGCAATGATATAATCTCTTATTATGCTAACATGAACCATTATGAGGAGTTCAAGGTTTGTTCTAAACTAAAAATAATTTTGAACCTAAAAATGAACTTTCCTAAAAATTCAAAGACGACAAGTGGACCTTTTCTTTTTCATCCACAGGACACCGTTATTTTACGTTGTTTGCTAAAACACACCGCCTGATTGTATCTTTGCCAGGCACCATTACAATTTTGTGGCACATTTGTCAGAACACACCACCTGTCCCAAAACGGAAACTTTTGCAGTTTTTTTCAAAATCAGTCATAGCATGGTTATCCCAACCAAAAGTGGCAAAATTTCCCTTTTTAGATAGGTGATGTGTTCTGACAAATGTACCACGTAATTGTAATGGTACCTGGGAAAGACACGATAGCGGCCAGAGAAGCTCCCCGAGTGAGCCGTTTCCTGAACTTCCCGTGGATCAGTTGAGATTGCCCTCAATCTTCTCATTAATTACCATCTAATGCCATCATGGCGACCCTGCTGCCATGGCCTCTCTTCTGCGGCTCTGCCCTATCTCGTCTCGCTAGGGTAGCTCCACCGCCGACAGCGACGCGTCTCCGCATCCAGCGCCAGAGCCGCCGCCGCCTGTTCCCGTCCTCCGCGCCGTTCTAATCGACCCCGCCGCCGACGACCTCTACCCGTCCACCTCCCCCTCCTGTTCGTTTGCATCCTCAAGGAGGTCTTCCAGCGACGCCGGCGGCGACCAGAAGGGAGAGCAGGTCCTCGCCGACGACTAAGGTTAGCTCAGGCGCTCCTCGCGTCTCACTTTATCCCGCGCCTCTCCTCTCCCCGACCTGCCCAAGCTCCAGTCCACCGCGGCTATGCCCTAGAGCTTCGCCGTCGCCCTCACGCCCGCGTCGCCGCCACCGCCGTCTCCGCCGCGTCCTTACTGTCCCCACGCAGTACTCTTGGACAATTGGGTTTTGAGATATGCGCTTTTACTCATCAAGTGATTACTTAAACCCCAAACTAACCCCCATATTTTTTTGGTGTCCAGATCCGCCCCTTCGTTGAGATTCTTTGCGGATTCACAGAGGGCTCCTCAGCATGTCTTGGGCGGCAATCGAGAATGATCCTGGTAAATTTTACTTTATTATCTGTGACTCAGCAATACAGCAGATCAACTGCTTATTGTCCCTAGTTTGACTGGAAATCTAGAGCGTCTGGACTAGATGTGGAGGATATCCCTGAAACTGTCATGTAAGGTGTCAGTGACATCTTGAATAAGATTACTAATCTTTCTTTTGGACCCTCGTGTTGTAAGTTGTTACTTAGTCAAGCTGTTGGATAAAGTGTTCATTAGTAGTAGAACAGTGAGATGTGTGCAGCATCACCTATTTCACTTCAGGAGAGTGCCCAGCTGTTTAATCGGGTTGTTTACGGGAGACTTGCACTGTAAGCTGTCCCTTGAAGTTTAATGTGGATATGAGTAATACAATGTCCATTTGCAATCCAAAATGTACATTACTTATGTGCCTAATTTTTTTAGTGAAGAGGAAGTTCCTCTCGTACTAAGTTACTCAAGTGTGTATTCATTCCTCTCTTAGCAAATGTCATTAGAATGGCGAAACAAAACTACACTATCTTCAGAACCATTCTATTATATGTTAGATACCTGTTCTAACTAGATCATTGTTAATTTCTTGCTTCCCCTGTAAACAGTGGCCTTTAATTTTTTCAAAGGAAAGAGAAAAGAACTATTAACCTTTGCATATTGTGTAGGTGTTTTTACCGAGCTGTTGCAACAAATGCAGCTGAAGGGTCTCCAAGTAAGTATTCCCCTGGCCCAGGTTAACTTTTTGTTTCATAAGTCATCTAGGCACTAAGGGGCAGTAATCACTCTATGCATTAATACAAAAGAATATACTGTATGTCCCAGGTTTTGCATTCAAGGCTTCCATAACAAAACAATTAAACTAGCTATTTTTCCAATGAATGGGTAAAGTTTAAGCTTGGTTTTTAGTTCATGATCTGGTTGACATTTAGGCTGCTAGATACCGAGTCTCACAATTACTAAAACTATGTTTTGAAATACAGTGACGCAACGATTCTTTTTTCTTTAGAAAATGTTGGCAGGATATTCATGCAATGCACTACAGTTGGTGTAAGTTTTGGGAGTTCATAATCAGTTTCTAGTTCCTAAATGTGCTTCTTTCTATGTAAGTTGGGATTCTCTTTTACCTCCTTAAAAGCTCGCATTCTATGATATTCCATGTTATTCTTCCTTTACAGGTTGATGAACTCTACTCACTTGATCTTGATGCCCTCAAGGATCTTCAGTATGTTATCCTTGCTACTACCTGTTACCATGAATGCTGTTTTCGTGAATCAGCTACGTCAAACAATTGTTATCATGCAGGCCAATTTATGGGCTTATAGTTCTGTACAAATGGCGCCCTCCAGAGAAAGATGAGCGTCCTGTTATCAAGGATTCGGTTCCAAATCTGTTCTTTGCCAATCAGGTCAGAGCATAGTTACGTTGAGTGTTTTATGCCATGTTTACTCTGCATCTTTTTTTATAACCAAGTAGTTTTTTTACTCGCAGATAATTAATAGTGCATGTGCAACGCAAGCTATCGTTTCTGTTCTGTTGAACTCTTCTGGCATCACCCTTAGTGATGACCTCAGAAAGCTGAAGGAGTTCGCAAAGGATTTGCCGCCAGAGCTCAAAGGATTGGCTATAGTGAATTGTGAAAGTATCCGCATCACCAGTAACTCATTTGCAAGGTCAGAAGAGCCTGAGGAACAGAAAACATCTAGCAAGGATGATGATGTCTACCATTTCATTAGCTATGTTCCTGTTGATGGTGTCCTGTATGAGCTTGATGGACTGAAGGAAGGACCTATTAGCTTGGGAAAATGCCCAGGTGGTATCGGTGAGATGGGGTGGCTGAAGATAGTGCAGCCTGTCATTCAGGAGCATATTGATAAGTTCTCTCAGAATGAGATAAGGTTCAGTGTCATGGCTATCACAAAGAACCGGAAGGATATGTACATCGTAGAGCTCAAGGAACTTCAGAGGAAGAGGGAGAACCTCTTGTCACAAATGGGTGATCCTTCTGCCAATCGCCAAAGGCCATCTGTTGAGCGGTCACTCGCAGAGGTTGCTGCTCAGATTGAGGCTGTGACCGAGAAGATCATAATGGAGGAAGAGAAGTCAAAGAAGTGGAGGACAGAGAACATTAGGAGGAAGCACAACTATGTGCCTTTCTTGTTCAATTTCCTTAAGATCCTCGAGGAGAAGCAGCAGCTTAAGCCCCTGATAGAGAAGGCAAAGCGGAGTTCTCACAGCCGTAACCCCAAGTGAAATCTGCACTGTAAAATTTTATGGTGCTGATTGTTTCTTATCGTGTAGAGATATGACCCTGACTGGCTTTTGTGGTCTTGTGGCTGACTGGCGTTGTTTTCTTGCCGAATGTGATTGTAGTTCTGGTCCTAGATAGGGCATGCATTTTGCAGTCTTAGTATATTAAGGCAAATCTTAAGATTTATGCGGGGGAATACCCTGACGTTTATCAGAATTATATGCACATTTGAGGGTTGTTTCCCTATTTGACTGTTCCCAAACTTTTACCCAAATGTGCTGAATATTCCATATTTATGAGCAGGTACTTATGATTAAGGTCCATGAATTACTAGTACATATCTAAAGAAGTTTCCAGAATGACAGTATCTTTCGACTTTCCCCCTTTTCTTCTCTCATCGCGCTACAGTAGCCAGGCGTTTTGAGAGTCCGCCGAGCTTCTCCTCCGTTGCCGGCCCGATCTGGATCCCTCTTCGCCGGCGATGCTGTGTGGAGGGGAGGAAGGAGAGGTGCTTGGCCTGATGTACATACTAGTCTAGGTCTTCTCGTCTTGTTTGCTACCCTTGTGGAGTATTGGAGTAGGAGGCAGGATCTTCCCGGCCAGATCCAGCTCGCCCAAGCTCTCTTCTTCGTTGCTGCTAGTCTCCGGTGGCAGGAGCAGTGGCAGGCGGCGAAGGGATGGCATGGCATCTCCAGAAATAAGGCCGGCCCTTTTCCCCCCTGTCATCTGCTTTGGTTGTGCTGGAGGAACAACCAAAGTTCAGATCGCCTGCTTCTCCGACCTCATCCATGGTGGATGGACGAAGAAAGAGGAGGATCTGAAGATGGCTTCCCCAATAAGCCCTCCTGGGTTCACCGACGCCACCATCTTCAACGCCCGCTGCCCCGAGTCCGTGGCAGGCCCTTCGGGTTTGACGGCGAGCCGGTCTCTCTGGCGTGGCTTAGGTATGGCCCTGCTGCTTCTTCAACCCTACCTCCTCTTCTTCTCTCCCGAGCTCTAGGCGTCATGGTGGCGTTGGGCAAAGGAGGATGCAGAGTGGTGGTGCTGAGGAGTTGGCACCGGAGTAATTCAGAAGCACCTTCTTGGAGCAACACATCGGCGGCACAGATGCTTGCCGTTATCAAAGCCAGTGAAGCCTGGCATATATTCAACCTCCTCCGGAGGCCCCTTCCGAGATTGACGGTCGCATCCCACATCGGCTGTAGAGCAAGTGGTCTCGTCCCCGCTCTGGAGCTCGATGGCGACATGGTCGATCTCCTGCTCGCCGGTGGGGAAAGAGAAGGGCTCGATTGCTTTTTTCTTTCTTTTAGTGAGGCCCTTTCTGCAAATACCAGGGACCTATGTGTAATTTTCGATTTCATGGGGTCCTTTGTTATGTACTGTACACCCATCGTTTATTATCAATGAAGCTTCTATGCCCTTCGGGGCACTCCGTGTTCAAAAAAAAAAAGAATGACAGTATCTTTCGAGTGGTTTTGACCTGTCTTGAGAAACATCAAGATTTTGCAGGAGAAAGGGTACTAGCTGACATTCTTCACAAAGAACAGAAAAATACTAGACACGATGCACGATCAGAACTACCAGCCCGCTGAGGCGTGGAATGGTATGAACAGCCACGTTTACAGTACACACGAACAGAACAGAACACGGCAATCACCAGATCGACGAATTTGGGATACGTCGATGAGCGAAACCATAACCGAAATACTCCAGCATCCGATGCAAAATAGATGATCTAAATTTCAATGAATCTAAAACGTCTATTTATGAACAAAGATAGTACAATCTCTGTTTTAAAATATAAGTCTTTAAAAAGCTAGACAAGATGATGCGGTATGGTTTCATGCAATGGAACCAGAACGAGGCCCTTTTCATCTTAAAAGCTAGACAAGACAGAGCAAATTATAAAATACCAGCGATTTACACAAAAACAACCCTTTTCTGAAAATATAGCACAAATTGACCCTCCGGCGAAACTATTTCACCCATCTAACCTTTTTGTGTGGCGCCCCTCACGCCGGCGCCACACAGTAAGTGGCGCCCCTGGCAGCGGCGCCACTCTCCCAGCCGACGTGGCGTCCTCGACGCTGAGCCGTTCTCCCATCTGACGTGGCAGGATGTGTGGCGCCGCTCCCATCGGCGCCACACGGTGAAATTGTGGCGGCCTCGGAAGGGCGCCACACATCCACTTATGTGTGGCGCCCGAGCCGCCCCCAGCCTGAGCCATCCTCTATTCCTCCTCTCTGTTTCGGTTGAAGAACAAGGCGTCCGGCGGTTCCTCCTCCTCCTCCTTCTCCTCCCACCAAATCCACCACCAAATCATCAGATCTTCCCGGCCAATCTCTTCCCCATCCATTCCTCAAGGTAATCTCCTTCGAATCCTATCCATTCATCCACAAATTTCATAGATCTTGCTAGATTTGGACATGAACTCTAGACATGGATTTTTTTTTGGTGGACTCTATGTTGTAGTGTATGTGTTGAAATTCATAGCATCATGTATGCATGTGTTTGAACCATAGATTTGTTGAAACCTAGATATGAAATTTTACATGTATGTGTTGAAACCCTATGTATGTATATGTTGAAATTAATAGCCTCATGTATGCATGTGTTTGAACCATAGATTTGTTGAAACCCTATGTATGTATGTGTTGAAATGTCTAATATTTGCCTAGCCATATGCATTCAAATGTGTTACATATGCCTAGTATTTGTGATGGAATAACTCATATTTGTTAGTGGAATGGCTCATAATACAGTTTATTTGTGTAAACATGTAGGATGGTGTGGCTCCTAGATCAAGAGTATGAGAGGGATCACCAGGCTGTTCATATGACGGAGAAAAGAAGGGTTCTTCAACCCTTGAAGATTCGTTACCACGACACAGTTAGTGAAATGTCGTATGACGAGAGGTACACGAAGTTCATCCAGCCCACCGGTCTTCTCCCGTTCATCACGCTTGTAAGCCGGAGGGGGGTTCGAACATGAACGCCGCGGCACTCACCGCCCTTGTCGACCGGTGGAGGCCGGAGATGCACACCTTCCACTTGAGGGCCGGCGAGATGACCCCTACTCTTCAGGATGTTTCAATGATACTTGGACTTCCTATTCAGGGCGAGCCACTGTGTATGAACACAACTTCTGATGGGTGGCGCCGACAGATGGAGGACCTTATTGGCATGGCTCCTCCGCCGCCAGCAGATCCAAAGGATAGAACTCCCGCCGGCGCACCTTTTGCTTGGATCAGGGCGAACTTTGGTGAGTGCCCGGAAGGGGCCGATCGTGACACTCTCAGGACGTACACCCGTGTGTACTTATGGTATACGATTTCGAGGACTCTCTTTGCTGACAGTGGTGGGAAGTTGGCCCATTGGTATTGGCTCAAGGCGCTTACGGTGTTGGAGTACCGGTGGAGTTGGGGAACAGCGGCACTTGCCTACCTCTACCGGCATGTGAAGATTTGATGCATGTACTATTCTTCTATAGTAGTCTGCTAGACAAAGTACTAATGAAATGTCTTATGTACGCAGTTGGACGAAGCTTGTCGCAGGACTAGGAGCGGCGGTATTGGTGGATGCTTGCTCCTACTTTCCGTATGGAGCTGGGACCGCCTATCAGTTGGGCGGCCCAGGATACTCAACCAGAGGCCATGGCCTCATTACCAGGACAACCTTGATCGGGAGCCGACTTGGGAATTTCTTTGGGACAATGTCTCGGGGATGACGAGCGATCCAAAGATCATGTACAGGCATGTGCTCGCTCAAATTGTGTATAATATGTTTGTCACAGCGGTCCGAGATCCAAAAAACAGCTGAGGAGTGCGAGGTCATTTGGGATCAGAGCCATAGAGATGAAAAGCCTATCGGACCGTTGCGGCATTTCATTAAGGTATGATCACCAACTTTGAATGTAAGTTATTATGTTCGGGTGGCTTTGTAACCATGACTTCCATGACGCAGAACACTGCACGAAAGATGCGGCGGTTAGCCAACTTGGTAGGTTGCCGCGACGGCGAAATTGCTACATCCTCTTCTGAAGAGGCGGAGGTTTGGACTATTTTGTTACCGCTCAAACATGTGCTTAGTAATTTCAACTATTCTAATCTCATGTGTTCATGTTTGTGAAGATTCCCGATGACACCATTCTGAGTCAAAGCATTACGAGAGGTAAGAAGCAAGCCACACGGTCTGCGTACCAGTTGAAGCCAAGGGGCAAGGCTCCAAACCGTTACACTCCAGACGATTATGTCAACCGAGGAAAGAAGGTTGTGACTGAGAAGGATGAGCAGCCGCCGCGGAGATCATCTTTGAGGAGGATGAGGAACCATGAGCCGTTATCTTCAGAGGAGGAGGAGCAGGAGGAGGAGCAGCAACAAGAGCCACGGCAGCGGACGAAAAGGTTGGCCTTCCGGAAGCAGCCCGTGAGGAGGGGACGTCGAGGAAGATAGATGGATTTGCTACGTGTTGTTGTGAACTCTATCTTCATAAGTATCGTGTTGTGAACTCTATGTCATTTCGAACCATGTCTCTATTGCTACTTGTTGTTTGAATCTATGTGCTACGATGTGAGCCATGATGTGTGCTTTGTTCTATGTTGTGAAACTGTTGTATAAATTGTTGTTGATATGAATCTGTCAGTTTGCAACCATGCCAAGGCAATTCTGTGATTTTTCAACACAAGTCAAGTGTGGCGCCCTTGCCATGGGCGCCACTCTTCACAGTGTGGCACCGATGTCACGGGCGCCACACATGTCAAATTATATGTCGAAAACATCCAGGGGCTCCGGCCGCTTGGTCCTTAGCCGTTTTGGCGAGGCTGTATGTGTGGCGCCGGCGTCATCGGCGCCACACTGTGAGGTGTGGCGCCCGTTGCGTCGGCGCCACACATACAGCCTCGCCAAAACGGCTAACTCCCAAAAGAATTGTCTTACAATATGTTTTGCCCATTTATAAGTGGATGTGTGGCGTCGATGGGAGCGGCGCCACACATCCTCACGTCAGATGGAGAACAGCTCAGCATCGAGGACGCCACGTCGGCTGGGAGAGTGGCGCCGCTACCAGGAACGCCACACAGTGAGGTGTGGCGTCGGCATGAGGGGCGCCACATAAAAGGTTAGATGGATGAAATAGTTTCGCCGGAGGGTCAATCTGTGCTATAGTTTCAGAAAAGAGTTATTTCTCTGTAAATTGCCTAAAATACCAGCCAATATCATTTGCTGACAGAATGTCCACGGCCACACTATTTGACTTATACAGCTGACACCCCGGCCACAGAGTGGGCACAAAGTTTCAAATTGACACAGGGACGGAGCTGGAAAAATTACCACTGGTGGTGTCAGTACTATAATCTCTCCATCTCAGTGGTGTCATTTTGTACAATTTTTTACACTTGCTAATACTAATTAGTGAAGAAATTTATATTTTCTATGGGTAGTGGGGGTCACTCACCCAGCGCCCTCAAGGCAGCTCCGTCCGTGCATTGACACCTTGTCCTAAAAGTATGTCTCTCTCAGGTTTCAGCAAAACCTACCGGCTCCCTATTTTGGAAAAGTTAGAGCATCTCCAGCCGCGTCCCCCAAAGCGTCTCCCAAACCGCGCCGGATTGAGCGTTACGTGTTGTTCGTGTTTGGGGGACGTCGCTCCCTCGCGTCCCCCAAACAAAATTTCGCAAATTTTAAACTTAACTAGATTCGATTAGATTCGTCCAAACTTACATAGATTCGAACGAAATTTGACTAACTTTAAAACTAAACCTAATCTAGAACCACTTGCGGCGGCCGGAGGCGTCGTAGTACTGCTGGAAGTTGTACATCTCGTCGGTGACGACCTCCTGCTTGACGCGCTCGTCGACGGGCTCGTCGACGGGCTCGTCCTTCACCAAGCCGCTTGGTCCTGCCTCGCCGTCGTCGGTGAGGTCCACCAGCAGCTTGCCGGAGTCGCGGATGGACATGGCGATCGCCGCGTCCAGGTCGCCCTCCAGGCGTCCTTGTCGTCCATGGACGCCAAGAACGCCGCCCGCAGCCCTGGGCAGTCCTCGGGGTCGTCGCGCGGGCGATGAGCGCCGCGCGCTCGTACTCCGCCGCAGCGCCGCCGCGACGCTTCCTCCGCTCCTCCTTCACCTCCGCTTCGGGATGAGGAGGGCGCCGCCGTGCCTCCCTTGCTGCCGCCCGCTGCCGCTACCGCCACGCCTCGTGTTGACGGGCGTCGCCGGCTCCTCCTTGACCTCCCGTTTGGGGACGGTGTAGGGCGCCGACCGGTACGACGAGGACGGCGTCGATCGCGCCGGTCCCGAGGAAGAAGAGTGCGAGGAGGACGAGTACGTCGTCCTCCTCGGCTGCCATTGAGGAGACGGCGGCGGCGACGACGCGCATCTCCAGCCTTGGAGCGCCGTTGCGGAGGCCGCGGATGACGTTCTCGAGGGTGCGCCCGAACGCCCCACAGGGCGCCCTGTTCCAGCTGTTGGCCGACGAGGTTGTCGGTGCTGGCATCTCGATGTCGTACTTCGCCTGGAAGTACGTCGTCCACCAGGCGTTGTCGTTGACCGCCCATGTCGGATCCAACCGCTCCTCGGCGGTGAGTTGAGCCCGACGGGCCTTGATGGCGTCCCTCCATTGGTCCGTCTTCGGCTTCGGCGGCGGCGGAACGCCAATGCCGTTCACGGCCATCTTCCACCGCCGCCTTGCAGCCGCATGTCCGCGGGACTGGATACCGGGCGTGGCACGCGCCACGCCTCCGCCACGGTGAGGCTGCCGCGTCCGGGCCGCCGCGGCGATCTTGCGGGAGGACGAGCTCGACATTTTGAGCGGCGAGGAGAAGATCTGGGAGGGGGAGGCGGCGGCGACGAGAAGGATTACGAGCGCGATAACGCAGGGCGTCTTAAAACAGCGGCAGCAGCGGGTGGTTGCACGCAATAACTCCGCGCGGACGGCCACGCGCCATGCACGACGAGACGCGTCCCTGCGTCGCCTGGGAAAACAGGGACGCCATTAACGTCGCTTGACCAAAGGTAGGCGACGGGGTTTTAGCCTTCCGTGCCGACGGGTCGGCCCCGTCGTTTGGCCTCGCTGTGTCCGCGTCCCCGGAGCGTCCGTGGGACGGGGACGGGCTCGGGGCGCCGAACACCGTATCGGGCCGCGCCGGACAAAAATGGGCTTTGGGGGACGCGGCTGGAACTCTTTTTTTGTCCGGCGCGCCCCAAATCCCTTTGGGGGACGGTTTGGGGGACGCGACTGGAGATGCTCTTAAATAAATGTTAAATACGACTTTTTAAAAAGAGCTTCTTTACTTGTAGGGAACAAGCATAATACTAGATTTTAGGAAGATACATGGATATGGGATAAGCCTCTAAGTGATCAATACCTAACCTTATACAACATTGCCAATCATAAGAATGTTACAGTTGCAAATGTTATGGCTTCAACTCCCTTAAGTATATACTTTAGGGGAGTCTTGTATGGTAATATATGGGATGGATGGGTTCATTTGGTTATGTGACTTATGATGGTTAAGTTGTCCAAAAATGCAGAATTTTCCGCTAGAACCTTTTTTACCGTTAAATCAATGTATCATGACTTGCTCAATGGTCATACATTTTACATTATAAAAATATATTTCGAAAACTAAGGTACCACTCAAAATAAGAATTTTTATGTGGTTTTTTTCATAGGAAAGTAATTCCCACAAAAGATGGCCTTACTAAACAGATGATTGTTCTTTCATCTGCATAATACAAATTGATGTCGTCCTTATTATTTTAAGGATTTTATGTTATTCATATTGTTTAGATTATTTACCGTATTTCTCTCGCGGGGACAAAATGCAGAGCAGATCAATTGCACATCACTAGATCATGACATGTTTATCCCGGTTAGTTTTGCTAGCACTTATACTAGTCAGTAATTTATTTATTAAATAATATATGAAGTAATTTCTACATACTATGTCTCAGTGCCACCAGCAACCAGAAGGATCCGTGCTATGTGGCTTCTATGTTGCCTATCACATGGATTTCATAATATAATTGGCAAAATGACAAACAATACGCCATTTAAATTGGTATGCAAACATATTCTATTTCCTTTATATATATATTTTTCATATTTTGTACCTCTTTTGATCATACGTATTATTACCTCGCAGCCTAAGATGGATGTATCACCACTGACGGATGTGACACTATCAAAGCTCCACGTCAACATGTGCTCGTTTTCGATACACGTGATTGATCCCCCACGGAGAGTTCCACAGTCGACCTTGAGAGATATTGCAAATATATGAAACAATCTATGTCATATAGTTAGAAACTTTATCTTTGTTATTTTAGAACGTTGATTGTGGTTTTCAAAACTGTAAATTGTCACGCATGCCATGTGTATATATGAATGTGTTATGTGGCCCTCCCCTTTACATCGAGTAAAGAGTTATATATGTTAGTGCTATGCTCATACACTACCACTGGAATAAACTGGCGTGCATAAAAGAATGAAAAATTGACAATAATAATGGCACGTGCAACTAACGATCACACCTCTATAGCACAATGGCAGCGAGCAGTAGCACCATCTAGTAGTAGCGTGTTGTCCGACATGCTGCCACTGAGCCTAATGGCAGCGTGCTAGCAGGACACCCGGCTAGTATGCTATCTATCAGTCGAGGGTTGTAGACCAATTTGACACGCGAGCGGTAGGCCTTTTCCTGCTAGTGTCAACCTCCGACGCACGCGCGCATGAGAGAGCTCGATTGCGTCGCTGCCACCAGCCAACATCGTTGGATGGCCAGGCAAAGATGCGCCAACACATGTCGCTCGAGAAGGACCTCCTTGTCGGCGGATAGGCTGCAGCTCGCCGCGCCAAGCTCCAGGAGCTCGACCGATAGTCGGGAGCCACTAGCGGCAGAACGTTTGCTTTTTTCCGACACCGAGGACGCATCGACGATGCCGTCTACAACATCTCCATTGGTAAGAATGGGAGGGATGGGCAGCACTTAAACTTTTTTTTCCGCATTACTTCGAAACCGCAAATAGGGTGACAAGGACCGTGTCGGTGGAGACATTAAAGAAGACATCGCCGCTGCACCCGTCGGTGTCGAAAATGCCACGTCCCGCCGCCAGTGGATCCCGGCTATCGGCCGAGCTCCTAGAGCTCGACGCGGCAAGCCGTAGCCTACCCGGCAACAAGGAGGTCCTTCCCAAGCGCCATGCGCCGACGCGGCTCCGATTGGCCCTCTAACACTATCGTTCGGTGTCAGCGACGCAACCGAGCTCACTCCTAGACACGTGCGTCGGAGGTTGAAGATGAGGAAGAGAAGATGTAGTGTGTAAATTTATGTGATGCGTGAACCCACTAGATAGTTTAGGAGTTATTTGCAAAAAGAGATAGATGTGGCTATCCATTTCTCACATTAATCCACGCTATCGTCCCCCAGTCCATTTGGCGTGCCACGTTGGACATAATTAGCTCTGAAAATACTTCCTTTGCTCTAAAATAAATGTTTTATAGCAGTTTTATTTAGATACGAATATATCTAGACACATCTATATCTCTTATAAAGCAAAACCTCACTAGAGGGTCATTTAATTTGTCTATCTTAACATGCAAGCTATCCACATCATCCATTCTATTAGCCATCCAATTGTCCATGTTATCCCCCACTAACATTCATTAATATTCTACATGGAAGCAACATCATCTATTTTTTAAGCCATCCAATTATCCACATCATCAACGCTAACTACATAACCATTTCAAGTCAGTTTTTTTTAAGTTATCCTCTCGACTATTTACGCCAATTAAATCATGCATGTTCCTACAAATAACATCATATTTCAATCAACTTATATTCTTTTGTTTTTACAAAATAGAGTTATCAGAGAAATTCCCGCTGCAACGCGCGGGATATCCTTCTATTCAAACTAATT
Source organism: Lolium multiflorum (assembly GCA_030979885.1). Classification (NCBI taxonomy): domain Eukaryota; kingdom Viridiplantae; phylum Streptophyta; class Magnoliopsida; order Poales; family Poaceae; genus Lolium; species Lolium multiflorum. The sequence continues at coordinate 192,834,519 of CM061749.1, forward strand.
GTTGGGAAAGATCCTCCTTGTGATAATTCGGCCCAACTAGGACATATCACTAGTGGAGAGAGGGCCTTCGGTCCATTTTATTTATAGATACTAGATTTAAATGTGCGCCTTGGCGCATGATCCCGTGAAGCTCGTGACAATATGCATTCTATTAACTGCCAATATGATAATACACTTATGTTTCACAAAGCAATATCGGTATACAACAAACCAAATGTACCAGATAGGTGAGCAATTTCATAGATAGACACATAGGTAGAACAATTGCGTAGTTCGGAAGTTATAGCAGAAAACTAACACATAAATATATAAATAGATGCAAAAGGCTGAGGAGTATAGTAGCAATGTGCATCCAAAATATATATATTAAAAAGGCTAAGATCTACGCCTTATGATTTTTTACTATGATAGTGGGCTCTAAAAGATTTAGAGGAGCACCTTCAGGCGGCCCCCCTCTTTCATACGTACGGATAGATGTTATGTTATACCCTTTTTGTTAAGCTTACAGAAAACAGAGGCAAGAACCAATATAAATCATTAATTGACTCGCAGAACTTATATACAACCAACTATTGATGTTGGTTATACAGAGGTGGCCTTTGTTACACAAAAAAAGTTTTTGTTGTTCTCGCTTTCTACTTAATCTTAGCTTCATATTTGGTTGCTTCAGTGGGAATTATACCTGGGCATTCTTCTGGCCGGCCGGGCCTAACAAAGCCCGACGCAAAAATCTAAGCCCAGGCCCAGCTCGACCATCGGGCCTAACTTTTAGGCCCAAGCCTGACCCATCACTACAAAAGCCCGTCAGGCCTTGGGTCGGGCCGCTTCTCTATTTCACACATTTTTAGGCCCAGGCTCGGCCCGGCCCGACCATCGGGCCTCAATCTTCGGGCCAGGCCTGCCCATAGACATGCTCGGGCTGGCCCAAGCCTGGAAAATTCGGGCCGAGCCGCTCGGGCCGGGCTTCCCATGGCTAGGTACGGTGGGAATCAAGTTCCAAAGTGATATTTATCTGGCCTGCCAAGTGATAAAGCTTCTCATTTTCTGTCAAAGTGATATTTGTAGACTATATAAAAGCTTCTAAATTTGTCTTACCATCTTTATTTCATAGCTCCGGCTAGATCGAATATCATTGACCACGACCATTGTATTGCCTGTTCAATCCGGCTGGATCGCACATATTTACTATGCAAAAAAAAAACACCTCTTCAAACTCAGCTGGAGGTGCCGACTAAAGCACATCTTCAGACTCAATCCGAAGCGGCGATTCCTAGAGCAAGGCTCTCCAGATCAGATGATAACAGTCTTGTCATCGATATACAAAATATGAGAGGATATTTAGATTGAATAAAGTAACTCTTCATAGATGAACTAACACGTGAATATCGAATCCGTGAAAACGTATCTAGGTCCAGTTATTTCAAAACAGAGCATATAATGCATAGAGGAAGGATAGATCGGAGGTGGCATAAAGTGAAGAAAGACAACTACCTATTAGAGAAACATTCGCAATAATAGCCTGCAGCAGCCCACACCATGAAACAAAGAAAATAGAAGACATAATGTTAGATGGCATATATTTCATAAGCACCACTTTGTGATTTCTCCATCTCATCAAGTTAGATAGCAACGAAAATCAAGCTATATTTTTGGTAAATCAAAGAGAAATTCGTAAATCAGCAACAAATTTGTTTCTCCAGCTCATCAAATAAGACAGCAACGAAAATCAAAGAGAAATCACACGTAGTCTAGAGGGAAAAAATCTGCTTCAGTTAAACTATAAAATCAAAGAGAAATCACACGTAGTCTTTGAGGCATCTTAGCTTGTCCCTGGCCAGTGAAGCAAAAAATTAATCCTTGCTCTATAGAACAATTATTTCCTCTGAAACAGAAGGAAAACCTCAAAACCTCAATACCACATATCGCTTATATGATTCTTGTTTCAATACTATATGAAGAGGAATTGAAGCTGTACTGAATAGAAATTGGTTTTAGCCATAAAAACCAACGGACACTTAAGTAAGCATGTAGGAAAAACTACTAAGATGTACTCCCTCCGGTCTGAAAAAATTGTAGGAAAAACTACTAAGATGTACTCCCTCTGGTCTGAAAATTTTGACGCCGTGGGAAGGTAACAGCAGCCTATTGGTAGGCACACTCACGCATCGATTAAAGTGGACCGGAGGTAGTAATTTTAATGCAAACAAAAATAGTTACTTTGCCATTGTTATCGAGAAATAGCAGTGCACATCTTGTGCAGAGTTACTTAGTATTATCATTATGTCCCTGGAACATATATTATTTCCCTTTTAGAAGACAAAACTTGCTTACAAAAATAACATGCAGACTAATAAACTTCATGTGTCATACACAATTAGGTGATCACCTCGCCCAGAACTCAACAACACAAAGCACCAACAGTCTCAGCTAGCCTCTTTCAGTGATGACAGGGAGTTGCAAATACTGAGTCAAAACTATGACACAAACTAATCTCCCACTGATACAACCTTCTGTGAATAAAAAATATTAAGCATATCCTATGATGAGCTGAACTGAATAAACTCTACACAAAATTATTGAGACCTAAACAAAGTACAGATTTTGTATTTCTGTTGTTCTCACCACACATTTGTGGCTGTGGAGATACAATTTATGTACAGTATATTTCTTCTCAAGGAAGTCATAAGTCTAGTTCGCCCACAGTTTTGCCACAGGGCTTGTCCGGCTTGTTAAAATCATTGCTGCTGCTGCTGGAGCAACCAAACCGCTCGGAATACTTTTCTGAACCTGTATCCGCAACAAAAAAAAGATCAGCTAAACCTCATTGAACTGCTCTAAATTCCAAAGAGCATTTAAAATCAGTGAGTGTGAGTGAGATGCAACTTGAATGGCCTGCTGCAGAAGCATGCCAAGACCAGTTCTTCTTAGACGCCATCTTCTTGGCTTCATCATTCCTCTTCAAGTGCAAGCTGTAATGCATGCATAAAAAATTATACACTACATGTGTAGCTGCAATTACTGTGGTTCAAGGTCTTCCACATACCTGATGGTGATGAGACCATGTAAACCGTAAGAGAGCTCGTCATAATCTAGTTATTAAGCGCCACAAGGTATTCATGATGCGTTTGGAAAAAGAACAGATGTTACAGCATACGCAGTGGTTGAAACGTAGACATGGTAGATCAACCACATAAAAATGATATGATATCAAACCAGCAGAGTCAGTAACCAGAGTGATAGGTGATAAACTTAGCACATCTACGCACGAGAATTAAGAGTAACAGGTTTCTCATAGACCAAAATAAGACCACAGTATCAGCTCTTTAACTCATCAAAACAGATCAGAAACCAGGAAAGACATGTATCTAGATAAAGCAAGATACATTATACACTTCAAGCAACACCGGTTTATGCACTCTTCTCACCCGCATACATTCACATTGCTATTGGATATTTAGATCTAATGAAAAATTCAGCAAAAAATAAATAGAACATTAGAAAGTGGCATTCTAGATACCATGCGACTTAAAAGGTAAAAAAGGAATAACACATACATGATCAGGTACAGCCTAGTGAAATTTCGTTAGCAAAATATCCTAGAGGAACTTGAACGCCAATCTGCATATTTAATAGACAAATACAATTTACAGAATCATATACCATTTGAAGAGTTTGAATAACCGAGTAAAGTAAATTGATTCATATATGACAGGCACTAATGCTTTTCCATGAAACTCATATACATACCATCTTTAGGCAAATAGATTTAATGGCCAAATGAATATATGGGTTTAACCAAGAATTGTTCAATCACTGTAAGACCTATTGACATAAACACAATGACGTACTGGCTAGACCAAGTGACAACACAGATGCAAAGAAAATATTAGAAAGTGAAATCATGGTTGGAGCATCAGCTTTGTATCCTAATAGGTTCAGGAATATGAATGGCATATAGTGAGCTACCGACAGAGAGCGAAACAGAGGAATATGAAGGGCATAAGTGACCCAATCTGAAATGTCTTAGTCCCACATCCACAAGGACACTATCAATTTTACCATAATTCAGTTATTCTAACCATTCTTGCAAGAAGAAATTTATTCTAAATTTTTATACATTTAAAGTGACATAAATTAGTTATTCCAAATTCAGTTTTATCATAATGCTATCACCTTGCAATTAATTACCACTCAGTTATACATTCAAAGTGACAAAATTTAACAGGAGGGCCAATAATAGAAGCACCTTTGGCTTAGAACACATTTAAAGAAATATTTGGCATAGAACATGAGCAGCATAACAACGGATCAAGAAAAGCATGGGATGCATTATGCAAAACCGGGCATGTACAGACCTGATGATCAACCTCAAAAAGAAAAGAAAACACTAAAAGGGTCCATGCTTGAGTAGTTACAGCTCTAGTAGCAAATTTCCTAGCTTTGTTCTTGTGTTGCCAGCACTTGGCGAGCAGAACAGTAGTCTGTTGACAGTATTTGGCCGAAAAATCATATGTTGAAACTAAAAAATAGTTGATAACTGAACTAACGTCACCTCTCGCTGTCCGTCAGTACAGCTGAAGTCATGCTAATGTGCGATGTGCTGGCGGCAGCCCATGCTCTTTCTTGACGGCAGCATATATCGTAACTACCAAAACCAGAAGGGAGCAAGATATTCTCATCATTACGAAAGTTCTGTGGAAAGATTTAGTGGGTAAGAAAATATGTTCTAAATTGTGCTGTGTTGCAGCAAAGGATAACAGTAAAGGGGTATGATAATTTGCTCTTCAACGATGAGATTGATTCGATCCACTTTATATTAGAAGCTTTAAACTTGAACGTGTTGTTTCAGCCATTTTGTTTTTTGGCACTCGTTGTATTAGAGAACAAACCATATAAACATCAGATGGAGTGCAGATGTCAAACGGATCGAGGTTTCCCTATTTCCCTTGTATTTGATCTTGCACATGCTTGATTCATTTTAGTAGTGCAAGATTGATTGTATTTATCAGTAACACATGATTATATGCTACAATATAAAGATTCAAAAGTACTTCCTACACATCTTACGATTTACCATTAAGGATATTTCTGTGTGCTTAGTCAAGTCATTAGGATTTTTTTGTGTGGCTTTCAGTCATTACCACCTCATATTTCTAATTCAGCTTAACTACCTGCTGCTCTAGGATTATGGTCCCTATTTCACTCTTCCCCGCAGGGGCAACCTCTAAAAGAGAGGATTTTGTACATGTTCACTAAAGTTGTTACGTTATGGTTTATTTTTAGATCTAGTGCCACTCATGCATGTGAAAACGGAGATCTAGAGCAAGACAACATAGAGGCAAAGAGAGACCTAGAGATAATTTTAATATGATAACATCTACACTTAGAGATAGATTTAATATTTAAAAACTTGAATATTAATTTCTCATCAAAATGTCATACTGTAAATTGGAAATATATGTGTTCTTCAATCTCATGAGGATACAACCTATACCTCAAACTTACACGAGTATGCTCCTCTTGTTCACCACCACTTTCAATGGGTCAAATATCTGAAATTCGACGGATGAACAATAGTGTGCTGAACTCATATTCAGAAGCAGAATTAGATAAGCAGGAATCATGTGAGGATTATGATTAGCAAAAGATGAATCAAAAAATATTGCCACGGAGCAAGACAAAGCGAAGAGGGCAAACCATGCACTTTATACTCCAGTACCCATCAAAGAAGTTGTCATTTCGGCACGCAAGGCTTGCGCTCATCATCCCAAGCACTGCAATGTACCACAACGGGCACCAGCAGCACGAAATCATATGTTAGACCTCCATTTATAAGCGCACACAAATTTAGTTTGACAAATCAAGAACTTACATATGAGTCAGTATTACATCTCTTATGCCATAATATTGAACATATCGTACTCCTTGCTGGCATGAATGTCATGTACTCATGTTTGATGTTTCCCTAGTCACCAAACAAGCAGAGAACACATAACACATGAAAGAGTCAACTCACATCTGGATTGCATGTATGAATTGAATCCAGAATTGAAGGGAAGGGATGGGGACAGAACAACCACGACATGGTAGGCTTCGTTGTCACGTCCCAGCAACTCCATGGCCAGAGCTCCATGTATCCATCTGAAAAGAAGGCCGTCGTCGAGCTGAAAACATATAACACACGAAAGGGTCAAGTCGCATCTGGATTGCACGTATGAATTGAATTCATAATGAAGGGAATGAATTGGGGACACAACAACCTGGACATGGCAAACTTCATTGTCACCTCGCAGCAACTCCATGGCCAGAGCCATGCAATTCAAAGGATTAACAAACAGTTCATAGATGTAGGACAAACTGAAACTAAATGGCACAATAAATTTAATCTACAAATGACAGTAGAGACTATTAATAGGTAAATGAGGTTCAAATGCAACCTGCATGCCCCTGATGTCTACGGGTGCTTCTATTCTTGTAGACAGTGTTGGGCCTCCAAGAGCAGAGGTTTGTAGAACAGCAGCAAGTTTCCCTTAAGTGGATTACCCAAGGTTTATCGAACTCAGGGAGGAAGAGGTCAAAGATATCCCTCTCATGCAACCCTGCAACCACAAAGCAAGAAGTCTCTTGTGTCCCCAACACACCTAATAGGTGTACTAGTTCGGCGAAGAGATAGTGAAATACAAGTGGTATGAATGAATATGAGCAGTAGTACGGCGCCAGAAAATTGCTGGCGTGCTGATGGTAGTAATATTGCGGGAAGTAAACATGCAGTAGTAACGCAGTAGTAACTCGGTAAAACAGTAACAAGCAGCGATAGCAGTATTTAGGAACAAGGCCTAGGGATTAGACTTTCACTAGTGGACACTCTCAACATTGATCACATAAAAGAACAGATAAATGCATACTCTACACTTTTGTTGGATGATGAACACATTGCGTAGGATTACACGAACCCTCAATGCCGGAGTTAACAAGCTCCACAACTAGATGTTCATATTTAAATAACCTTAGAGTGCAAGAAAGATCGATACGACTAAACCAAGTACTAACATAGCATGCACACTGTCACCTTCATGCTTATGTAGGAGGAATAATACACATCAATACTATCATAGCAATAGTTAACTTCGCAATCTACAAGAGATCATGATCATAGCCTACGCCAAGTACTCACACGGTGCACACACTGTCACCTTTACACACGTGGAGGAGGAATAGAGTACTTTAATAACATCACTAGAGTAGCACATAGATGAATAGTGATACAAAACTCATATGAATCTCAATCATGTAAGGCAGCTCATGAGATTATTGTATTGAAGTACATAGGAGAGATGAACCACATAGCTACCGGTACAGCCCCGAGCCTCAATGGAGAACTACTCCCTCCTCATGGGAGCGGTGTCGATGGAGAAGCCTTCCGGGGCACTTCCCGTCCCAGGTGCCGAACAGACTCCTGTCCCCCATCTTGGCTTCGCGATGGCGGCGGCTCGGAAGGTTTTGCGTATCGTGGCTTCCTTCCGTAAGGGTTTTCGACGCAGGGCTTTATATAGGCGAAAGGGCAGCCTCGGAGGGTCGAAGGGGCGACGACACCATAGGGGCGCGGCCGGGGCCGGCCGCGCCACCCTATCATCTGGGCCCACAGGCCCTCCTCCGCGCTCTCGGTGTTCTCGATGCTTCCGGCAAAATAGGAACTGGGCGTTGATTTCGTCCAATTCCGAGAATATTTCGTTACTAGGATTTAAACCAAAAACAGCAGAAAACAGGAACTGCACTTCGGCATCTTGTTAATAGGTTAGTTCCGGAAAATGCACGAATATGACATAAAGTGTGCATAAAACATGTAGATATCATCAATAATGTAGCATGGAACATAAGAAATTATCGATACATTGGAGACGATCGCATCCCCAAGCTTAGTTCTGCTCGTCCCGAGCAGGTAAAACGATAACAAAGATAATTTCTGAAGTGACATGCCATCATAACCTTGATCATATTGTAAACATATGTAATGAATGTAGCGATCAAAACAATGGTAACGACATGAGTAAACAAGTGAATCATAAAGCAAAGACTTTTCATGAATAGTACTTCAAGACAAGCATCAATAAGTCTTGCATAAGAGTTAACTCATAAAGCAATAAATCAAAGTAAAGGTGTTAAAGCAACACAAAGGAAGATTAAGTTTCAGCGGTTGCTTTCAACTTATAACATGTATATCTCATGGATATTGTCAACATAAAGTAATATAACAAGTGCAATATGCAAGTATGTAGGAATCAATGCACAGTTCACACAAGTATTTGCTTCTTAAGGTGGAGGGAGATAGGTAAACTGACTCAACAATAAAAGTAAAAGAATGGTCCTTCAAAGAGGAAAGCATCGATTGTTGTATTTGTGCTAGAGCTTTTATTTTGAAAACATGAAACAATTTTGTCAACGGTAGTAATAAAGCATATGAGTTATGTAAATTATATCTTACAAGTTGCAAGTCTCATGCATAGTATACTAATAGTGCCCGCACCTTGTCCTACTTAGCTTGGACTACCGGATCTTTGCAATGCCATGTTTCAACCAAGTGTCACAAAGGGTACCTCCATGCCGCTGTACAAAGGTCTAAGGAGAAAGCTCGCATTTTGGATTTCTCGCTTTTGATTATTCTCAACTTAGACATCCATACCGGGACAACATGGACAACAGATAATGGACTCCTCTTAAATGCATAAGCATGTAGCAACAATTATTATTCTCATATGAGATTGAGGATATATGTCCAAAACTGAAACTTCAACCATGATTCATGGCTTTAGTTAGCGGCCCAATGCTCTTCTCTAACAATTTGCATGCTCCAATCATTAAGGTGATAGATCCTTCAGACAAGACGGACATGCATAGCAACTCACATGATATTCAACAAAGAATAGTTGATGGCGTTCTCCAGAAGCATGGTTATCGCACAACAAGCAACTTAATAAAAGATAAAGTGCATAAGTACATATTCGATACTACGATAGTTTTTAAGGCTATTTTGTCCCATGAGCTATATATTGCAAAGGTGAATGATGGAATTTTAAAGGTAGCACTCAAGCAATTTACTTTGGAATGGCGGAGAAATACCATGTAGTAGGTAGGTATGGTGGACACAAATGGCATAGTAGTTGGCTCAAGGATTTTGGATGCATGAGAAGTAATCCCTCTCGATACAAGGTTTAGGCTAGCAAGGTTATTTGAAGCAAACTCAAGGATGAACCGGTGCAGCAAATCTCACATAAAAGACATATTGTAAACATTATAAGACTCTACACCGTCTTCCTTGTTGTTCAAAACTCAATACTAGATATTATCTAGACCTTAGAGAGACCAAATATGCAAATGAAATTTTAGCAAGCTCTATGTATTTCTTCATTAATGGGTGCAAAGTATATGATGCAAGAGCTTAAACATGAGCACAACAATTGCCAAGTATCACATTATCCAAAACATTTTACCAATTACTACATGTAGCATTTTTCCAATTCCAACCATATAACAATTAACGAAGAGGAAACTTCGCCATGAATATTATGAGCTAAGAACACATGTGTTCATACGAACCAGCGGAGCGTGTCTCTCTCCCACACAAGGATGAACTTATTCAGAGAATGAAAATAACAAAACAAAAATAAAAGCACACACGACGCTCCAAGTAAAGTACATAAGATGTGACCGAATAAAAATATAGTTTCAAGAGAAGGAACCCGATACTTTGTCGATGAAGAAGGGGATGCCTTGGGCATCCCCAAGCTTAGACGCTTGAGTCTTCTTAAAATATGCAGGGGTGAACCACGGGGGCATCCCCAAGCTTAGAGCTTTCACTCCTCTTGATCATAGTATATCATACTCCTCTCTTGACCCTTGAAAACTTCCTTCACACCAAACTTCAAGCAAACTCATTACAGGGTTAGTGCATAATCAAAAATTCACATGTTCAGAGGTGACACAATCATTCTTTACACTTTTGGACATTGCATAAAGCTACTGGACATTAATGGATCAAAGAAATGAATCCAACATAGCAAAAGAGGCAATGCGAAATAAAGGCAGAATCTGTCAAAAACAGAACAGTCCGTAAAGACGAATTTAAAGATGGCACCAGACTTGCTCAAATGGAAAAACTCAAAACTAATGAAAGTTGCGTACATATCTGAGGATCACGCTCGTAAATTCGCAGATTTTTTCGAATTTTCTACAGAGACCTGTGTCCAGATTCGTGACAGACAGCAATGCTGTTTCTGCGCAGCGATCCCAAATATAACATCAACTTTGACATAGAAACTTTACTTGGCACAAAAACATGATAAGGAGAGGTTGCTACAGTAGTAAACAACTTCCAAGACTCAACAAAACAAAAATTGCTGTAGTAAAATAAACATATGGGTTATCTCCCAAGAAGTTCTTTTTTATAGCCATTAAGATGGGCTCAGCAGTTTTAATGATGCACTCGCAAGAAATAGAAGTTGAAGCAAAAGAGAGCATCAAGAGGCAAATTCAAAACACATTTAAGTCTAACATGCTTCCTATGCATAGCAATCTTGTAAATAAACAAGTTCATGAAGAGCAAAGTAACAAGCATAGGAAGATAAAACAAGTGTAGCTTCAAAAATTTCAGCACATAGAGAGGCATTTTAGTAACATGAAATTTTTTACAACCATATTTTCCTCTCTCATAATAACTTTCAGTAGCAACATGAGCAAACTCAACAATATAACTATCACATAAAGCATTCTTATCATGAGTCTCATGCATAAAATAATTACTACTCCCAACATAAGCATAGTCATTCTTATTAATTGTAGTGGGAGCAAATTCAACAAAGTAGCTATCAAATATAGGAGGTATATTGTAATTATAATCAAATTTATCCTCCATAACAGGTGGTAACAAAAGACTACTATCATTATAATCATCATAAATGGGAGGCAAAGTATCATCAAAGTAAATTTTCTCCTCAATGCTTGGGGGACTAAAAATATCATGCTCATCAAAACCAGCTTCCCCAAGCTTAGAATTTTCCATATCATTAACAACAATGGTGTTCAAAGCATTCATATTAATATGTTCCATGGTTTTTTTTTTTGCGTCAAACCATCCATGTCTTAAATCAGGAAATAGAATAAAAAGGTCATTGTTGTCCATTATGCCTAACTAGTGTAAACAAGAAACCAAATGTCGCAATTGCGAGTCTAAAGGAAATAGCTTCGAGCACACACACAATGGCGCCGCCTGTTACTGGAACCGGAGTATGAGTGCCTTTTACCTTTCCTCCCGGCAACGGCGCCGAAGTGCTTGGCGTAGTTGACGAGGGAGGAAAAGTGCTTAGTTGCCGGGCTTGCCAATGTGTGCCGTTTACCCTTCCTGAACGGCGCCTAAAAGTGCTTGATGTCTACGGGTGCTTCTATTCTTGTAGACAGTGTTGGGCCTCCAAGAGCAGGTTTGTAGAACAGCAAAAGTTTCCCTTAAGTGGATTACCCAAGGTTTATCGAACTCAGGGAGGAAGAGGTCAAAGATATCCCTCTCATGCAACCCGCAACCACAAAGCAAGAAGTCTCTTGTGTCCCCAACACACCTAATAGGTGTACTAGTTCGGCGAAGAGATAGTGAAATACAAGTGGTATGAATGAATATGAGCAGAGTACGGCGCTAAAAGTGCTTCTTTGTTGATGATAGTAATATTGCGGGAAGTAAACATGCAGTAGTAACGCAGTAGTAACTCGGTAAAACGGTAACAAGCAGATAGCAGTATTTAGGAACAAGGCCTAGGGATTAGACTTTCACCAGTGGACACTCTCAACATTGATCACATAAAAGAATAGATAAATGCATACTCTACACTTTTGTTGGATGATGAACATATTGCGTAGGATTACACGAACCCTCAATGCCGGAGTTAACAAGCTCCACAACTAGATGTTCATATTTAAATAACCTTAGAGTGCAAGAAAGATCGATACGACTAAACCAAGTACTAACATAGCATGCACACTGTCACCTTCATGCTTATGTAGGAGGAATAATACACATCAATACTATCATAGCAATAGTTAACTTCGCAATCTACAAGAGATCATGATTATAGCCTACGCCAAGTACTCACACGGTGCACACACTGTTACCTTTACACACGTGGAGGAGGAATAGAGTACTTTAATAACATCACTAGAGTAGCACATAGATGAATAGTGATACAAAACTCATATGAATCTCAATCATGTAAGGCAGCTCATGAGATTATTGTATTGAAGTACATAGGAGAGAGATGAACCACATAGCTACCGGTACAGCCCCGAGCCTCAATGGAGAACTACTCCTCCTCATGGGAGCAGCGGTGTCGATGGAGAAGCCTTCCGGGGCACTTCCCCGTCCGGCAGGGTGCCGGAACAGACTCCTGTCCCCCGATCTTGGCTTCGCGATGGCGGCGGCTCGGGGAAGGTTTTATCGTGGCTTCCTTCGTAAGGGTTTTCGACCAGGGGCTTTATATAGGCGAAGGGCAGCCTCGGAGGGTCGAAGGGGCGACACACATGGGCGGCGCGGCCTGGCCGCGCCACCCATCATCTGGGCCCACAGGGCCCTCCGCGCTCTCGGGTGTTCCGGATGCTTCCGGGCAAAATAGGAACAGGCGTTGATTTCGTCCAATTCCGAGAATATTTCGTTACTAGGATTTCTGAAACCAAAAACAGAAACAGAACTGCACTTCGGCATCTTGTTAATAGGTTAGTTCCAGAAAATGCACGAATATGACATAAAGTGTGCATAAAACATGTAGATATCATCAATAATGTAGCATGGAACATAAGAAATTATCGATACGTTGGAGACGTTTCAGCCCCCTTCGGTACCAGCAAGGTCAATTCTCAACTCATCCTCCACAACATCATGTGCAACAAAAAAAATTACAAAAGAAGAATGCAATATTTCCAATTTTGATGCAATGTCATAAAAACATGAAATTAGCCAGAAGCACAACACCTCTTGATGCCGCCCACCGACGAGTCTCCTCTTGGTGCTCTCACCATGGGGAGAACGCGAAAAGAATCACGAACAAGCCATCGCCGCATATAGTGCCCTACTTGATTGGCAGCTGCTCCGCAAGCAACAAAAAAATAGAGAGCCAAGAAAGGATCAGCACACAGGAATTTCATCAAACACCTCACGTGCAGGACGAACAGAGGCTGGAGAAGTCACGGCGAGAAAGAGGGGCACCTCACCTGGTGCTTCAGGGATAGAGGGGTTGGAGGAGGGCGTGACGTGGAGGAGGCCGGCGAGTTGGAGTAGCTCCTCGAAGACCCGGATCCTCTTCCGCATCACCACCTATAGGACCTCCCATCGCCAACCTTGAGGGCCTCCCATCTCCTTCGTAGAGAGGTTGGGGGAGGAGAGGACGAGGAGACAGGGGGTGGGCTAGAGCAGGCCCCCTCTCCTCCTATGCGCCGCTCTTTTCGGCGCCAGCCGCCGGCCCCATGGGGCAAACTCTGTTGCTGCTGGCCGTGGAAGCACATGGCCATGGCAGCGGTATGTAGATGTGCTGAAATGGAGGGCGAAGAGGATCGGCCGCGCCGTGGCGCGAGCGGCGGCGACGGGGAGGAGGCCAACAACGGCGAGGAGCAGGAGATGGGGCCGCGGCGGCTGGGAGCGTGGGACGAATGGCTAGGGTTGTGACCACGGGCTCTCAGTTTTGGCTCATCTGATCACTGCGTGAGAAATTACCCAATCTACCCATGTGGGTAGAAATCTTTTCCACCACCCACGAAATCTACCTGCAGTGACCGACATGCGGGTCCGGACGGAAGTAGGTCCCACGTGCAGACACTGGCGGGTAACATATGACTGTTGCATGAGGTTAGCTAGTGGGAGGGCCAATCGGACACTCGTTTTCTGCTCAGATTGGACGGCTGAGATGCTCCAGCTGAGAGCATCCTATGGCTGAGAAGCTCAAATCGTTGTGAGACTCCCATGGGAGGGCATCTATTATACCTTTAGATGTCTTTATGTAAAAAAATTGAAACATTTATTTTAGAATGATGTATAGTGTAATCGAACCGGAGTTGACTAAAATGCTTGGATAAGTATGGCCAATGATGTACTAGAGGGTACTAATAATGGATCAGTTGCATCTCTAAACACCGCACTGTGCACATGACAGGAGTGTCAAAGAATCAAGAAATACGCAAGTTGGTTAAAAGTCAGCCACTTCTTCCGAAAATAGGCAGCAGCATCTAGCTCCTTCCCACTCGACTCCAGACTCTTCCACCGTTCCACGTCTCCCTCCCCTTGGACTCACGAAAATGGCGAAACCCTCTCAATCCCGCGTCGTCCTCCTCCTCCCAGTCGCGGCCCTCCTCGCGGCGGCCCTCCTCCTCCCGCTCGCCCGCTCCGACGCCGACGCCGGATCCACCCCCACCACCGCGTACGACGAGCTCCGCCTCCGCGGCTTCCCGCGGGGCCTGCTCCCGGCCAACGTCCGCGGCTACACGCTCGACGCCGGCTCGGGGGACTTCGCCGTAGACCTCGTCTCCAGCTGCCGCATCGTGCTGCCCGCGGGGAGCTACCTCGCCAACTTCAACGACCGCCTCACCGGCCACCTCGACGACGGTCGCATCTCCGGGCTCAGCGGCATCAGCGTCAAGGCCTTCTTCCGCTGGTGGTCAATCACCGGGATCCGCGCCGACGGGGACGAGCTCGTCTTCGAGGTGGGCTCCGTCTCCGCCAAATTCCCCGCTCGCCACTTCAACGCCAGCCTCGAATGCCCCGCCAAGGCCGACTCTTAGTACTGCAACAAGGTACTGTACTGCTTTACCGATGTACGTACTATACCTCAATTTTCTTCTGGCAGTACCCGTTTCTTGCTTGTTATACGGTGGATCTTAGGAACACAGCCTCTACGTATACATGTGTGGATTACAATTTCACAATTTCAATTCATTGTACAGTAGTACCATTAATAGGCTGGAACTATTTCATTGTTTATTGTCTGGAAAGCTGTTGCTTAATGCTTATGCAAGTGTGATGAACAAACTGCATCCCTTTGAACTTTCAGGTTCGTGAGATAATGATCATATTAATGATGCATGTTGTTGATGCTAGTTCCGATTGTTCTAGTGCCAACTGTTTCGGCTTCGGATTAGTTTCAGTACTTGCATAGTGGAATTCAACTAAATTGCTTGTTTACTTTCTTATGATTGCAGTTGACCGTTTCTCTCTTACTTGCGTGTGTATCAGTCTAATTCACCATTTCATTATTCTTGTTTTTTCCATTATAATGCTTCTGCTTTGTTTGGTGACTAGTATTCAAGATGGTTTCTTGTTTCATAAAGGTTGCCATTTGTTGTATTCTGCCACATATATGAATTGAAGTACCAGGGAGGCATCGAATAGTTTCTGATGACATGACTGAGCAGCAGAATAGTATAACAATGCCTCGACGCGAAGTACCATGGAGAGTCAGCATGTCATAAATAAACACATACAAGTAGTGTTTTTCTTCATGAGATTTGCTTGCTAGTAAACAAGTTTGGTTGATGCTCGATTGGCATCAAGCTTCTCCACTAGTTCCACTCCCCATCCTTTCTCTACTACTACCTCCTTATATCACTTCTATGGATTTTGCTGAAAGAGAACATGTTAGAGCATGTCTAACAGGCCCCGTATAACCCGCCCACCCCGTAAAATTCCGGCGGGATACGGGGCAGGCGCGATTTGGGCCGTCTAGCAGGCCCCGTATTCGGGCCGGCCCGTTTCGGCGGAATACGGGCCCAGAAATCGGCCCCGTCGCCCCCTACTTATACGGGCGCGCGAGTGAGGGGTTAACCCTCACTCGCAACCCTAGCTCCGCCGTGCGCCGCCGCCTCCTCCATCCTTCTCCGGCGAGAAATTACTCGCTCCCCCGCGCTGCATTCCACCCCATCTCCGCCATGGACTCCCGCCGCACTAGCGCGCTCGCCGGCGAGCGGATCGAAGCGATCCCGCTCGCCGGACACCGTGGAGGAGGCGTGGCGCCTCAAGTGCAAGAGATCCGCCGGGAGCCGCCGTGCGGCGTGCCGGCCGGCGCGGAGTACGTGCCGGATTCGCTCCGGGAGTACGCCGCGGGTGGGCGGTGGTACAAGACCCGCCGCTCAAGCCGATGAGCGGCGAAGCCTTCGAGAATTGGCTCGTCGAGTGGCAGCGCGACCGCGCGTCCAAGGCAGCATGGGCGGCGACCATCGGCAGCTCCAGCGGCGGAGGAAGCGGAGGCGGCCAGGAGGAAGAGGAGGCGGCAGAGGAGGAGGCGGCCTTCCGGCCTGCGGTGGCCGAATCCAAGGCGGATGCCGCCGAGAAAGCTCGGGCGGAGGCAGAGGAGCAGGCGGCGGCCATCGACGCCGTCCGGGAGTTCGTGGCGCGGGAGGCGCGGGAGGCGCATGAAGCGCAGGAGGAGGCGGCCTCCATCGCCTTCATCCCCGTAGTCATCTTTAACGAGTAGATGTAGGATAGATGTAGTATGATCCGTAGTATGATCGGAATGTATGTATGATCCGTAGTATGATCAATGAAGATGAACTTCCCGGGGTTTTTATTTTTGAAAATACGGGGCGAAATACGGGGTCTGCAAGACGAAATGGCTCTTCCGTTAGCAGTTTTTCGATACGGGGCGAAATGCGAGCGGTATACGGGGCAGCGAAATACGGGGCCTGTTAGACATGCTGTTACAACTTCAAGCTATTATCTGCATATATAACCTTTCTTGGCTTGGGGCTGGATGCAATCAGGTTTGATTTGCTGTGAGCTGAGCATGGGCATGCCTATTACGTTGTATGAATTGTCAGCTTTTACGTCATGGTTGTGTTAGAGTTAGACTTGCTGATCTCTTTCCTATTTGTCTTCCTTTGAAAGGCTGAAATTTGTCTAGCTCGAATATTTTGTTCATCAACAAACTACTCCCTCCGTTTACTAATATAAGATGTTTTAGCTTTTTGTAGATTCATCTATTTTTGTATGTATCTAGTCTAACTTTTAGTGTGTAGATTCACTCATTATAGTGTGTATCCAGCAAATTAATGCTTTCTTTCTTGCATCCAATCATTTAAAGCTTTAACTAGTTAATCATTTAACATTTAATCTGGGTTGAGGGATTAGGAGACAAGTGCCAAACATATATGTGTGCAACTGGGCATCCAAGGAAAGAAATTAACTGCTTATTCATAGGGAAGAAAACATCCCCAGGGATTACATTTTTGGAGTATGTCGTAAAGATGACTTAAACTAACACATGATCGGTAAATTTGCATTAACTTTAGGTGTGAAGTTCGTGGACTAATGTACCGGGTCACTACTCATATTGTAGGTTAGGTGTTGATAATGGTGTTTCTCTTGATTGTAAACCGAGAACTTGTTTGCTGGTGGTGTATTGCTGATCACTATTCCCTAATACTTTAGGGAGCTAGCCGGCTGTTACAAGAGAGACGATGGGCCTGCTTGATTTTGTATCATCCAATTTTGTTTTGTCAAACGCTGAAATATTGCCTGTTGACTGCAGGCACCCTTGCATGTCTCATGATATTGGCATGATCAAGCCGTCTCGACATCAAGCACCATTATAGTTTTCAATCTCTTCGCCTTGTTTGTAAAACTGCCTCTGTATATAAGTGTGGATCGCTAAGACGACCACTCCACTCTCCACACGAAGAAAGCGCAATAATGTAACCTGTTATCTCACCGGATTGTTCGTCGGTCATAGCCCTGGGAACTGGTAACGGTTATTGTTTCAGTTCGTAATATATATGACTTCCGGTGCATACTTCTTTTGGATTAATTTTTCCCTTCTGTGTGTGGGCATGCTTGCCACCATATATACCACTATTCTGGTAGTCTCCATATTTACATCCTATAAATTACCACGAGAAACCTGCGGAATACAATCGTGCTTTTCCGTGAAAACTTACATGAGTGAGTATAAAGATAATATGTTTATGCAAAAATTTATTTCAAATGTTTTTGAAACTTTTAAATATCATTTTTTTAATTTTTTTTGAGAAACCCGGTGTGCACGTACCTAGATTCCGTTGGTATGTTTTTTTAACTGAAGGCTCGATGAGTCCGACTTTGAATTAACAAAGCCATCACGGCCAAATTCCGTTTGTATGTTCGGGGAAACATGTACCTTTCTCCGGAGCTTGCAGCCTCCCACTTAATAATCATGGGATTGTGCCCTTGTCTGATATGTTTGGCCTCTGTTTTAGAACAGGAGGTTTACAATGCCATGGTGCTTACGTACATTTCTTGGTGGGCTGCCAGATGACGATCATTCGATGCCGGAAAGGCTAGAGCAGGTCTTTGACAAGCGAGTCCGGTGAGCAGGGCCGATAATTCTTAACGTACCAAATGCTTTATCGACAAACGCAATAAAAGGGATCATGTGTGTTTTGAAAAGGCACCGGTGTCAGATGAAGGTTAGATGCACTGGCTGTAAAAAAAGGGTTTGATTATACTAAGTGTAAAAAGAGTTATATATGAAAAAATTGAGCACCCCCAAATGCAAGTCTTTTGTGTGGTTCATCTTTCAAGACCGAGTTTGGACGACCGATTGTCTTCAAAGGGGCAAATGGCCTAATTGCGGGCTTCGTAAGCTTTGCAACGGTGAGGATGAAACCGCGGTCCACCTCCTTTCCAAATGTCGCTACAAGATCCTGATATGGAGTATCACCTCTTGGCTTGGGCTTTCTTTGGTGGACACGGCTATGTGTGTGCAAACTATGACTCGGTTGAGTGGTGGATGTCGGTAATCTACACAAACAACACTAGATGGTAACCTTTGGTGTCTCTTATTATGTCTATCATATGTGATATTTGGAATGAAAGGAATGCTAAGGTGTTCCGCAACACTTCTACAATGCCTATGGTGGTTATGGCAAAGATTAAAGTTGAAACATCTTTGTGCAGCGTTGCGGAAGCAAAGCACTTGGGTTCAGTAATTACTAATACCGTGTGGGTAGGGTTAAGTTTTATAACTTTTGCTTGAGCTTTTGTTGAGCATTGTCGCTTCTTGTAATGTTGGTTTGCAAAATTCTTTCTTAATTAATGAAATGAGGCAAAAAAAATCTTCGTTTAAAAAAAAAAGGTATCTAAAGGTATAATAGATGCCCCCATTAGAGGGTCTCACAACGATTTGAGCACGTGGACCGTCGGATCTTTTCATCGGTGCATCTCGTCCATTCATTTTGGACACTCCTCTCACTAGCTAACCCTATGCAACGGTAAATTGTTACCCACCTCCGGCTGCATGTGGGCCCCACCTTTGCCGGCCCCGCATGTCAGCCACTGCGACTAGCCAGTGCACATTGGCGTCGGGCAGTGGATCTCCACCCTGCAGGGGTATTTTCGGTATTTCGCGCGGCCTGGTATAAAAGCGAGCCCCCAGGGCAAAAAAAACCCTAGCCCTCGCGCCCCGGCCCCGCGCCCGCTCGTCGCTCGCCGCCTCCGGCGCCTCCCGCCCCGCCCTTGCCCCGTTGTCGTCGCGCCGCCTCCGCGCGCTTCGAGCCGCCTCCATCTGCTCCCTCGCTTCCTGTCGCCGCCTCGAGCCGCCGGACAGACGAGCGCGGCCGCCTCGACCCCTGCCGCGACGACGCGGCACGCGGCGGCGCGTGCGGCTGAGGCGGCCGCCCTCGCCGTGCGCCGCGCGACGAGGGCGCGCTGCGACCGCAGCGCCGCCACGAGGACGTTGCGCGCACGCGCGGCTGGAGGAAGCGGCTCGCGCGGCCGAGGCGCGGCGGCCCTCGCCGTGCGCCACGCCGCCGACGAGACGCGGCGCATGTGGCCCAACCTTGCCGGCCCCATGTCAGCCACTGCGACTAGCATCTTTGTCGGCACATTGGCGTCGGGCGGGATCTCCACCCTGCAGGGGTATTTTCGGTATTTCGCGCGGCCTGGTAGCAAGCGAGCGCAAAAACCATAGCCGCCGCGCCCGCGCGCGCCCTCGTCGCCCGCCGCCCAGAGCCCGCCCGCCCGCTTGCCCGTTGTGTCGCCGGCCGCCGCCTCCAGCCGCGGCGCCCTCGCCCAGCCCCTGGTGCCGCCGCCACCGGACAGAGCGCCCGCGCTTGACCCCTGCCGCGACGAGGCCCGCGCACGCGTGCGGCCTGAGGAGCAGCGGCGGCTCGCCGCTGCCGCCGTGGCGCGCCCTTGCGGCCGCGACGAGGACGCGCTGCGACCCCCGCTGCGCCGCCGACGAGGACGCGTTGCGGCGCACGCGCGGCCTGGAGGAGGCGGCGGCCGCGGCCGAGGCGGCGCGGAGCGCGAGGCGGCGGCGGCCCTCGCCGTGCGCCACGCCGCGACGACGCGCTGCGGCGCAGCGCGGCGCGCTGGACGGGGACCTGCGGCGCCTCCAGGGTCATTGCTCCACCGTCGCGCCTCAGTTCTAGGTGATTTCCCCTTCCCTATTCTCCTCTCTTTCTCCCTCCTCTTTCTCTAATTTGTATATCCCGTCTTTCGTCTTCTCTCTATTTCTATCAAAGCAGCAGGCAACAATGCACAGGCGGCGGATTTCGGATTTCGACAGCCACGAGGATGAGCGGAGCAAGATGCGATATGGAGGTCTGCCACTGAAGATGCGACATGGCTTGGTGGTGAGAAAGGGCTTCTGGGGCGCATGGTCATCTCCATCAGCTTCCTTGGCCCATGGTTCTTGGTCAGCAGACCAGAGGTGAGGCACACTTCTTGGTCCCTCTCCTTCTAATCGATTCCATGTCTGAACTTTCTAGCTCTCTGATGTAGAACAAATTGTGCACGCCACTGCTCGATGATATGCTAAAACTGTTTGTTTCATGTTTGGGGTTATGTTGAAGGATATCCATGGTCACGACCATGCTTGGAGAGCGACGTGGAGAGGGGCCGTGCTAGGAAATTCACGTCTTTGGCTCCGTCGACCTTCCTTGCGGAACATCGGGCGGGATGGAAAGTGTGCTGGCAACGATTCATCGAGAAGGCTTTGTTTTTCATTGGGAAGGCGACTGGCGGTGAGCAAGCAGAGGATCGGCATCGGCCAACTGACATCGGGGAGGAGCTGCGGTAACGACTCGGCAGTACAGAGGTGCTGCCAAAGCGACCGGGTGGCATGGACCGGTGGTATTGGAGCAGCTGCAGGCCAACTACGGCGTCCCAGCGCTTGCAGTACGGCATGCATATACGTGGAATAACTGCAGTAGCAATGAGTTGTTTCTTCATACTATTTTGATAATGTGGTTCTGTAGCTGTATTTGTAGTTCATTCATGCCAATAGTCCACTTCTAGGAACTTATTCTTGCTGATGTTCTTTGAGAATCATCGGTAGTGGATTACATTTGTCCTTGAAATCTTATGTTCTGATATTTTTTTGCATGATTGATCTCTA
This sequence comes from Lolium multiflorum, assembly GCA_030979885.1. Lineage (NCBI taxonomy): Eukaryota > Viridiplantae > Streptophyta > Magnoliopsida > Poales > Poaceae > Lolium > Lolium multiflorum. Next base: position 192,855,911 of record CM061749.1, read on the forward strand.
TAAATGAGGTGGAAACAAATTGGGGTCTAAAGCGTCTCTGTAACAAGATCAGGGATATGCAAGTAGAGGTAGAAAGGAAAAAAGGAGTTTAGGTTCTCAAGTTTAGAGGTGATACCATCTATTCCCTTGTGGAAACTAATATTTAATTTGATATGATTTATCTCAACTTGTATGAAATAATTGTGATGAATTTATTTCGAAACTAATAGGAGCAGCGCCGCCTTGCCACTGCCTTCACCGAAGGAGATTTAGCTAAATAGAGGTTTATGCAATAATTACTTTGCAATTTCTGCAGTTTAGTCATTAGTATACATTCCATCGTTACTTCAGATACGTGGAGGTCATTTTTTTCTATGAACCTGTGGTGCTCTGATATCTACAGATTCTGGTTACAGTGACAAGCTGGTCGACCATGCCAGTAAGGCCAAAGGGACAAGTTTAAAGAAATAATGTGGTAATGTCCTTCTTTCAGTTTATGTCGTCTATTTTCTTTGATTCTTTTCTTCAGCCATGCAAGTTTCAATGTTGTTTACCTTATTGCAGAACAAATTTATTTGTTAAAAGTTTAGATGTGATTTTGTTGTCAATTCTCTTTGCTATATTTTGTGCAGCCGCTAAATACTTTTCTTCAGCGCACACTTCTTCATGTATAAATATGATTCTTCAACTTAATTTTCTCTGTATGGATATGTTTATGCTCACTGCGATTTATCATGCATGTCTTTTCAAGATAACTTGGTTAGATTCTGGTTGGTGTTAGTTCTCTAATAAGTAAAAGTAACAGTTTTGTGCATGATTGCATGACTAGATAATATCTTACAGTATTGTATACTGTTCTTCAGCGATGATTAATTGCAAGAATAGCGAAGAATGTTATGCACCCGAGTTTGGTAATAATAGGTAGTCGCTTGTTCTTGCTATTAGTAACTGATAGTTGCATATTTTCCTGTTATTTCCTATTGAAATTTGAATTGTAATTTTTTCCTATTAGTAACTGATAGTAACTGATGGTTGTGTAATAAAGGCAGAGATAATCCTCTTTAATTTTTGTTATAAAGGTTAGAGTTTGATTTTGAAATGTCAAGATTGTTAAATGCTTTTCCTTTTCTGGTTCTATGTTGATCTTTCATTGCTTGATAATGCAATTCATGTTTTCAACCATTAAGATTTTAGTGCGCAATAAAAGTGAGAGCTCGGTTACTAATGTGTAGGTCTCGCTTTCCCTTTTATCTACATGCCTTGCTATTGCTCTAGTGTTTGCCATTGTTAGTATTCATCTATGATATGATTTAGTCTGTTCTGTTCAAGGAATCTTTATTGCTATGGCTCTACATGTTTCTGGAATATAGAATAAGATTTGTTCTGCTTTTTTTAGGTTTTAGGTTGCAGGTCGTTGCTGCTCCTATTTCTCTGCCAGGTAGTTCTCTCTATCTTTGCCTTGTACCAATGTTTTTTTTTGCCTATTGCCTTGATTATGTGAAAACTACACATCGGGCTAGGAAGACTTAATAATATGACTAGATAGTTTTTGAGAGTGACATGTTGGAGATGATTGATTATGAATATATTACTGAAAAAACACTAACAAAATGATTTAATTTTATGTTAATAAAAAAATCAGTATTAGGGCCTCATATTGAATATTGCACCGGAGCCCCCAAATACTGGAGATGGACGAACGGATGCATCTCCTCGGTTTTTGCTGCAAAATGTGATGCCGGTTGTGGCTCTATGCCCACCTCTTGGATTGTGTTCTTACCGTCGAGTGCCCAACAAGAGGGAGAGGAGGAGCGCAGCTGCGCTTGAGCTCGGTGGTGGGGAAAGGAGGCTCGTGAAGATGAGCTTGTGTGTGCTGGACTGGCATCTCTATGTGTTCTCATGTAGGTATGAATTTGCTTACCTAATCCCCTGATTTGTATGGAGCAAAAGCAGCTTGCTACATGCTCGAGTTTGTTCTATAACACTAACAGTTTGTATAATGTAAGACCTTCGAATTCACACTTTTGGGTTATGGCCTGTAGAGTTTCTACTATCAAAATCTATATATCAGCATATAACTTTGTCTTACATTATACAAGTTGTCGAGCTTCTCAATTTACGCCATACTTTCAGCAGCAAGTAAATCTCACACATAGTGACCTGCGCTTCACCTTTTTTTTTGCCTCTGAATAGTGCTTTGCACTATCAATACATTACACTGTCTTACATTATACATGCTGCCAAGCTTCTCAGTTTAAGTGACACTTGCAGCTTCAAGTTGTTCTCGCTGTCAAAGTTCTCAGTTTAAGGTACACTATCAGTAGCAAGTAATTCTCACTGTCAAGCTTCTCATTGTCTTAAAAATGTTACTGCCTAAATCAAATTCATGGGCCTCTCAATTTACTATGTGCTCACTCTAATTGAGCACTTCTAAGCCGTAAAAAAATCTTGGAGAATCATCCATTTATGTTAATATCTTAATAGTTATGTTAGATCATATATTCTATTTAATTAGTTCAAAACTGTGCACATGTCTTTCCAATTGAAGTTTATAATGTGCATGCATATTGGTTAAGTTAGTCACCCAGACTATTGGCTTTTTGTATGAGTATCGAAAGTTAATGTACTGAATATATTAACTATGTGAGGTGTGTCCTATAGTGAGGTGCCTTATTTGCAGTTTAAAAATCACATATTATGTGGTGTCAAGTGTATTTAGCTGGATCATTCTCGGCCCAATGCATATTGTTCTCTTTGTCATCTGTCATATTGTTCTTTTCTTTATATTTTACAGTTAACTTTGTAATTCCAAATTAAATGTGTGTGCTTTTTCTTTGTCAGGGACGGTGAACGAGAAGTTGTGTGTATATGGCATACTGCAGTTCTTGTGATTTGCATGTCACAAAAGGAGGATCTATTCTACTTGGACTAAACTGCAATTGGCACCAATTGCCAATTATTAATCCGCCTTGATGAATCTTATGTATGAACCTAGAGGGAGAGCGGTCTTAATATGAGCAACCTCCAGTGAGTCGTGTTGATGTCCTACCAGAAAAAAAAAGATCGACCAATATCTTAATATCGTAGAGTTTTTTGGTTTATTATTAAGTGTATTACAAAATGATCATCACTATGTTTTTGTAAGCATACAGAAATTATTATTATTTTCCTACTAATACACGAACTTCACGGGATCGTGCGCCAAGGCGCACATCTAAATCTAGTGAACTATGAAGACGTAACTGGGTCGTGGCGTGCATACTCCTCCATGTATGATTTCCCGTGTAATCGCCGCCGAATAAATGCCTCTTCGCACGTGCATGCTAGCTCAGCCTTCCTTGGCACGAAAGTCAAATCTAATGCCGAAAGTGTCAAAACTGTGACAGCAGGAACGCATGTAGGCTTTAACACTAGTTCCTGAGACTAAAATGGACGTCCATCTGCCTTCGACAGTAAGAGGATCTGATCGTCCTATTCTTTCGCATCATTTTATTCACACAATCAAATCTTATTTAAGTTAGGAGCAGAGCCTGCAAAATTCTTCAATATGTACATCTTCACATCATACTACATCTAGTACTACTAGTTTATAAGTTTTTTAAATAATAATAATAATAACCTAAATTCGCATACCTGAGGACTTAAATCTGGGTGGCTGAGCTGTACATCCACTTTCCTAACCAATTTTTTTTTCTACCAAATGAGCTACGCTCACTTCTTTACTAGTATATAAGTTCAACACCAAGTACTCCTGCAATTTACTACAGGTTTTACCTGATTTGAGGGGATGAACAAAGCTTTGGTAATCATCTTAGCACCAATAGTCGGTTGGTCAAGACCTTTGTACTAGTTTAGAGCTATCACTCATTCACTTCACGTAAACTGATTACTCCCTCCATATTGAACCGGTGGATGGTGTTTTGACTTCTGTGCGAGTTTCTTTTTAGCGAAAAGTGAGAAAAGCCGATCTATTAATAATCATTGACAATAGTACAAAGAGTACTAAAAGCAATAGAAATTACAAATAGGTCATTGGACCACTTAGCGAAGACTACGTGCACTAGAGTGAGTCGAAGGCGCGCCGCCGCTCTCGCCCCTCTCTCGCTGAGTCGGGCAAAGCTTGTTGTAGTAGACATACGAGACGTCGTCGTGCTAAGGTTCCAAAGAACCAACACATCAGAGCAGCAACCATCACCACACCGACTAGATCCCGAGAGATCCGTTAGGAAGACAACTCCACACGCCCTCCACCGGTGTTAGATGCACCGCCGGAGCGGGGATAGGGCGGAGAGGACCTATTCTGACATCAAGATGTAGCAGCCGCCTCATCATCTCAAGTAAGACAGTGAAAATACCATTAAAAAAACAAGAACAAGAACCCTCACTTTTCAGTATGCAACTTTGCATATTTTGTTTTATGGATATGTAAGTGAAAAAGGCAACCGTTTAACAATCTAATGATATTGTGTAGCTGTTGCCTGCCAAAACCCACCGGCGAGTAGTGGTTAAGCAACACGAAGAGCCGGGAGGCTTCCAAGACTGCAGGGGGCCCTGGTCCCTCGACGTCGTCCGCAAATGTTCCGGCACACGTCCTAGCGGTTGCAAGGGCGTGCCACCTGACCTATACCTGGTCAGGAAGGTGTTGGATTGCTTCGATTAGTTTCCTGCATGGGCAGACATGTAAACATTAAATACGAGCCCGATCGGCTCTCAGGTTGCCCCGTGGATGGGCTCAAAGAGCCGATCGCCGGTTTGCGTCGATGACATGGGGCTCCTGCTTGATCAATGTAGAGTTAAACCAATCTACGACTTTAGGGTTTTCACCGTATGATCGGAACATCCTACGCGTAGTTGAGCCTAATAGACACGAAAGATAATGGAAAATTAACCCTAAAAGAGGCCTAAAAACCAACATTAAGTTAATTCCCGGAACATCCCTCTTAGGACTAACAAACCATACCTAACGCACTACCGGATCGTTCAACCCGTTTGCAAGGCCTAACCATACAGATATTAAGCCAATCCTTGAGGCATCAAGGATCAACTATAACGGATCGGATCTACTAAACAACGAACAAGCAAGACGCTGCCCTTACACCTAGATAGGTGTAAGGGCAGCTAGATATCGAGGGACAGCATAGCTAAGCAGATATGCAAAAGAAAAGCATCTATGCAAGCCCCAAAACATCTACGATAAATAGTGCTACTCGCCATCAACAACGCGTCAGCACGAGCAGCACAAGGTAAACGAATAAACGTGCTGCCTAGATCACAAGATGCGATCTAGGCAGCATGATGCTTACCCGGGAGAAACCCTCGAAAGAAGGGGTGGCGATGCGCCCGATTTGTGTTTGTTGTGAACGTGATTGTCCTCCTTTTCCGATAACCCTAGATACATATTTATAGTCCAAGGGACTTTCTAATTCGGGCGTGCACCTAACCGTGCACGGGTTAAACTCTATCTTTTAATCCAAACTAAAATGCAATCTACTATATTTACAGATACGTGGGCAATCTAGCCCAAACTCTTCGCGCAAGGCCGCTCCAAAGATGCTTCGCGTGTATATCTTTCAAGCCCATCTTCACTTACGGCCCATCTCCTGATTTGGCCAAAATCTGGTGATAACACATGCGCCCCTGGTTTTGGCAATGATAATTTCAAAACCACTATGTTTTTTCCTTCGAGGGGTGTCGTGAGGACCGATATTCTTCATCATGATGCCTTGCCTTCTCAACTTCCTGCACGATTTGACAGTTGTGGCACCACATCCTCCAAAACTGCTTAAGCATTTAAATCTCCGCTATATCCCCTTTTTTTAGCCACATCTTGTCCCCTTCGCATTAGCACTCCAAAGCCCTCCTCTGCCACCATGTCTTCCTCTTCCTCCTCTTCTTCGTCGGGCCTTTCGTCCAATCCTCCCCCTTCGGGAGCCGACGCCGGAGTGGGACCCGATGGAGGCCCGCGCGGCCTACATTCGCCACGCCATAGAAGACGGGGACGAGTCTAGCCATGACTTCTCCGTCAGGAGGACGAAGTCCTCGACCGACGGGGAGAGTGACCTCCGTTTCCTCGCCGACGGGAATCGGAGGAGGAGAGCGATGACGATCGCTTCTCCTGGGGCGACTTCACCTCCTTCGAGGAGGCGAAGGAGGAAGAAGAAGGAGGACGACACCTCCTCCGACGAGCCGCCGGCCAAGCGCTGCCCTGGCCGGGCAACCTCGCGATTCGAGCGACGACGACGCGGATGAGGGGACGAGGACAACGAGGGTCCCGCGGCGGGCAGCAGCAGCCGAGTCCGCGAGTAGCGCCGAGCGGGCGCGGCGAGCGAGAGGGCAGCGACGGCCCGTAGATAGGATCTCTAGCATAGGACCCGTAGTAGTAGATGGGACAATGTGTCCCCTGGTTCTTCCTTTTGAGAGCAATCAGCTCTTTTATGTAAGAAATCTTATTATCAATGAAAAATTTCCTTTGCCATGAAGAACTTCCTTTGGTCTTGCCGATTTCCTTTATGCTAATTTAGCCGATTTCCCCTCAACTGATTTTGCCGATTGTCAACTTGGTCGATGCTCAATGAGCCGATGGCAACGCATCAGCCCTTCACCATAAATTGCAAGGCAGGTCAACTCAGTTATCTCCTCAAACGGTAACCTGCAACCCTTGCTTCAATTCAGACTCCAAATTTCCAATCGAACAAGTCAAACTCGCAGTGCGCTAATTCCAGATTTTTGGTCTCCAAAACACCTGCGCGTGATGTTCGATTTAACGGCACTGAATCAATGCCTTCAGGAGAGCTCTAGGACCGTTGTGAAAACCTTGATGTTGAAGCTGATACTTCTGCATAACAGTACCATTTGCCCACAACTTTCCTTGTGATGCTCTATTTCTTTGCAGCAACTGGCCCAGAGCCTATCAATGATGATGGCTCCCTCTTCAAACTCCTCTCACCAGCTCCCTGGTCAATAACACCTGTTAAAAAGATTGTGGTGCAGAGTTAGCCGATTTCAACCAAAATCGGCTCCCCAAGAGCAAAGATCTCGGGGCTGCCGCCCCGAGCCTCAGTCAGGGCGAGAATAGTAGTGAAAAAGGTGGCTGCCAGGACAACTTTGAAGAGCAACATCCTTCTAGGCTATTAGCTAATTAATCCTGCTCTTGTAATCCCCTACCGAAGATATCAGCCAGGAGACGCAATTCAGCCGACGAGGCTCGAGCTTGAGCACCTCTGGGACACCACCACGTAAAACCAGCCAGATGTGCCACCATCGGCTCCCAAAACAAGGTCAGCCTCCAACTCCCATCAAAACAGGACAGGAAAGCTTATGCACAAGGAGTCGATGCACCAAGAGGGCTCGGAAGGACCAGCAAACCCCTTTCTCGAACCAAGAAGCTTCACATGTAATGGCTCTCCAACTCCTCCTAGCCCAATTCTGGTGATTTACTGCTCCGATTGGCTCACCCTTTCTCTGATCTGCATGCTTGTGCTGCCCTTGTTGTCTGTTAGGGTTGTAATCTCTCAGGCTTGCTGTCGTGTCGTTCGACCTTGAATATCGAGCTGGCCCCTCCACAGCATGTATCGGCCTCCATAGCTGTCGTGTCGATGAACCAAATCCAAGCTCCAACGCCTCAAAGCCCTGCTTTCTTCCCTCATTGAAACATTGGTCGAAAACTCTGAAGAGGTGAAGAACATCCAGCCCCACGTCACAGTGACGTTGCAATTGAAGCTCTGGGCAGTCGTAACGTTGTCTTGCCTTCAGGTCAAGGGTGCAGTTGGCTCATCAAAGAGGTTCTCAAGTCGATGTCCAAGCATCGGCTATGCTTAAATTTTTTTTGTATTTTCGATTTTTTATTAGCCGATCGATTTCATGAATCGGCTCCCTCCTGGTACATACTTCGTGGCCTTGAACCTTCTCTGTGTGTATGCCCCCGAGCCGAATCCTTCAAGTGATTAAAGATATCGGCTTTTCAGCCAATTCAAGCTTGTCTCACAACTCACCATGCTAAATAGCACAGCAGTGAACACGTGTGGTGAGAATAGTTTTAGCCGATTGTTGGAATCGGCTTCCCTTGCAGTTGTCGATCCAACTATTTGCTGATAAATGTTGGTCGGTTATCCCCAGGACCAATGTCAATCTCTTCTAGTCCATCAGCTGCCGTAAACCCACACTCCAGCTTTCCATCGCGCTAAATCAATGATGAACACGTAAGGCATGTTGAGACTATTTGTGGCCGATTGCTAGAATCGGCCTCCTTTTCCATTGCAATGTTCAACGAGGGTTTACAACTTCTTGGTTCTGCTATAACGACGTGGCATGCTTGAAGTGAGATCTTTGTTTCTTTTTTGGGGCCGATCGCAGGGATCGGCCTTGCCACGTACGTCCATAGACTTGGATCTTGCTACTCTGTCCGGTGGATAAGACCAGCCTCACCCCATTTTTTGTAGCTTCGATGCGCTCACGCCGTCCAGGTTGATTCCAGAGAGCGGCTCTTGGTCGTCTGCCTCCCAAATTGTCATGCCAGCCAAAGAGATCTCGATCGAATCATCTGCATGAACAACCTCCACTTCATCTCCATCCCATTGTATGATGCACTTGCATTGTGGATGGGATGCAGCTAGCGTGGATCCAATCCCTTCCTAGCGGACATCATAAGTGCTCTTGCTGTCAACGATGAAGAACGGTGGTATGGTTTTTCGACCGCCAGAAGTCTACGTTCGGTTTTCCCGACGCCGCGAAATCGCTTAGCGTGACGTTGGTCTTGATCGATCATCGGTGGATCGTTCCAAACGTCGCAACATGGAGTATGGCATTATGTTGACCGGCCTCGCGTCAACCAGCATCTTGCCGATAGGCTGCCCATTGATATAACCCTTCGGTATAGGGCTTTCAGATGCATGTAACTCCTCTCGCGCTTCTCGAAGATAACGTCAGGCCCGCAATCAAACCGTGCCACCGATACTTCCTCATCTCTTGGAGCACAAAACTCGACGGGAAAACGAACACCATGTTTATATCAGCCGATGCCTCGCATCGGCTTTTATCTGGGGTCGCCACACTTTCTTTGGTGGGCGAGTCTCTGTCTCCAGTGTTTGCTGAATTTTCACGGCCAGATCGGGCCGTGCTTTCCTCAACGTGTACAGGCTCGCCGCTTCTTCCAGTAGCCGTTGCACTCTGCGCTTTTGGGAGTGGCTGAGTCCATTAGGACACCACCTTGGTCGGTGATAGCTATCTTCTTCTGACTCCTCGAAGTCTTCATCTTGAGATGACTCAGCTGTTTGGAGGTGGAGAGGTCCTAGACGCTGAACACCGAAACTTCATTTGTTCCCTTCCTCTTATCTACATTCTGGGCCTCGATTGTAGGCAATCGGCTCATTCTGAGTCCCAGGTGTTTGAAGAAAGGACAGTTCCAATGCCTATCCATGTCCTCTTGCTCTCTTGACCTCCTCTAGCGTGACGCTCATACCCTTCGTGTCGACGGTATTTCCTGTTGTCGCATCAGACCGACGATATCTATCATCATCTACGTCGTAGCGCGACGTCGGTCGTCTTGCTCATATTTGTTGAGGCGATGTCGGAGAGTGGTCGTTGATACCGTACGCTTATCACCTCTTCCTCGTCAAGTACCGTCTGTCATCATGCCGGGCCGGTCGCGTGGATCGGCCTCCTTTATCTTTGCCACGAGCGACTGCTCTCGGCTTATCCTCGCAATGGTGATCTGCAAGCCCTGCCATGTTGATATCAAAAGAGAAACCTGGCTCGTCTTATGCAGTGGGCTGAGATCCACCATGTTGACGTCCGAAACGGCTGCGTGTCAACTCTCATGGAAAACTGACCGAAGAGTAATCGGCCTTGTTCTATCGCCATTTGAATCTGTCCGCGCAAGACTTGCGGTCGTTGGTGAACGTGTGATGCCATTTGCAGATGGCCTGCTCATCTCTTGTAACGTGGGGATTTTGTGGCCTTCGGGTAACTAGCTGTTTTCCTTCAGCAAAAAATCAAAAATTTGCTCCGTTTTGCTCAAATCAAAGTCAAACCCTTTTGGGGCCCTGGTTGTTTCACCCACTTGCAGGACACGGGCTTTGCCCCCGAGTCCATTCAGCTAGCGACTTCCTGATCTCTTACATTCATCTCTCTTCCATCTCGATCGGGCGACGCGCTTGAACTTGTCCTGACATACTGGTGGCGCTGTTCATACGATGTCAATTTCTGAACCATATGCGCCGGGAATTGTAGTCAGCTTGAAGGTCACATCTTTGAGCGGCGCTGACAGCTGCTATCGCCAAATCTTTCCTTCTCAGATAGGCGAACCGAATAACATCGGTTCTGACGGTCTGAACCTCTGGATGTACCAGACACCGTCTCTCTCGCCTCGCCAAACCTCGGATCGGCAATGCCGGCTTCCGGCTTAATGAATGGTACGTGGAATTGTTCCTCCAGTTTCCCACGTCCGAACCGAATCTGGTGGCAACGAGGTGTACCATCCAAAGGCCGGACCCGTGAGAGATTGTGAGAAGAACCTCACACGCAGCTCGTCTGAAGCTGAAACCATGCCCAACTGTGCCAAATATCGGCTCACGTGCTCAATTGAGCTGGTTCCTTCTGATCCACTGAATTTTGTGAAGTCAGGGAGCCGATACTTAGGCGGTAGTGGGATTAGGTCATACTGTTCGGATACGGCTTGGAATAGCCGATCATTCTCTTCTTCGGCAGGATGCCGAACTGATCCCTCATGATTGCGGTGATCTCATCCACCGTAGGAGCTGAGTTGAGCGTTCATGACTTGTACCGGTGGCATATTTAGCTAGCCACGCGCTTCTCAACATCTGCTCCGGAATCGCTTCGCTCCCAACTACTCCCTGCTCCTCCTGCGTGGGCTCTTCCTCGTAACGGGTCATCCATTGTTGCAGTCCGGCACGTATGTGCACACGTATCCATGTGGAATCTCCTTGGGCGGCTCATACAGAATGGTAATCGCCAGGATCACCTCCAACCTTGTAGACGACGTACGCCGGTGAACCTGTTGTGGAGCTGCCATCGTGTATTGCGGTGGTGGCCTAGTATAGAGCGGTATCTCTCCCTGATGGGTTCCTAGGCAGGTCCCACGGAGAGTACTTGTGCTTCATGATTTCTTGCACCACATTGAGCGCGACACGCTCCGGAGTGTTCACCAGCTCTCGAATGCCGATGTAGTGAATGAGCCACGGCATAGTTAACTTCTGTCGCAGCTCTGGCACGTTCGTCCGAAGGGAGAGATAGATCTAGTCCCTCTAACGCGCCTTCAGGTTGGAACCCTTTGAACTTGATGCCGTGCGAACGGGTCCTCTCAAAAGCGCCGATGAGATCGGCTTCCAAGATGGCCTTGAGATCATCATATTTCTTCTTATGCTCAGGCAGATCTTCGTACTTGATCGGTTCTTCCGCCATCTCAGATGTAGATGTTGACGTAGTTGCTGCGGAAGATTGTCCCGATTGTCCCACCGGGGTGCGAATGTGTTGCTGCCAAAACCCACCGGCGAGTAGTGGTTAAGCAACACGAAGAGCGGAGGCTTCCAAGACGAGGGCCCTGGTCCCTCGACGTCGTCCGCAATGTTCCGGCACACGTCCTAGCGGTTGCAGGCGTGCCACCGACCTATACCTGGTCGGAAGGTGTTGGATTGCTTCGATTAGTTTCTGCATGGCACACGTAAACATTAAATACGAGCCCGATCGGCTCTCGGGTTGCCCTGTGGATCGGCTCAAGAGCCGATCGCCCCATGGTTTGCGTCGGGTTAACGATGACATGGGGCTCCTGCTTGATCAATGTAGAGTTAAACCAATCTACGACAGTTTAGGGTTTTTACCGTATGATCGGAACATCCTACACGTAGTTGAGCCTAATAGACACGAAAGATAATGGAAAATTAACCCTAAAAGAGGCCTAAAACCAACATTAAGTTAATTCCCGAACATCCCTCTTAGGACTAACAAACCATACCTAACGCACTACCGGATCGTTCAACCCGTTTGCAAGGCCTAACCATACGATATTAAACCAATCCTTGAGGAATCGAGGAGCAACTATAACGGATCGGATCTACTAAACAACCAAGCAGACGCCCTTACACCTAGATAGGTGTAAGGGCAGCTAGATATCGAGGGACAGCATAGTTAAGCAGATATGCAAAAGAAAAGCATATATGCAAGCCCCAAAACATCTACGATAAATAGTGCTACTCACCATCAACAACGCTTCAGCACGAGCAGCACAAGGTAAACGAATAAAGGTTGCCTAGATCGCAAGATGATCTAGGCAGCATGATGCTTACCCGAGAGAAACCCTCGAAAGAAGGGGTGGCGATGCGCTGATTTGTGTTTGTTGTGAACGTGATTGTCCTCTTTTTCCGATAACCCTAGATACATATTATAGTCGGACTTTCTAATTCGGCGTGCACCTATGCACGGGTTAAACTCTATCTTTTAATCTAAACTAAAATGCAATCTACTATATTTACAGATACGTAAGCAATCTAGCCCAAACTCTTCGCAGAAGGCCCAAAGATGCTTCGTGTATCTCTTCTGATCTTCACTGTCCATCTCCGATTTACCAAAATCTGGTGATAACAGTAGCACTAACTAAGTTTTTGTCAATTACTACCTTTGTTTCAAATTAAGTGTCGCAATTTTGTTAGAATGCAGATGTATCTAAAACATTTCAGTGTGTAGATATATTGCACCGGGATAAAAAGTATTTATTAAACATAGAGCCTTTACTTAAAGACATGTGTACACATCGAATTTAGCGTGCTCTCTCTCTCTCTCTCCCCGTTTTCAACACCATCTCATAGCCACGAGCTATGTATGATGACTTATGACAGCTTTGACAACTGAAGGTCGGCATTGTTCTAATGAATTTCTAATGCCTGCGCGAAAAGTTGTACTTTGGACGCATTTGCTGGAGAGAGAACAACTTGGCCACTACACGTGAAAGATGGCTCCTTGTTGAGTCCTTGTCGTTGCAACCTCTAAGTCTCCTCACTTGGGTGACTTAACTAGGTTAGGTAATGTGGTGCCATCGACGACCTTTACGGCCCAATTACACCAGCCGAACAGCACACGCAAAATAAGATATACCAGAAAATCTTTGATGCGAATCCTCTCTGGAAATCATGAGATATGCGCGTGACATTATACTACAGCGGCCTTCTTATCGGAATCTGACCTGTAAAAGCTGCAATAGCACAGTAAATAGTAGGGCCTTGCATCAACCTCATGATAATTATCCATAGCTTGAGAGGACAACAAATCAATATAAACTACATTCTCAATCATAGGGCCAAGTAGCTAGCTAGGTTCACACATGTATTTGGAAAGAGAATGATAATCTGGTTTTAGTGACGGCTGGACTCAAAATCTGATTTAAGAAAGTTTGGACCCTCCCTTTTGATGTGTGTCATGATCAACGTGTAAGGTGATGATCATGGTTCTGTGATATCAGGAGAACGACGAGGAATGTAACGGATAGAGAAGACAATGCTAAACCTGATTGCTGATGAGGCCCTCCAAGCTTTACACATTATGTCGCGCCTCCTCGACCTAAAACATGCCTTTCCTATCTAACAAAATGGAAAAAAAATTCTTAAATGGGATCAAATCGGGTTGAAAGTTTTCTTAGGTGGATTTTTAATAAACGGTTTACTAAATGGGGTAGTTGATGTCACAAATGCATAACTAGGGTTTACAAAGTGGAACGCACTCTAAAATTTATATATGCTGCGTTGCACTCGTTTTAATCGTCGTAGCAAATACATATTTGTAAGATTCATAAAATCTGAAAAAAAAATAAGGTGCATGCATATCGAGTTGAAACTTACCAATGTACATTTACATAAAATAACATTTTATCTTTGCTAAGTTTTTAAAAGGTGAAAATGAGATTGCTACAATTTAAATTTCAAAACTTAGTCTCGTTTTCTAAACTTCTAGGTAAATCTAAGAAATATTTCTTGGGGTGACATACATTAAAAAAACAATAACTAGCAATATATTAATATTAAAAAGATACGAAAGCACACACACGGCCTTTGCACCCACTCAATATCAGGAGCAAGTCAAGATATCAAGGATGCACACACCCAAGTTATTAACAAAAAGACAAGAAACAACATTGCATTCAAGGGTCAAGCTGACGATCACGGCCCTTATAAGCCATTAGAATGGGGAGGGCAAGGATTATAGTTTATACTCGAAGGGTTGCCGGGAGACCGGTCTATTGGTAGGACGGTCACCGGCTTGTTACTAAGACTAAGAATTCCTGAAATCTGGGTCAAGTGACCAAGTGACCAGTGTTTCCTCTTCTTAGACGCGATTATTGTAAACACTCTTTGATACATGATTGGTTGCTTGTCCAACAACCAGCAGGCTAATACTTAATCAGCAAATCGACGTGGCCCTTCCAAAGCACATAATTTGTTGTCTTAATTAATCTGAGCACAGATCTCTACCACAAGAGAGTAACATGCATCCTGCTGCTTCGCAGAAACCAGTAGATATATGTTTTGATGTATGGCCCGATCGATGATTACTCCATTAATTTGTTCTTGTGTGGTCTTAATTAGAGTCCACAGTCCTCAACTGCTTGTATGCAAGAGAGGTTGTTGGATGAGGCTGTTACGCCAGAGTATAGGCGATCAATAATCATGTGACCAGATTGATTCTTCTCTAATTGTAAATGCATTGTGTATCTGTGTATGTAACCTTGGACTCGTGCAGTCGACGCCTACCCAGCCACACGACAAACTAGCACTTTTCCACGATACTCTCTGGCACAAGCGACAGGGACAGAACAAATATAATCACCGGTTTCTTCGATCACGCATTTACGACTCTACGACCAACTGGTTTCATATGGAAAAAGTCGTAGAAAAATAGTACTAGAAAGGCATGACATTCTTCGGTTTGAAACAAGATTATTATGCTGATATGAAGGAAAAGATAGAGACCCAATTGATCTCAGCTCCTTTGTACTCGAAGCTAGGCTTTGCAGACGGTTTCTCAAAATGGGCCGTTGTTGTACATGGTTTGAGAAATCGCCTACATGCATGATGAACGATAGAGGCAACTATCTCACATGGTTCGAAAAAGCAATGGCGTTTTCCGTGCTCGCGGTTACAGAAACGGAAACGTGTGTGACATGTTCACTTATGCTTGTAGAACAGAAATCGTGTGCGATAAATATTTCGGAAAAAAAAAAACACCGTCGACATGGATTATATCTCATGATCGCCACCACCACTTGTTTCGGCCGGTGCGCAGGTGTGGACGGACACCCGACGGTAGCACCACCTCGTTCCACTGCGACGGGCGACGGCTGCTCCAGATGTGCTTCTTGCTAATTATACAGTTGTACACGTTTTATCTTGTGTTGGCTCCATATATTTAGGCTCATCTTCCTTCTTCTCTTAAACACGTAACGCCGCGAGGACCTGAAAATTACATTATTAATTAGCCTCACGATTCCTATCTGTAAGCAATCACCGGATATAATAAGCGACAATGATCGCCACTTGAGAATTACAATCCGTTTAGCGTAGAACAATATATCTTGGGCAATGCAGCAGACGTCCCTTTCAAAATTTCCCCTGTTTGAGGCAACTTTGGCAACCCACATACTTAACTATCAGCCATGTATGTGAATTTTTGGTCACCACAAGTTTCAATGAAATTTACAGTTATATATACTCCCTCCGTTTAAAAATAAGTGTCTTAATTTTATCTAGGTACGGATGTATCTAGATACATCTTACATATAGATACATCCGTATCTAGAAAAAAATGAGATGCTTATTTTTAGACGGAGGAAATAGATTTTTACTTATTAGGAGAAACAGTAGAAAAAATCCCACTCCAATTTTTATAAATTATAGATATTTTCGTGAGCTACTATATTATAGTTATCTCGTAGCAATTGACTCCCATGTCCATCACATATGATGTATACATATCTCATTTCTGTGCTATTCGACAATTTTCGGTACGAAAGTCTACTGAGTACATACAAAGAAGTGGATCGATGACAAAAATCCTTATTGCTTCTATAAATACGGCCTATAGATCAAGATTCAAGAGGGACCTCTCTCTCTCTCTCTCTCTCTCTCTCTCTCTCTCTCTCTCTCTCTCTCTCTCTCTCTCTCTCTCTCTCTCTCTCTCTCTAAAACGTCTAGAGAACAAAGAAGCCATGTACCTGAATCCAAGAATCGTTGGGTGTGGGGAGAGGACCTTGGTTCTGTCCCATGGCTATGGAGCAAGCCAAGCCATCTGGGACAAGGTGCTGCCTCACCTGTCAAAGAGCAACAAGGTACGTACTCTGACATGCATATCTACCTTGACACATATTAGTACTCGCATGGAGGATGTACTGTACTAATTACGGTGCGCAGGTGCTCCTCTTTGACTGGGATTTCTCCGGCGCCGCCGCCGATGAGGAAGAGCGCTACACGTTCTCCAGGTTCGCCGACGAGCTGGTGGTGCTCATGGACGAGGTGAAGCTGAAAGGCGCGGTGTATGTTGGACACTCCATGGCCGGCATGGTCGGGTGCATTGCGTCTGTCAGGCGGCCTGACCTCTTCACCCATCTAGTGCTCGTCGGCGCGTCCCCGAGGTTCGTGCACGGCCATCCTTCTCCATGCATATCTCCGCTCGTGTGGTACTGCCGGCTTGTTCGGTCAATTTCTTCTACAGAGTGGAGCAAAAATAGGAAAGAAGTTTAGGGTTATTTCCTTGATTGACTGCCTTTACTTTGGTTGACATCAAAGTATCAGACTAATTAAAAGCTTCCAAGATGTTCCTTCCTTGGTTCAAACAAAATTTCTATCATATAAAAGCCGCACTACACATAGTGATTGTTAAATGTAGTTTTTTTTTACAATTAGTTAATTTGAAGCATTTCAAACTTTAATACTTAAAGTTCCTTGGTATTAAATAGTTCTGAGGTTAATTATCATGTGGTATATAGGAGCACTCTCTTTTAGATGATGTGCGATGGATTTTTATGCCGAAATTTTTCTTTGTTTACTTAACAAATTAATTATGCATCCTCGCAAGAAAATTGATTATGCAATGTAAAAAGATAGAGTGAATTCCCACTTTTTACTCTCTAGTTATGCATTTGTGACACTAATTACCCTGCCAAGTGAAAATCTGTGTAGATAACCCATTTTAAAATCTTTCGATGCTTATTTTTTTATGTGTGTCTATTGGTCATGGTGTTAGCTGTAGACCTGGGTCCAGAAATATTAAGATGATAGTGAGGAATGGAGTCAATGGACTATATGGATTTTTTTGGGCATAATCGTCTATGAAGTCCTCCGATATTTACATATTTTGTTGCTCGACATCGATGTATCATGTCTATCATATCTAACAGTAAAAAGCAAAATGCTAATTGGAGCTAAAAGTGTTGAAAGTCTCGTGAATGAGATATTTTGTAGAAGTTTGAGTAAATGGGGTAATATGTGTCACAAATACATAACTACAGTGTAAAACGTGGAATTCACCCAAAAAAAGATATGGCGTACTTTGATGGAATGGGTATTTTAGTATTTTCTATTTGATTTATTAAGGAGATTGTCAAAAAATATAGTACTAGATTCCTTTTGTATTACGGTTTTATAGATGGTAACATGTATTTTTCATCTTTTCTTGATTGTGCTTGGAACTTATCTAACTAAGAATCCAAATATGCGTTCCTGAGGACTTGAACCTGGATAGTTGAGTCACACATCCATTTTCCTAACCAAATGAAGTAGGCTCATTTTATTGATTTGTTTCATGGTCCTACCCTTTATTTTTGGTTCATGAGCATGTTCAATTGCCACACATAAAAATAGGTGCCGAAAAGAATGAACACTTAGTTTAATTTTGAAATGGGGGATATAAATTTTGCTCGTTTCATTGAACTGGAAGAGAAAAGTTTGTTACAACGCTAAATATGCCAACTCACAAAACTCCGAAGAGCCTATACCCAAGTGCTTAGCCGCTGCCAAACATCAAGGTAGAGATTTCTAAAAATCTCATCAAGGTAGAGATTTCTAAAAATCTCTATTGTTCCTCTTGTTCCAAACATCCCACTAGACAAGCATGAGAAGGATGACTTCTATATTGGCCGCATTGATCAACCAACATTTGACGTTGACGGTGTTGGCGGCCAGCTTCTCCCTTATCTCAAGGTTGAAAAAAACTCGACCGACAATCCACTGCTGTCCAAATACGAATGGAGAACCGGAACGGGAAAAAATGAACACTTACGATTAGTTCTGAAAATGTCCAAAAACAAATTGACGCGTTTGAAGTTTTGAAATGTCAAAACAAATGCAGAGTTTGAATTTTCTGAAATGTTCAAATCCACTGTTGTCAGAATCGTCATCTGTTTTCGTTGTCGGATTTATCTTGACAAGGACGTTAGAATCTAGATCAGCAATCCAAACGTGCGTTCACCGCCGAGCAGGACTTAAGCATCATAAAAATCAGGCAATACAATTTTTCGCAATCTGATTGAAAGACCCTATGAATATTCAGGTACATGAACTCGGAGGACTACGAGGGAGGGTTCGACAAGTCGGACATCGACGAGATGCTAAAGAACATCTCGTCGGACTTCCACTCCTGGGCGAAGGGCTTCGTCGCCCTCGCCGTCGGCACCACTGACCCGTCGGCCGTGGAGCCGCTGGCGCGGAGCTTCTTCGCCATGGACCCGCGCGTGGCGCACGGCCTGGCGCGAATGCTCTTCCTGGGCGACCAGCGGGAGGTGCTGGACCGCGTGGTCGTGCCGTGTACCATGGTGCACGTGTCCGGGGACTTCGCCGCGCCGCCCTCCGTCGGCAGGTACATGCAGGACCGCATGAAGCGCTGCGCCAGCGCCACCCTGGAGACCATCGACTCCGTCGGCCACTTCCCGCAGCTCGTCGCGCCGGAGGAGATGCTCAGGATTCTCGACATCGTGCTTGGGGAAGGCCGGCTGGCCGCGGGCGTCGTGGAAGAGAGGAGCGGCAACGATGGGAGCCTCGCGGAGGCGGAGGTGAATGGGGATGTCGACGCCGTCGCCATGTCGTAGCACCACGTGTATATGTGGTCGAAGTTGAAGTTTCTGTATGTGCGCCGTGCGCGTGCTGATCTTGACTTCATTTGTTCTGGTTACTGTTTGTGCATTTGGGTTTCGAATTCTGTAGGAACGTGCTTTGATTGGAGCTTTTGGTTTGCTGCTGTATCTGTTGCATTAGTTTGGATCGTGGATTAAATATGGAAAGGAAACACGATGCTAGTTTTCTTCTGTTTTCAGCGGAGCACTGATGCGTTCTTCGTCGGATGGGCACCGCTCAAATAAGTCAGAGTAAAAACGAGCTGTAATCTGATTGAATGAATTGATCTGTGTCACATTGATCTCAAAACTCGGTATGTACAATCTGAGGAGATTTCTGAAAATCTTTACAAACGGACACATTCATATGGTTGATGAGCGTCTTAAATCATCTCCACTCGCGTTCCTCAAAGCATCTTGTAAGAGTGTTTGGGGTACGCCGGACACTAGACCGCTTCTAGTCGTGCATTCCAAATGCCGTTGGCTTGGCACGGTTCAATACGGTGTCCGATGCCCTGTGGTTGTTTCTGTTACACATGAGTCGTTACGGGCGCGCCGGACGCAACACGGGGCGCTGTGGCGAGCGGCGGGCCCGCCCTATCATTGACACCATGGCGGTTCATAGACTCACAATTGTCATTTCTCTTTCAATTATCTCGTCGCTGCTTTCATTTCTTTCGCCCGTCGCTGCTCTTTCCCACACAAACCTTGCCGCTGCCGCCACACACTCGGCCCTAGCAGCCATGGAGCCGAAAGATCCCAAGAGGACGGTGACGAAGGACATGATGGCGCCCTTCCACAAGCCGTGCAAGGCGCCACTGCCGAAGACGAAGCCGGAATCATGGTCGCAAGAAGCTTGGGAGGCAGACATGGTACGGCGCAGGATCGAGACCACGACACGGAAAGGTCGTCATGTGGCCGCCGGATGAAGGCATCGACGATCACCAATGCGGTGCACGTAGCGGCGCTGACTGCCTGCACCGGCAGGGATGGGGGGAGCCCATGGAGCGGCACGGTGAACGACACCACACGCATGCCGGGGAGAGCCTCCCCGTCTCCCCATCCAAGTCAGGCTTCTTCAACGACAATGACACCAGAATGTTGAGGTTCTTGCCGCATTACGTCCCTGCCGCATATCGGTTTCAACCCCAACGTCATGTTCTCACCGTCACACGAGTAACGGCGTCAACAAGCCCACGACGACGATGCTAGTTTTCCCTTCACAAGGCATAGGGGTCCGCTTATTTTCAAGGTTGGTGTCGGCCACCCATTTGATAGAATGCCGACGAGCGGCAGAGTCTATGCGAACGCAAGGGGAGAAGAGGCGGCGGATGATGATGAATAAGAAGCCAACGAGTGAGAGGAAGAACTAGGAAGAGAGCGATGAAGTGGATGAGGAAGATGGCAAAGAAGAGCGCGACGAGATAGAGGGAGGCAATAAGAAGAAGAAGACATCGATGGGTACACGCGGCCCCAAGTGGAAGATGCTAGAAGATAAGTGTTTGTGCGACTCTCGAGCGTCGGTGAGCATTGATGCGATAACCGACACCAGTAAAAAAACATGGTGCCTATTGAGCAAGGATCAAAGTGGAGTTCGATGAAAGTAAGATCATTAAAAAGGACCACACCACAATGGTAATGAAGAGGAGTTAAAAGGTTATGTCAATCCGGTGGAGCTTCATACAAGCGACAATGAACACATTCCAAGGCTATCATGCGGACATTGAACAAAGGCCGAAGAACAGTACAAATGCGGTCAACCACATAAGTGTGCCTCCGTCACTTTTCTGAGTGCGTTTATAATGGGATATGCATTGATATATTTGAACTTTCTTGATTAGTTGGACCGTGCTCTAGCCTTATATCGTCCGAAACACGGGGCCCGACAATTCGGCTTGTTGCATTGCTACACCAAGCTCAAAGATGTTGAGAACTAGAGGTTGATGCACATTCAATTGGCGAAGAACAAAGAAGTCGCCATTGATCTTGAAGCATTGTTGTCAACCTCGGCGGGGCGCCCTATTGGAAACAAGGCGGACAAGGCCACCACTATTGAAGTAGCGTCATCCGACATGGTCAAATTTTCGATTGGCAAGTGCCTCGCGCGATGTCTTGCCAAACCAGCTCCTCTGTGGTGCAACGAGCGATGAGAGGTGGAACACCTTGTTGTTGAAGCAAGAAGAGCAAAATCGTGATCAAGAAGGAGAGAGACACCGTGAAGAAATGGAGAGAGAACTTTATGATCTTGACCATCGACACGTGGGAGTGGACCCCAAGCTAAAGGCGGCACACATGTACTACCGCGACATGATCATGCAAGAGATTGCTGATTGAATGGTTACGACATCAGTACCAGCGGTGGCAGTTGCTGCTGCGTCTAGACTGCATCACCGTCAG
Organism: Lolium multiflorum; assembly: GCA_030979885.1. Lineage (NCBI taxonomy): Eukaryota > Viridiplantae > Streptophyta > Magnoliopsida > Poales > Poaceae > Lolium > Lolium multiflorum. The sequence continues at coordinate 192,877,392 of CM061749.1, forward strand.
CGATTTCACTGACTCGAGGTCGGTGATGACAACAGAGCAGAACGAGGTCGTGGTTTTGGACACCGGAGCAACCGTCGACAACTGGAGAGCCACCACCGACGACTCAAGACAACCTGTTCCGTTCTTCTAGGCTTTATTTTTTTTGCCCCGGTTGGTAATATTGAACGTGATGATCATGGCGGGAACTTTTGAACTACTCATTTTGAAAGTGACTATCATTTTCAATTTACAATTTTTTCGCTCGAAATATCTGTTTGGAGACATGTTTGGGGAACACCGTTGAGAACATACGCGCTCCTAACGTGGCACCATGCTGCGACATCTCTCAACGGAACAATCTAGTGCTTTTCTCGGAAGCCATTTATGGAACGCTATTTTTTTTGGGGGCGGGGGGGGGTTGCTCTATATTGTTTTTTTAGAATAAAGAGATGCTCTATTTGTGGCGAAAGTATGCCAGCCTAATCTCTTACCCAAACAGGGACGGCCCATGGAAGTGTATGGCCCGCACGAGCATAGGAGCTCGGCCTGTATACCCAATTAACCTCCATACGGCCCAATCTTTTACTCCTGCCCGCTTCCCCAGATCTCTGCCGATTCCGCCGTCTCCCTCCGCCGTCTCAACCGCCGTCATGGAAGAAACCCTCGCCGCCGTCCTTTCCTACCTTCCGCCTCCCCCCATCTCCCCCACCACATCCTTCTCCTCCTCCTCCGCCGCCTCCGATGACGAGGACCGCATCAGCCGCCTCCCCGACTTGCTCCTCCGCAACATCATCTCCCGCCTCCCCACCAAGGACGCGGCCCGCACCACCGCATTCTCCTCCCGCTGGCGCAGCCTCTGGGCCTCCACTCCGCTCCACCTCGACGACGCCGGAATGACCCCTGCCGCCGTCACATCCGCTCTCAACTCCCACCCGGGGCCGGTCGCCTCCGCCCGCCTCTCCTCCGAGCACCTCGCCTCCACGGAACCCGACGTCCTCGACTCCTGGTTCGCCTCCCTCGCATCCAAGAGCATCGAGGTCCTCGTAGTCGTCAACGGCTCCTGGTCCGAAGAATGCGAGTGGCGTCCTCCCCCGGGCCTCCTCGGATGCGCCGCCCTCCGCCGCCTCTGGCTCGGCCTCTGTCAGTTCCCGGACACCTCCGGCCTCGCTCCCGCCTTCGTCAACCTGCAGGAGCTCGGGATTGTCCATTGCCCCGCGCAGGATCGCGAGCTCCACGCTATGCTCCCGCGCTGCCCCGACCTTGAGAGCCTCGCGATCGTGCTCACACAGGACTACCCAAGGTACGTGCACATCTGGTCAGGGAGCCTCCAGTCCGTCGTGGTGTGGAGGTCCATGGTCAGGGAGGTGCACCTCGACGATGCGCCCAACCTGGAGCGGTTGCTGTTGGAGCCGATTGATGGCGCATCTACTCACGTCAAGATCATTAATGCGCCGAGGCTGAAAGTTTTTGGCTACTTCGATGTTGGACTGCATCAGCTCAAGATCGGCCCCACTGTCATCAAGGTGGCCTGGTTGTTCTTTTCACATCATCTTATTTCCCACAATTAGATGCTACTCCCTTGCATAATTACATTTCAATGCATTGCAGGATGGAATATGGATGAAGGTGAAACCAAATGCGATGGTTCGAACCCTGAGGACATTGGCACTGAAGGTGCAGTTTGGAGTCCAGGAGCAAGTGAAGCTAGTGCCCCTCTTGCTTAAGTGCTTCCCATGCCTAGAAACCTTGTACATCAAGGTATTGATTCTCAGCCACTTCACCATTCTTGTAATCTTGTTTTTGTCTGTGTTTGCATTTCGAGTTCATTAGTTCACTTGCTTGAAATACAGTCGTCTCCTTGTGAATCACCAAGCAATGTTGATGTGGACTTCTGGGAACAAGTAGGCCACAGTGAATGTGTTACTTCACATATCAAGAAGTTTGTCTTCCAAGATGCCCGGGGAGAGGACACTGAGCTGGCATTTGTAAAGTTTATCATGGAAAGAGCCCAAATGTTGGAGGAGATGCGTGTTCTCGTGGATGACGGTTGCTCTAGAGATGTTGTGCTAAGTCGTTTATCTTCAGAAGGGTGTGTTTCTGCAGACGCTAGCGTGGTGGTGGAGAAGCAAGACGCGTCCCATTCTTGGAGCTTCCAAAGAGCTAGTGACATGTCTCAGGGTGACCCCTTTGGTTGCTGAACTTCGAGGTACTCACGGGACTTACTCTTTTGCTTGTCATCTACTTTGTGAGTTAATTTTGTATGGTTCTCTCATTGGCAAAATCTGCATCTCATAACAGTATATCGCGTTTTGTTAAGACAGACTATGAAACTTTACTAGTTACATTTGTTTTATAGTGAATAAATCCTTGCGTTTCTCTGCTTTCATATAGATATTCCCTACCTACCGCCTATTACTAATCGCCAGCTTTGCTATGCTCAGTTGGCATTCCACATTTTGTTTTGTGATCAGTGCTTGTTCTGATATAATATACTAGAAATGTGCTTCTCGGTGTCAGATGATCCAGTTATTCGATTTTATAAAACGTTCACTGTGAAACTTATGTGTTATGCACAACATCCATTATAGTGATCATCAGTATACAATTTTTTTTTTGGCATCATCAGTATACAATTGGGAGACATGTTAGTTGTAAAATACGAAGCTCAATGTATGGTACTGTATTTACCTTGAATTGTAGTATTTATTACATATTCTGTCTGTGCATTTTTTTTTCTTCTGACAGTTCATCATCTTTTGAGTGTGTCATATCATAATTTTGAACTTCTGTAAGAAGCAAGCATCACTCTTGCTGTCATAGGTTTTGTTAATGGCTTAATACAGTAGATTACCTTACTGTTTTTTAACTTCATTGTACTCATGACTCAAGAGAACCATTGTTAATTGAATTTTGATGCATTTTTTTGTGTTATATAAATTGGCATATTTAAGTCATCAATCAAGTAAGCCTGTTTTGGTTGTAACAAAATACGCACCTGGACATGTTCGTTGTTTAATACTACTGCATCAGCCTAGTAGCCATACATCACACGGACATATGAGACCCATTGTCTTCACAATGGCCTGGAGTCCTCTCCAATGTCTCTATTTCTCAGATCACTGCATTTCATCAGCTACAGTCAGAATCCCCATGTTGGTATTGACACCCGCAGCCTCTGATGTGTGTACTATTCTGGTTGTTGATGGCAGATGAATTCACTTTGTTTTTTGGTCCGCGTCTGGAGGGGTGCATCCTGTGCAGTTCACAATTTCACAAGAATTTTTGATCTACTGCTCTTGGTTTTTACACCTTCAAACTACCTATGAAACTGCAAGCTAAATATGATATTTAAGAATATTATTAGTTTTAATCTGATGGACATGGCGTTTTTGCACCCAGATGCATATGCTCCTGATTTTTGAAATGCATTTTAAACCCAATTCAAAATTTCAAAAAAATCTGGCAAAAAATGTCTAGAGTACATATTGATGTTCTATGTCCTCATAAAGTTGTTTCACGAAAAACTGATATCTCTGGTGTCATATGTAAAAAAGACAAAATTTGGTGCTAAGAAAAGGCTCTTAGTGAGACATTTCTTTATCTTTTTTACACAAGACACAAAAAAGTCTGATTATCCGCGAAACTTGTCGTGTGTGTACATAGAATGTCGATATGTGAGAGCCAAATTTTTGTTCAGAATTTTTGACACTTTAAAATATCTTTTACGGTAGCAGGAGCATATGCACATGGGATCAAATGTGCATTTCTGTAACCTGATCTGCTACCTAATTGTGAAATAGTGAACATACTATCTCTGTTTCATACCTTGTTCATCTTGTTTAATCCCTTTTTTATGCTGTGAAATGAGGTGAAATAATTTTGTGTTCAAGAAAACTAGCTTTTCTAGATATGGCTACTACTTTTTGGGATTATAATTTGTCGAGTTGAGCCTTAGTGACATATGCCATATTTCAGGTGTTTGTATTAGCTCTTCCACTTGCGATAGAAGACTGCCAATGCATGGACAAACTTTGTTCATCTTGGACCATCCAGATGAAGGACTTCATCAAATCAATTAAGAGCTAGATCTTTTGAAAGACTAGTCATTTCAATCTCTTCTTGTGAACCTTATGCTATGCGTGCCGTTTATGTTGTACGATGGATTTAGTTTGTGTTAATTCTATCCATACTCCTTCTATGTTTAACTCGAATTATGCCCCCTTGCAAATTATTTTAAGCGTACATGTTAACATGTGTAACTGTAATTTTTTGTTTCCCTTTTGTGGTTCCTGGCTTGATAAGAGGATATGATCCGCAAGTTAAAACGACACGAAATGCCAAATTCGGAACAGGAATTGGAAAGCTTCGTGGAGACCTAATCAATTTTGAATTGTGGTCGAAGATTAACACCCTCCACTGCTCCACGCCAAAGGTTGATGCTATTTTGAAGTTTAAAGATGAACGAATTCCAGTAGGGTTGCATATTTGATTTGCTCATGTAGCAGCTGGTGATGTTCGAATTCCAGTAGGGTTGCATATTTGATTTGCTCATGTAGCAGCTGGTGATGTTCGACGTCGAGAAAGATTAAGAGCATCTCCAATAGAGGGGCTGCAAAACATATTTCGTGCGCGCTGCGCCGAATTCTCCTCCACCGAAGGCTCTATTTCGTAGCGCGTGCGGCCGGCTGGAAAAGCTCCCGCAACAGAAGCACTATTTTACAAGGCCACAAACATATTTTAACAATACATAGTCTTAATAGAAGATTAAAAAAACATTGAAAAAATATTTAAAATAGATAAAGACTACTAGCTCCTAGTTTTACTCGTTGTTGGAGGTGGTCTTAGTCCATATGTGGTCCCACCGATCATCATCCTCGCCCCAAGTCGTATTGGGGTTGACTAGCTCCCACTTGGTGATATCCCGACGGCGGCGCCGGTTTGCGCCCTTAGGTCGGTGAAGAACGCCTCCTCGTCGACGACATCGCTCGGGAACTGAGCCCTCCACTGGCGCGCATCAGCTTCTCGTCGCGCTTGGCAATGGCGAGCCGGTGCTGGGCCTGACGATGGCGGTGACAATCCTCATCGTCGAGGATGCGCGGAGGTGGTGCGAGGAACTCGGCCTCCTCCAGCGACTCCACGTGCGGGAAGTTGAGGTCGCGCCGCGGGCGCCGGAATCTCTACCCGGCTGCATCATACGCGCGCGCCGCCAGCTCCGACGCGTCGTACGTGCCGAGGGTGAGGCGGAAGCCACCGGCGCGGAGCTCGGCGTAGAACGTGCCATTGGGCCGCGCCCGAACGCCGCGGAAGCCGGACAACCCGTGGCGGCGCGGCGACATCCCAATGATGAATGAGAAGCGGCGGCGGCGCGTGGGAGAGCGGAGGCGCTGGCGCGTGGCGAGATGAAGCGGCGCGTGAAAAGTTCCTAGCGATTGGTGTGCGCGCGCACGGCGACATTTATAGGATGTGCCAGCCGGCGCGGCAATATTTGCGCGTGAGATAGCATGATAGCGTCTTTTCCCGCGCCGGTTTGACGTCTTCGCTGGAGGTGCGTGGTAGGTTTCACGCGTGTTATATTTCGGTTAAAACACGATAACGCGCCGTTTCGCGGCGGAGATGCTCTAATCCAGCTATACATTAAGTTCAAATAGAGTATTTTTAGTGTAGCAGCTCTAGTGCCCGTTTTTCCGACAGAAAAGAGTGAAATGCATCAGCAGTCCCAGAAGTTACAGGCGATGTCTAAAATGGTCCTGAAACTCAGAAAACGCCTCAGAATAGTCCTAGAACTTGCCCTTAATGTCTACATACGGTCCTGGATACGTATAAAGGTGACGTGGCAGCGGAAGTCGACGCACAGAGGCACTCCCGGTGGCCCACGGCAGCCACGCGCGATTCCACTTATCTTTCGTACTCCTAAAATTAAGGACTAATTTTTTGTGTACGTGCATGCACATGTGGACCCTAGTCCTAGAATTTGATATACGCTGTGCGGGCTCGGCTCCTCTACAGTAATGTTATTACTGTACGCATGCTGTAGTTGTTAGAATCGGCCCTTAATTCTAATCGGATGACTCTTTTTCCTCCCATTAAACTCCGCCAGTAATTGGAAACAAACTGCCAATTAATACTCTTGTGGAGGAAAAATGTGCTAAGCCAGTAGAATTGACGCCAAACAGTACCTATAGATCATTTTACGCGCCAAACTGCGGTCTGTTTAACCTCCACTGCTTGGCCTCCTTCTCCCGCTCGTCTAAGAGCATCTCCACTGGCGGTCTTTAAATAGGAGCCGGCAGAAGCGTCCCGTCAGCACTGTCGTATGGAGGACGTCGGCAGAGCATCCTCTGTTTGGGGATGCTGCTCCCACACCGGTGCCCCCAATATGACAGCTTCGATAGAAATTCAAACTTAAAATGATATTTTGAAAACGATATTCATATAAGACGTCGTGGTCGTGCCACCAGGCACGGCGGCCGGCCGCCCGCGCGAGCTCGACGTAGTCCACGCTCATCGTAGTCCGCCTCGTCGTAGGTGCGCAGCGGAGCAGCCGCCACCGCCTCGTCGTTGTGCGCCATGGCTTCGGTGGGGTGTGTGGGAGAGGTGGTTGTTTGTGCGGCGTCTGCGACAATGGTGGCTAGGGTTGGAAGACGGGGAAGAAGAGAAGTGCGCGCCGGTGGGGTTTTAAGGCAGGCGGCGGATCTAGCGGCGTTCTCCGCCCCTGCCTCCGCAGCTGAGGAGGCCGCGGCGCAGAACAGCAGCAGAGCAGGTGACACCGTTGCTGAGTTCGACGCCGACGGGCAAGAGGCGCGACGGCGCCGGGAGGAGATGGAGCAGCACGGGTCGACGAGCGCCGTGCGCGATGAGCGGCGGCGCTGTTCGTGAACGCACGACGAGGCCGGCGCGTGAGTCGATCGAGCTCCAGAGCAGACGAGAGCGTCGCTGGAGGCGCCACTGCCGTAGGCGGCGGAGCAGGAGGCGGAGGCCGACGCGGCGGCGATGCGTGATGGCGCAACAGATGTGGAGGAGGAGGCGCCAATGGAGGAGGAGAGGCCGAGGCGGGAGACCGAGGTGAGACGACGACGACGACGAGTTCGACGGTCCGACGACGACGGGCGCACACGAGACGGCCGATCGCAACGCGCCTCGTCGAGTCCTTCGAGTCGAGAAGAAGCTCGGGACGATGCCCGTGCCCGCGAGGCGCATATTCGTCGCGCCATCGAGCTCTCCCTCCAGGCGCGCAGACGGCGAGGACGCGCGCGAGCGGCACCGTCCCAACACCGCAAGGAGAGGAGGCGCGAGGAGCGCGCGAGGGAGGCGACGACGGCGGGCCGTCGAACGCGCCGGCGGAGAGTCTAGGTTTAGATGAAATCTAGCCGTTTTCATTCAAACTTTGTAATATATAATCAAAATTGAATGAAAACCTTTATTTTCGTGCACAAATATTCATTTGGGGCGGCGTTTGGGGGACGCGGCTGGGGAGCGACGTCCCCACAAAACACGCCCCCAAACGCTCGATCCGACACGGTTTGGGGGACGCGACTGAAGATGCCCTAAGCACCATCTTCTTAATTAATAAATGAGGCAAAGCTTTTGCCTCGGTTTCAAAAAAAGAAGTGAGCATTTGGAGAGCGGCAGCAAGAGGGGTGGAGGGGACGTAGAGTCGTAGACTGGGAACGATCGATTTCAGAATTTTTCATGGTTGCTAGATTTAACATAAAATTTTGATTCAAGCATCTCCGCAGCCATCGTGGGCCATCCAGGACCACCTCAGTGGGTTCACTGACATTGCCACGTCACCTCTTTACGTATCTAGGACCGTATATAGACATCGAGGACAAATTTCAGGACTGTTTTGATGCATTTTCTGAGTTCCAGGGCCATTTCAAACATTGCCGGTAACTTCTGGGACTGCCAATGCATTTCACTCGACAGAAAATAGAAAATTCTTCTGATGGGCCCATTGATGCTCACTCCCGGACATTCGGCCCAGCCAGGCGAGGCGACCAAACCCTACACTCCTTGTTGCCTAGCACAAACCGACAAAACGGTGCGCGGCCTCCACCACCTGCTCTCCTCCTTCATTTCTGAAAACCCTCTCTTTCGTCTCCTCTCGCCGCGGCCGGCGACGATGGCAGCGACCATGGACGGCATCATGAAGGCCATCTTTTCCTGCATCCCCGCCGCGCCATCCTCCGCTGCCGACAGCTGCCTCTCCGCCGACTTCTCCTCCAATTTCCCTGGCGGTGGCGGCGGCGGCGGCGAGGACCGCATCAGCTGCCTCCCCGACGCGCTGCTCTCCAACATCGTCTCCCGCCTCCCCGTCAAGGACGCCGCGCGCACCGCAGCGATCTCCCCTCGCTGGCGCCGCCTACGGTCGTCCACGCCTCTCGTCCTCGTCGACGTCGACATCTTCCATGACTACGTCCTCGGCGACGGCCACGGCCACGACGGCCTCATCGACTGGCGCGGCCTCACCAGCGCCGTCTCCCGCATCCTCTCCGGCCACCAGGGACCCTTCCGCACCATCCACCTCACCACGGTCTGCAACTACGCGGCCGCCCGCGGCGGCAGCGCGCTCGTGCGCTGGCTCCACCTCTTCGCCGCCAAGGCCGTCGAGGTGCTCGTCCTCGTCAACTTCCCCATGTGGCCCCTCGACAACACCCTCCCCGCCGAGATCCTCCGCGTCGCCTCCCTCCGCCGCCTCTACCTCGGCCTCTGGGACGAGTTCCCGGACACAGATCACCTCCCCCGCGGCGCGCACGTCTTCCCGCACCTCCTCGAGCTCGGCTTCTGCCGCACCGACATCAAGGACAAGGACCTCGACAGCCTGCTACAGCGCAGCCCCGTGCTGGAGAAGCTCGCGCTCATCCTCAACTACGCCACGCCGCGCAACGTCCGCGTCCGCAGCCGCAGCCTCCGCTGCCTGCTCTTCTGGATGTCCATCGCCGACGGGCTCGACGTGGCCGTCGCCCCGCGTCTCGAGCGCCTCATCCTCTGGAACGACTGCCCTGGTGCCTGCTTCGACAAGAGCTACCGCACCAGAGTCAAGATTGGCAACACGCCGGCGCTCAAGGTGCTCGGCTACTTGGAGCCAAGCATCCACGTGCTCGAGATCCGCAACACTGTCATCGAGGTCTTGCTACTAGCTTAATAATTTCTTCAGTCGACTTACCATGTTTATTCCTACTATAACCCCATATGCACATATTTTTCATTGTGATTGATGTGGAATTTGCACACGGATTGCAGTTTGGGACAAAGGCGAGCCACACCACCACCGTTACAAGCGTGAAGATCCTGGGGTTAAGGGTGCGATTTGGAATGCACAGGGAGACCAAAGCGCTGCCTACATTCCTGAGATGCTTTCCCAAAGTCGAGACATTGCATATCATGGTGAGCATTCCATTCCCAATCTCCTCATTTGGCATTAATTTTACACCGTCTCTACTATAGGCCTTTAATTGCATCTGACGATTGTGTCCTGCATGTTCGGTGGCTAATCGAACTTGTTAAACGCTGATTCTGCAGTCTGCTGAAGCTGATGAGCCCACTGGCAAGCTGAACTTCAAGTTCTGGCAGGATGTCGGCCCCCTCCAGTGCCTGCAGTCGCACATCAAGAAGGTGGTGTTCAAGAACTTCCGTGGGTACCGCAGTGAGCTCGCATTCCTCAGGTTCGTCGTGGAGAGAGCACAGCTGCTGCAAAACATGGTTATCGTGTTGGCAGACGATTCAAAGGAGGGGGTGGCCGAGAAGCTCAAACCTCTGGCTTGCAGCACCAAGCGTGCCAGCAGAGACCCGAAATTCATGATCTTGGTGCGCAAGGGGGGCAGCCCGTGGAGCTTCCGCGTGGCATCCGATCTCTCCAAGAGTGATCCTTTTGACTGCTGAAGCTGATCAAGGTGCTAGCTACAGCTGATATGTTCCGATCATGATGCACATCATTTCCATGTCTTCCGCTAAACTACGCACAGACTATGGTTGTTTGTCCATGTATGATCTATCTGTAGGCAAGGCGCAGTTAGATTATGAATTCTTGGCTTATGTTTTATCTAGACGTAGAGTTTGCTGGTCCAGCAAGGAGAGAGCAGGGTATTGAACAATGCAAGTTGCTACAGAAGCTAGTCAGCTAGATGGTCATTAGTCCATGCCATGTCTGATGCTATCGAATCGTCCCTAACTGGTTAATTTGCAGACATTGTGCATTTTCATGTGATTTTGTGTTGCTATTTTTCGGTGAGTTCGTTTCTTTGTGATGCCCTGCCATTCAGGCATGCAGCCATTGGGCTTATTCAGTTAGTGGTTGAAATATACTTCCTGGTACTTACAGGTGATATATTTCTGATTCATTAATGCACAAACCTTCTTCAATTGTTGATCCATTAATTAATGCTCGGAACTTCATCCTGTAGGAAAGGCATTTGTTTAGATTATCGATCTTGGCTTATGTTTTATCTAGACGTAGAGTTTGCTGCTCCAGTAAGGAGACATCAGAGTATTGAACAATGCAATGTGCTACTGAAGCTAGTCAGATACATTGTTAGTAGTTCATGCCATGTCTGGTGCTACTGAATTGTCCTTAACTGATGAATCTGCAGACATTGTGCATTTCATGTGATTTTGTGCTGCTATTTTCTGGTTTCTTTGTGGTGCCCAGCAATTGGGTTTATTGGTTGAAATGTGCACTTCCTAGTGCTTACAGGTGATAGTATTTCAATTGTTGATTAATCAATGCACGAACTTTCTTCAATTGTTGATCCATTAATGCTCAGAACTTCATGCTGAAGCATAATATCATTGCGGTTATCTGCAAGGTTTGGTATTTCCTGTGTTTTGATCTGTGTGGTGTGTGCTCGCCGAGATGAAGTTAGAACATATATAGTTAAGACACAGTAGTGTGTTGGTGTTGAAGAACTAGCACCCAAGGCCAGGTTGAGCAAAGCGTCAGCCCCAGAGTGGAGAACATCTGCATTTGCAGGAGAATGAAGTCCTGCCCAATATTTCATAAACAGAATTGTGTTGGCGTTGCCACTGAAAGGTTAAGCTGGTGGCACAAATTAGTTTGCTCTTCGTGAACTTTAATCGTGAATCTTGTTATATTTGCTTTCAGTTTTCGAAGTGGTTATGAATGTGAAGCTGAAGCAGAGCCGTATATTGTAGGGGTGTGAGATTATGGAATGGCATTGAAGCCTTGTGCTACCTTGTTTGGCATTGGGAAAGTTATACGCCCTATATTAGGGAACCGAGGGAGTAGTACTTGTATATCTGAATCTATTAGTAACAATTAGTTCCTAGTTCAGTAGTTCCTCTCAAGTAGCAGTTCTTCATGCTCGAATGTTGCTGGTTATGATCAAATGTGATTGAAAGCAAGGTGATAGTGCAAATGGAGCACAAACAGGGGAGGGGGTAGCACTGCGATTTGCTTCTTCTTGATCACTCACACAAATTTTGGTCGTCAACTCGTCATTAGCTGTAGTAAAGGGTTTAGCTCTTGGTCACCCAGAAGTCGCACAGGCAAACCCTACAGCAAACTGAACCGCCGCTGCCGCCGCCGCCTCCATCCCACCACCGTCAGTGATGCCAGGAGCTCCTCCACGAAGCCCAGGCCACCGCTCCTCTTCTGGCGCCGGAGTGGGGCGCGTGGCCGCCGATGAACTGATGTCCGCTCTCCTCACGTGCCTCCCCGACCCTCCATTCTCCGCCGCCCGCGGCCGCGGGACCCTCTTCCGCGGCGCCGCCGGCCAGGAGGACCGCATCAGCCACCTACCGAAGGCGCTGCTCTCCAACATCATCTCCCGCCTCCCGGCCAAGGATGCCGCCCGCACCACCACGCTCTCCACGCGCTGGCGCCGCCTCTGGGCCTCCACGCCGCTCGTCCTCGACGACGCCGACCTCGTCGTCTTCCCCCAGCGTGGCGGCCCGCCGAGAATCGACTGGGCAGCCGTCTTCGCCGCCGTCGACCGCATCCTCACCTCCCACCCGGGCCCCTTCCGCTGCGTCCACCTCACCGTCTGCCACATGGCTCCGCACGGCGGCGCGCTCGCCCGCTGGCTCCGCCTCCTCGCCGCCAAGCGCGTGGAGGACCTCGTCTTCGTCAGCAGGCCGTTCCCCGTCCACGTGCGCCTCCCCGCCGACGTCCTGCGCATCTCCTCCCTCCGCCGCCTCTACCTCGGGTTCTGGCATCTACCAGATCTCTTGCCCGGCCTTCCCCGCGGCCCCGAGGTCTTCCCGCACCTCCAGGAGATCGGCCTCTGCCACAACGCCACGCGCAGCGCACTGAGCGCCGAGGTGATCGAACACTTGCTCCAGTGCAGCCCCGTGCTCGAGAAGCTCGCGATCATCCTCAACTACGACGGCCCCACTCACGTCAGCGTCCGCAGCCGCAGCCTCCGCTGCGTGGTCTTGTGGATGTCATTGGCACGGGAGCTCGCCATCGTGGCAACCCCGCGTCTGGAGCGTCTCATCCTCTGGCAGACCATCCCGGGTTACCCCTGCGAATTCTTCCTCACCAAGCTCAAGATTCGCAACGCTCCCGACCTGCGCGTCCTGGGCTACTTGGACCCAAGCATCCACGTGCTCGAGATCGGCAACACCGTCATCCAGGTTTCCTGGTGCATCTTCTCTGCTGCTTTTACTCGTATCACCAGACTGGATATGTGTCACACTTAATTGTTCATGCCAAGCAGTAGTGTAGTATGTATGATCTCCCGTCGCATTCAACTCTTATTACTTATACTGCAGGCTGGAACAAGGATGACCCCAGCTAACATGGTTCCAAGTGTCAAAATCTTGGCTGTCAAAGTGCGATTTGGAATCCGCAAGGAGGCCAAGATCCTCCCCACTTTCCTGAGATGCTTTCCCGGTGTTGAGACATTGCACATCATGGTAACAAATACACAGACTATTATCATTTTCCACATCCAACATCATGTTAATGATCTAGATCACCACATTGTCTGTGTCCACATCCAATTCATTTCGTGATCCACAGTTTCTTTTCGTATTTTGTTTCCGTTCACCTCCAATCATGTAGCATGTTCATGCTTTCGATATGGTTCTTTATCATCACCCAACAATTCTGTACATTTGTACATGAGCATGCCTTATTTTTTGGGTCAGTAAACTGTAATGGGGAACAGATATGTAACATGTATTATTTGATTTGACGCTGCAAAAAAATCTGGATTGTTGGATAAAGTATTGAGAAATGCGTAGTACTCTTAGTTCGTCATCCCAAATATGAAATGTTCCTCCTTTCATGGCAGTAGAAAATGCTTGTATGTAGAACAACACAATTGTTGATGGAGGGATGCTTGTTCATGATTTCGAACAACCACGTTAGGTTTGCTTGTTCATGTTATGCAAGAAGAAACTTTGTTGGTGGTGATAAAAATGCTTGTTTATGCAATGTAAGAATTTAAGAAATTTTCATGACAAAATCTTTGTTACCGGTGAATACATGTTTATGCATTTGGAACATGGTGATGGTGTTCATGCATGTGCAACATTTAGAACTTCGTTAAGATTTTTCTGAATGTCCTGATATGCTTTCCCAGCGTCTAACATTGCAAGTCATGGTAAAAAATACACATACTCAATCATATCATACTCCACATCCAAAATCATGTTAATGATCTAGATCAACACATTGTCTATGTCCAGACCCAGTTTGTTTCCAGATCCAGTGATTTCTTTTCATTTATTCTTTCTGTCATTATGTGTTACTGCTCAAATCATGTACTATGTTCATGCTCAAAGTACGCTGTCCACGCTTTTGATCTGTTTCTTTGTCATGCTCCAACAGTTATGTACTTTTGTACATGTCTACATGAGCATGCCTTATTTTTGGTCAGTCAACTGTAATGGGGAGGAAATATGCATTACATATCGTTTGGTTTGATACTGCGAAGATAATCCAGATTGTTGGATAAAATGAGAAATGTTGTTAGTTACTCATCTGATATAAATATAATCAAGTTAACTGTAACGGGGCACAGATATGCACTATATATTATTTGGTTTGATGCTGCAATGATAATCCAGATTGTTGGATAAAATGAGAAATGTTGTTAGTTACTCATCTGATATAAATATAATCAAGTTAACTGTAACGGGGAACAGATATGCACTATATATTATTTGGTTTGATGCTGCAATGATAATCCATATTGTTGGATAAAATGCGAAATACTGTTAGTAACTCATCTGAAATAATCCAATCAACTGTAACAGGGAAGATATATGCAAAATATATTATTTGATTTGATACTGCAAAGATAATCCAATCCAGGTTGTTGGAAAATACGCTGTCCATGCTTTTCATGAAAATATATTATTAAAGTGCAAAATTCTTTTAGTTATTCATCTGAAATATCAAAAGGTTCTTCTTGTCATGGCACTAAATAATCCTTGCACATACAAATATAAAGTTTGTTTGCTCTTTCATGCTCTTGGAACAATCACTACAGATATGCTTGTTCATGTCGTGCAAAAATATCTTCGTTGATGATGATAACAATGCTTGTTTTTTGCATAAAAGAACTTAAGATATGTTCATGAAAAAAAAATTCTTTCTTACTGTTTTATGCATTTGCATCATGGTGCTGCTTGTATATGGAAAGTGCTTTCCGTATGTAATATTTGTAACTTTTTTAAGATTTGCATGATATTTGTAGTTAAGTGTTCATCCATTATGTTGGAGAAAAATGCATGGAGTATTCGGGTATACAAGGATGAATATTGTGAGAAATATATGTATGTTTTTATGCTATTTTTTAGTAAGACAAATAATATTTTTGTACTCACAAGAGAAATATTCATGAAAAATGAAAGGATTTATACTTTGGTTTTTCAAGAAAATGCATTATGAAAATGTTTGGATTATACAATGGTCATTTTTGTAGGAAGAAATAAGGTTCCATTTGTTTTGTCAAAAAATGTTCAAGTAAATGTTCACAATTTTGTGTTAGGAAAAATGTACAGTCTTCCTCAGTGAATGTTTATTTTATTCTAAAAACTTAATACTAAAATAGTTTACTGAAAATTGGTTTAGAATTTCTACTTTGTACTGTTGAAAATATAGGTAGAGGAGTGTTGGAAAGATATACCGAGGGTTGTAGGATATAATGAGTACAAGATTTGTGGCTGCTGCGCAAAAAGGCTGGGACTGCACAATAAGAAAGTTAGGAGAGGTGTAGGTGTATGTTGTAAGAAGATATCACAAATCTCCAATAAACTGACAACCAAAATAGACTGTGGACCCCAACATACGAGGGGGAATGCATTTTCTCTCCTAATTTGGCAGTTGCATCATCTCTTGTTGCCACAACTTTATGTACACTGACCATACATTAAATTTTCAGTCTGATGAAGCTGATGAGCCCTCTGGCAAGTGCAATCTCAAGTTCTGGCAGGAGGTAGCCCCCATCGATTGCCTGGAAGCACGCGTGAAGAAGGTGGTGTTCAGCCAGTTCCGGGGGAAGCGCATGGAGCTTGCGTTCCTCAGATTCGTCCTTGAGAGAGCTCAGATACTGGAGAAGCTGGTCGTCGTGCTGGCCAACGGAGACACTGCCACGGAGGATGATGAGACGTGCACCAAGCTGAAAGCTTTGGCCACAGCAAAACGGGCCAGCCAGAGCCCTCCTACGGTGGTGATCGTTGCGCGCGAGGGAGACAGTGCTTGGTGCTTCCACAGGGCATCTGATCTTTCAGCGAGTGACCCCTTTGATGGCTGAACTTGGAGGCCAGTTTCATGTTTCAGTATCCACATGAGTAACATGACAGTCGGCCCTTTTCAAAACCTTTGGCTTATGCTTTGCGTGGACAGAGTTCTGGCTGATACAGTTACGATTTTCCACTATCTGACTGAACCTAGTGCCACCATATAGACGATAGACTCTGCACTTGATGTGATTTATAGTCTTAATTTATGCACGTTTTCGTTTTCTTATTAGGGAGACGTTGCCACAAACGGTTGAATACATGTAAGAGTTAAGATGGTGGACATACAGTGATCCTCATTCTGAGTGATCACAACCTAAGTATAGAAGTATTATTTGTTGAAATGGATGTGATTTGAACATCTGAGGTTAGCTAGTTGTTTAATGCTGCAGAGGAATGTGTGGTTGTTCTTCATGAAATTGTGCGAGAGTTGCTCTAAGATTTAACTATTGTGTGTGCCGTGTGCTAATCTCCCCAAGGAGGGGTCAGTCAGCCGCTAATTAACATAATCAAGTCTGGTTTAAGGCACAAAAGTCCAACAACTGTTAGAAGACTCGGCATTATCTATAAGCAGCTCATTTGGCAACAACATGTTAGTAGAATCAGCATTATCTATAAGCAGCACATTTGGCAACAGCAGTATTGGCTTCATGCCATATTTCTCTTCTTGATTTCTTGTTATGCAACATTTCACACTTCACAGCATGAACCTGATTTCTTGCTATCTAGTTATGGTTATGGTTAAAAGTGATTCTTGATATTTTGTTCGGAATTTATGTGTAATAGCGGGGCATGCTAGGTGGCTGTGACTGGACTACTTATTTATGTGTCCTGTTTCAGTTTGGAGATACTCCGATAAATTTTGATTAGTTGAAAATCTTAACTATCTATTAACAGGAGTAGAAATCTGTTGATTTTGCATGTACGGAAGTAACATATGATGTTGATTTGTTGCGTGTTTAACTATCCAAGTATCTGATTGAATAGTGGATATAACATGATCCAGACTGGTTTAAGATACCACAAGATTACTCACTGTGTTTCCAATGAATGAGGTGCATAAATTTAATTAAAGTCAACGACGTATAAATTTTGTCAAATGTTTGAGTAGATGAAAATATGAACATTTATGATACCGAATTGGTATCAATAGATTTACCATAAATTATATTTATTAAATATTGTAAGTAGATATTGATGTTTTTTCTCCATATTTGGCCAACGTATTAAGGTTTGACTGTTCATTAAATTTAGACCGGGGCAGTATTAGGATAATCCATCAAAATAAAAATAAAAATTGGTTGCGATTGAGATCCTCAACCTCTTGCGATACCTTGTAAGTGGTAACCAGCACGAGCACTGGATTTACTGCCATTTGGTGCTCTGTTCGATTGTCTCCGAATAAACCAGTTTGCTCTTTGTGCGCTCGAATTACGAGCACGTACCAGGTTATGAAACGCAAAGCTAGCTCTAGCTCTACTAGGAACTAATCAGTCCTTGGACATTAATTTATCAAATCCTGCTTGAACAGAGGGAAAGCAAACAAACAAAACCGAGTATTGAAACACTGGTGGGCCCATTGGGTTCATGCATCCGGCCCACGAACTGGAAACCCTAACAAGTGTCGGGTCCTGGCCGACTAGATAAAACCCCATTCTCTTCCCCTAGACCACTCCCCTCCTCCCTCGCTTCATTGGTCGGCAGCAGAAACCCTCGCTTCACTCCGCTCTCGGTCAAGGAGCCATGGCGGATCATATCCTTCAGATTGTCTACCCCTGCCTCCCGGAGTCCCCGTTCCCGGCCCTGGACCCGGATTTCGACAAGCCCTCATACTCCTCCGACGCTGCCGGCGGCGGCGGCGAGGACCGAGTCAGCTCACTCCCCGATGACCTGCTGCGCAACATCTTCTCCCGCCTCCGCGTCAAGGACGCCGGCCGCGCCGCAGCCACCTCCCCGCGCTGGCGCGACATTTGACGCTCCACCCCCTGCGTCCTCGAGGACCGCCACCTCATCCGGCAGCTGGACCGCGAAGACGGCATCGATTGGAGCGCCCTCGCCGCCGCCGTCTCGCGCGTCCTCGTCGCGCACCCGGGCCCCTTCCGCTGGGTCCATCTCACCTGGAACTTCATGGGCTCCCAGGAGGAGGCGCTCGCCAAGTGGCTCCGCCTCTTCACCGCCAAGGGCGTCGAGAACCTCGTGCTCGTCAACCGCCCCTGGCCCCTCGACGTGGCCCTGCCAGCGTCCATCCTCCGCTGCTCCGCGCTCCGCCGCCTCTACATCGGCGTCTGGCACTTCCCGGACACCTCGCGCCGCACCGTGCCCCCTCGCGGCCCCGACGTCTTCCCGCACCTCCAGGAGCTCGGGATCTGCCACACCATCATGTGGGAGCGTGACCTCGAGTACCTGCTCGCCTGCAGCCCTCAGCTCAAGATCCTCTCCTTCAATGTCAGCTACGGCTTCCCGTCGCGCCTTGAAATCAGCAGCCGCAGCCTCTGCTGCATGCTGCTCTGGTTCTCCATGGCGGAAGAGCTCGCCTTGGTCGACACCCCACGTCTGCAGCGGCTTATCATCTACACCCCTAGAGCGGGACAAACGCTCAGGATCAAGATTGGAGATGCTCCTGACCTCACCGTGCTCGGCTACCTGGAGACGGCCGCCCACGTGCTTGAGATCGGCAACACCATCATCACGGTATCACCCTCGAATTTCCTTTCCCATATAGTACTGTCTCACTTTTTAATCAATCTTGATGCATATGCGGCTATGCTGGTTTGATTTGCTGAGACTTCAATCAATCAAGTCCTTAACTGTTGGGGCTGCATCGATTCGTAGGCTGGGGTAACAAATGTGAGTCCAAATACTATGGTTCCAAGTGTCAAGGTGCTGGCTTTGAAGGTCAATTTCGGGGTCACCAGTGAAGTGAAAACCATGCTCCGTTTCTTGAGATGCTTTCCCCAAGTCGAGACGCTGCACGTTATGATGATCGTAAGTTGTGCCCTCTTTCCCCTCCATTCACATTCTTAATCTTTTCACTGATCGTGCACTTCGATTTTCCACAAGTGTCAAGCTGAAGGAGGAGGCGGGGACAAGAGTGATGACAGTGAAGAAGAGAACGAGGAGGAGAACCACGACGACAACAGTGATGGCAGTGATGAAGAGAACGAGGAGGAGAACCACGACGGCAACAGTGATGAAGAGAACGAGGAGGAGAACCACGACGACAACACCACTGCGGCGGCTGAACCTAATGCCGAGCTCTCCAAGTTCTGGCAGGATGTCAATCCGATTGAATGCGTGGAGGCGCACGTCAAGAAGGTGGTGTTGTTCCAGTTCAGCTCAGGGCCCAACGAGCTTGAATTCCTCAAGATGGTTCTTGAGAGAGGACTGATGATGGAGAATGATGTGGTGGTGCTTGCTGGTTTGAAGGATGCTGCTAACACGGCTGCAACCTTGGGCAAACTCCAGTCGTTGGCTTCCACCGCGAAGTTGGCTGCGGAGCGGTGCGCACTGGAGATTCTTGCACGTCCACGAGGCTCTTGGACCTATCGCAGAGCGTCTGATCTTTCTGTGAGCGACCCCTTTCCTGGTTAAGGGTAATGCAGCGATGGAGCCTGAGCAGCCAGAGCATCGATCATTTTGGATGAATTTAACAACTTACCAGGAGTGTTGAAGTAGCAGCAGCTATGCAAAAGACTTATGGCTTCTATGTTTGCAGTTATCTGCATTTCTACTAATAGCCATTTTGTGGCTGCGTGTTTTGGCAACTGTGGCCTGACTTTGTTTATGCTACATTCGCGCAACTTCTGTTTATGCTTGCTTGATGCTGTCTGGGAGTGAAACATTAATACTAGCTACAGGCACCTTAGTAAATCTTCCTTTTGCTCACAATCTTTGCGAATTTGCATGAGTGATAATAGTACTGTTAATTCCTATCTTAAATTTTTGTTTGCTTGCTGAGTTCATCTACAGTACGAGACGTTGTTCTTTAGTGGATGACACTAAATATGAATTCTCTATGTAGTTTCCCTGGTGGGTTCAAAAAGGTGTGCATATATATGAATGTGCTTACAGGATTACCAGTGCTAGATTTGCACATCCATGCATGTGCGACGCATCATGTTAAAGTTTTTTTTTCTGTTAATCTCAACAAGCATTTAGGAGTACCAGAATTATTATTATTATTACTAGTTGAATGCCCTACGGAGTAAAAAAAAGCTATAGACACAGTATAACAATTGTTCAAATTTAGAAACATGTGTGGCAAATGACTCGCATATGGTTTCTATTCACATGCGGTACATACTGATTTTCTCCCATGTTTTTTTTCCCTCCATAGTCATGTTTTTTAACCACCCTCTCATTGCAATAGGAAAAGCAATATCTTCCCTCCCGCCTCTCCTTCACTCCATTTTCATACTCTTTACCTATTCTTCATCTAGCATTATTGTGGCTTCAACAGTTCATCATTTCGTCTTATCATCTCCTTGGGCACATTTTTGAACTTTATCAAATCTATAAATTTGTCCCAGGTAACCCGACACAACGAATTGTTAGGGTATATTGAGTGTATATTTCTAAACAATGAAGGATGCACATAGTTCAACCAGAAATGCACTTTTTGAACCCATGTGCATATGTTCCTCCACTGCAAAAATATATTTGAAATGTCAAAAAAATCCGAACAAAAATTTCGCACATACATATCGATATTCTATGTGCACACACCATGTTTCATGAACAATCGACTTTTTTTTGTATCCCGTGCAAAAAATATAAAGAATTGTCTCATGAAGAGTCTTTTTTCAGACCACTTTTTTTAATTTAAGTTTGACACGAAAAGTCTTTTTTTCCTGAAACGACTTTGCAAGCACATGGAACATCGAGATGCACATGCTATATTTTTATCTGAATTTTTTGACATTTTATTATACGTTTAAAACCCATTTCAAAAATCAAGAGCATACGCTCCTGAGTGCAAAAACTCACCTTGTCCATAGTTCAACACCAATGTTTGTATCACCTTAATCTTCAATGCAACAAACAAAACATATAAGAAACTACCATCTTCCTTAAACTTCTCAAATTTCACCGCAGGGATCATTCGAATACATAGGCTCATTCCCTTCTGTCGAGTTTGTGCTAAGCACATTGCTGCATGGTGACTTGTGTTCTATAAATTTAACTTTAGCGCATTGTTGGTACAAACACAAACTCATGGTCACTCCTGAATATTATCCTTTTCATTGGTCACCTCTAGGGCTACTTCTCACCATAGGTGGCGGTCAACAGACGCCACTTCACCTCTAACCTGTATGAGCGCAAATCCGATGGTTTTGCACAACCGCAAGAAGCTCTCACCAGAAAGGTCTTCTATGTTTACATACGCGAGGGAACACCTGGGAGAACAACTCCATTACCAGCGCCTCTCTTCCCTTCAATCATCACCCCTAGTTACCAATGCTAGCAAGCCGTATATATTCAATGATGGTGAGCTAGTCGTCTCCGCCTCTCTTCCCCGCAATTTTCTGCTACAACCCCCCACTCGAATACTTATGCACCAACATGTGGAATTTTCTTGCACTTCTTTCGATAACTAATGCACATGTGGAACATAAATTAAAATTCTTGGCGTCCTTGGCATTGTAGCCATTCTTGACTTCTATATGATTGATAAACCTTCCTCGTTGTATTCTTTAAAAAAGAGAGAAAAAAGTAGTGTCCCACAGTGGGACCTCCCTTCCGAGTTTTTACCCAAGCATCTCCATCCCACAGTTTACCCAATTGCCACACACCTCTACTAATACAAGTTACAAAACAACTCTTCATACGTGATAATTCTAGTTTTGACAAAGTAACCTAGCAAAGGGAGTTGATATCACCATTTCTTTCGATCATTTAGCCGAAGCACATCCAGACAAAAGAAAACGAACATATTAATTTGCACAATGCTCCTGAGTCATACCATATAATATATATAGCAAAGTGAAATTAACTATATGTCTTCTAGAACACTAACAGAAAAAATGCAAGCACTAACAGATAGGTCTCTTGACATAGTATTTTATACAGTATGTACTACTTATTTCCATTATTAGATTTCCACATAGTTTTTAGAAGAGGCCATGTTTTATTCTCAACCAAAAAGATATTGCATATCTCAAATAGAAGTGGCTAAAGTGCCATGGCATTTACAGTTTGAAGCTCACTTATGTGGATGGCACCCCTTTCAGTTTATTCAGCCTGACTTAGATAACAGAGTGAGAAGACCCGAAAATGCCAAACGGAACCTGGGTACGCGCGCACCCAGTTATAAAAAATTCAAAAAAAAACACTATTTAAAAGTTTCAAAAAAATGTGAAGTAAATTTTTGCATGTTCATATTATGTTGATACCCACTCGTGTGCGTTCTCACGAAAAAATACCATTGTATATGGCCTACTCGTGTGCGTTCTCACGAGAAGACCTACATTTAATCAATCCTCACTTTTTTTTTTGAAATTGAATCAATCCTCACTGATCTGTAAAACTGTGGTTCTACTTGAATATGCCTTGGAAGCTCATGATTTGAAAGCCCAACTGCAATGTATTGATACCAGAGCAGAATGCCAGAAGATCCACAGGCCACAACTCACAAGCATTGAAGAACACAGTTCAATAGTCCAACTCTAAATCGTATGCCCTTGCAATATGGTAGATATTACTTAGGAGCTTATGACACCCACAGAGAAACTAAAAGACTGACCATGCATGCAGAAGTCCTAAGAAAAATCCCACTCGGATACGTCACTGAACAACATGTGCACGCATCCTCCACTGATGAAGGTAGCCGATAGGCTCACAAGTTTATTGTGATTTCATCTTTATACTAGATGGTCCTTGCGCGCTCTGCTGCGCCGACCTCTGGTATTAGCATGTTGTTACGCAAGCGGGCATAAATATGTTCGTTATTATCTTACCGAGGTTTCTGTTTAAACGTAATGCACTGTGGAACTTGTCTTTGGTGTACTTAAATAAGCAACACATAAACATCTAGGAGATTGGTTTTTCTAGATTGGTTGCTTCCTTAAACATGCGTAAACAGTTTTTATCTTCTAATCACAACAACAAAATGAAGACATCATGTACAAAAAGGTACAAACATCATATACAAAAGAGTACAAACACCATGTACAAAAGGGCACTACAAACTGGACTTGCGGCAGCAGCATCTAGATATTCGTAGCAGCAATGCTAGGCAACTTTTATTTAGTACGTGCCCCATGTATAAGGTGGTAAACTCCAAGCTCCTTACTACGGTTCATCACTGAAGGTCGCTTCATTTGTGTCTAGCTACTGTGGTAGCTCTAAATCAATTGTTCAATAGGTGTTACTGGAGAGGAAAGGCTTACTTATTGTAAGACGTGTCGAGGTAGAATCCAGATCTAGATCGCCGTCTGTGGAGTCGTTGGCATGGACCCCTTCCTCTATTTACTCTCGTGTGTACTCGTGTTTGGTGTGGTCATCGTGGATCTCTGGATGGCAAATAGAAGCACATACATATACCTTTCACTCACATCGCGACATGGCTAGGAGTAGAGGCATTCCCTTGGTGTGATGCCATGAAGACCGCATATCCACTGCTATCTCACACCCACCACCTCGGGACGGAAGCTGTGCATATTTGGGAGCTCATCCCCCCTCCCCCTCTCCTCTCTCACCCCTCTACAGTACCTTGAGAGTCCCTGAGATCTCGCCGGCTCCTCTCCCTCTCCCCTCCGGCAGCTCTATCGGCCGGAGGCGTTGGGGGAGGGGAGCCCGGCCTGCTGTATATAGTAGTCTAGGTTTTCGTCGTATGGCAGGTTGCCGTTCTGGCGTCATGCCGTGTATCTAGAGGGTCTGGTGGTCGGAGCTAGCGAGCAGCTCGGGTCGGCCAGTGGCGGAGTTTCTCCTCTCTGTGCTGCTCCGGTGGTCAGAGGGAATAGCAGTGGAGGAGATCTCTTCTACACCTCCAACCAATAAGCTCGGTGGAGCTCGATCTCGATCCGATCTTGCCAGATCTGACCACCATGGTGGAGACCAGAGCTCGGCAACGGCTAGATCTCGAGCTCCGGGGATCTTTGAAGCTTCTTCCGGCGAAGGATCTAAGCAACGGCTTCAAGGCGCCGCTGCTCCAACTGGCCAAAGGGGCCCCTTCGCACCGCGGAGCTCCAGGCTCCAGCGGCTCTTCTTCCTCCAAGCCAGTGAGCCATTTGGAGGATCTTCATCAACCTCACCGCGGCGTTCATCGGCGACCTTGCCCCAAGTGGTGTAATCCCCGGCGGCATGGTCGACGGCTGCGGCATCGAGGTCAAGCACCATCGGTGGAGGAGGACCGGATCGCGTTCTGTTTTTCTATTTAGAGGTCCTCTTAGCAAAAAACAAGGACTATGTTGTAATTTCAGTTTTTCTTCTGTTCCTTGATGTAATTTTATCCCACCGCTATAAATGAAGCTTCTAGGGCCTCCAGGCCCGACCCCCCAAAAAAAACCACCTCGGGACGGTAAGCAGATCAGTGGTGACACTTAGCTTCTTAAACCAGTCTCGGATAATTTAGTTAAGAAAGTAGTGCACATATAACTGGTTACTACAAAGAAAACATTAAGCACTATTCTGAGTATGCAATCATTGCTGTATAATCACAAGAATTCAGATCAGAAATACTCAAACAGAGTATGAAGTATAAACCATTCAAGAAAATATCCTTCCATGAAAGCTGAAGCAAATTCTTGCCTGCATGACTTGGTGTATGTTATAGTTTATCTGCTCAACCAAAAATAGTATGGAGTGAAGACACTTGTTGTTGAGTGTATCTAACATGCAGAAAAAAGATATAGAACCAACTTGAAAAAACAATGTTGCCTCCCTCACTACGAACGCTAATATACCGGAGCAACAATGTACCGTAACTCCGGAAGGGTGAAATAGGTGATACCCATTGCACATGGTTAAATTCCAATAGATGAAATTTGCTCACGGTCATCTACTTCTCTCACTTTATCGCACAGTTCAGGTTCAGAACTTTCTGTCTAACCTTGCACCTCTTTAAGATATACAAGATGTTAGTATTGCTTTAAGAAAATAGATCTTGGCTGGCATACTTTTAAGTAAACCATCTGAAATTATACGAACACATGGAAATGCCACGGATACATAAGGTCATGATCTTCAGACATTCAGTATGGATACATTGTCGCTTATTATGAGTATAAAGCCAAAATAGATTGTTAAAATATACTTCAGTACATATATAGTTACTGCTATCTGCATTTCATATGTAACCGTCAGAACAAATGGCAAGCTGACTCATAACACAAAACAACATCAATTAGAGCTCAAAACATGAAAATCCAAGGACAGATGGAATGCTCAAACCATGTAAGTGAAAAAGAAAACAACATTAACCCTGAATATATGGCAGGTACTTAAGATGACAGCTTATATTCAGGTCGTCATAGATGGTGGTGAAGGCATTGGATGACTAATTTGTTGTAGCAAATTAGTAGGCCTAGATAAAGACTTTCATTCCTATTGGCCCCTGGTTGTAAAAGTTTCCTCAGGGTGGCACTTCACATGGTTCTACAACAGCTTGATGCCATTTTAACAAAATAATCAAATTATTTGGAGCAATAGTAAAATGAAGAATAGCATGCATATGTTTATATTTATCAGCAGGATATTATTTTTATAGATTCAGTATTAACCATTTAACTGATCTACAGGTTATTGGAAGTTTTTCCTACATTGTATGAAAGCACGCTTCCTAAATAAGGCTGGTTGATACATACCGCTTTTAGAACAAAAAATATGAATCAAACGTGTATATGGTTGATATTTACCATTTTAAGAATAAGGCTGGTTAATTCTTAAGCCGTCTCTCTTATCATCCACACATGGTAGTCCAGCCGTGCATCGTCGTCATTTCTGTCACTTCAAGTCCTGCGGCTCTTCATCTCTTTTCTACTTCAGAACATCTTGACAAATAGATGGCCCCCAGCCTAGAACAAAGCTTGTTACTTCTCTCCGATCCGTAATAATGCATTTAAGCAGTGTGGAATGTGGTTTGGTTATTAACTTGGTAAAAGTACTATATTACCCTGAAAATAAAATATGGCACCATTCTACACAAAAATTGGGCCAACCAGCCCTTCTTTCAGTTGAATTCAGGAAATTATGACTGAACTTGTTTTCTCGCATTGAAACTATGGAAAAAGTCCCATTGTGTCAGGGAAGCAAAATTCAAGTTTCGCTGACAGAGTGTGGTGTTGTTGATTTCTGTATTTACTACTTGTAATGTCTGGATAATTGTAGGAAACCTAGCGCATGGAGTTAGTCAACCTACCCTTTATTTCTTTGCGTTATCAGTGGTGCCGCTCACAATTCATATTGAGGCTGAGGGTAAGGATCTTTATATAGACTCCAACTCTTGCATATTTCAATTTGTTTCTAGATAGAACTCCTGACTGTTAAACCAACCATAATCATTAACAGTCATCTACTGAGCCCAAACGTTAATCAATTAGGTCCTAAACACGCATGCAAGGCGGAGTTTGAATTCAAAGTCGCGGGCTTTAACAATCCATAGAGCCAATCCTACGGACAACCTGACATTCCACTCTATACTGTTCCGAGTATAATTCCAGCATATTCATATAAACTGTGGTCCAGTACAGCGGTGCCGGTTTCCTTGCGTATATTTCTTAAGTACAATTCCGCATCAATTGTTCCTTGTTATTTCCACGAATACTTCCACATAGAGGTTTTGATTCCGGGAGTATAACAATGTAGCGGACATACAAAATATTAAAAGGCACAAATTCCTACATTAATCACTAACCAAAGACTTAGGAAACTTTATATCGCAGATTCGATGTCTTACTGCAGGTGGGCTAGATGCTGAATTATTAAATAAGGGCTAATCAAAACATCATAAAGAAACATGAAACCCTTCAAAAAATTCACTGCAGCACATATTCATCTACAGAAAAGCCATCAGTAAAGCAAAAAACTGGCTTCAGAAATATGCTTGAATTAGACTGACAACAAATTTCTTGGATAGTGAACAACATATTTGATTAACCGCTCCTAAGTTGACTACAAATGGGGTAACGGCATCTTAAATATGAATATTACCTGCTGTTCTGAAGGACAGACCATGTGACAACTGGAGACTACAATGTTGGAGGACAACGTAGTTTGCAATGAAAGTATGAAGGCGCAGTTTTCTTATGTGAAAACACACACCAAAATGTGTCTTATTATGCATTAGAAGAGAATGTTTGAGATTATACAAAGAGTACAACCAGAAAAGAAAATCAAAACCCCACTGGGAAGAACAAAAGAGAACAGAAAAACCCTGACTAAAAGTGCCAAGAATTTGGCATACTCAGTTAAGTTAAGAAATGCAGAACCTTCAACATATATTCGCAAGGAATCCCTTCATGTGTATTTTCATAGAGCCTGCAAGAGTGCCAACACATATATCCGCATGAAATCCACACGTAATTTGCCGACAATCCAAAATAACCACACCATAAATAATTGTCTTGAAAATGAAAAGGAAATCCACCGGTGACTGCTACAGAAAGAAGCAGACAAAACTGCGGCTACACTGAACAGGGCATCCTCTAAGATGATCTAATGCTAAATAAACATATTGTATCTTAGCAATACTATGACACATGGAGAGTGTTTATCAACGGGAAAATAAATGAAGATAAGAAGGGTACAGTAGATAAGGTCACTTGATTAAAACATTCGTCTAATTAATTAAAAGATAAATAGAATAGATGGTTTCACATTTACAGATAGTAGATTAAAACTCACATCTTGGTGTAAGTTGTTGTACTAATTAAAAAGGGCTAATATTTCCCTAATTAATGATAGTTAGTAAGGAAAATTCTCATAGGATACTGGATAATGAACACCACAAGTTACCTCAGCTGTCACAGCTCCACTCGTCATTTTTTTCCGCTGCCGCCCGTACAGGGCCATTGCTGTTGCTTCTCGATGCTCCCGATGGCTCTGCCTTACAGAAAAACTCGAGAGACTATTCAACATGGAAGATGTGGCCATGGGACGGTGGTCGCACCAGGACCTGGTAACAGACATAAAGACTTGAGATATGAATATATAGGATCCATCTATCAAATCATACAAACTGTAAACAACTTAGTGAGAACAGAGCAATCTGCCTAGATTTCACCGAATTGCATAGCAAATTAGTTTTATACAAGCGCCAGATGGCTCGTCGATGATCCAGAGCGCGGGTTTTCCGATGAGGAACTTCCGACACGGCCGCCGCTGATGTACCACTTCCAGCGCCCCGGGAACGGGCCGTGCCTCCCGTCTCCGACGACCTCCTATGAAGACCCGGATCACTTCGTTCCGCTGGGCTAGGACCCCGTGACGGAGTTCCTCCAACCGTCGGTTGCGGTTCCCGCGGACGCGCCCCCGACGGCGCTCCCCGACCTCAACCTCCATGTGTCAGAGGTGAAGGAGGAGAAGAGGACACGGCGCCGCCGCTCGCCCTCGCCTGAAGCCCGGGTGCTCCTCCGCCGCTCCGCGTCGGCCATGGCGGTCCGCCCCGCCAGAATCCGTGTCGGGACATGGTGGCCTGAGGGTATCGGCCTCACCGGCCTCGCCGCTGAGCTCCGCCTCAACGAGTCCGCCCCGCACCATACCTCCTCCTCCGCGTAGGGATCAAGCCGCTGCTGAGTTGCCGGCCGCGGGCGCCGGCTTGATGCAGGGCAGGGGCATCGTGAGGATCAGGGCAGGAGGCCGGCAGGATTATCCCAGGTCCCTTTGACTGCATGGTCCGAGTTGTGGGCCAAATAGTTCACACGTATACAGAGAAACCGACCATCTAGCTGTACTGCTGTAGGCCCAATGATAACGACAACCTAATTCACCTCAGGCGCCGGGAACCCTGGGAGCTTAGTGCTCTTCTAAGATATCAACATTGTGGAAGAGGATTGTTCGGAAACGCATCAGGATGCCTGCATCTCGTCATCTGCGCCTGCCGGGTGAATAATTGGGGTAGAAGAGAGGATGATTTTTCAGTAGCGGGGGATATCAGATCAGACCTGCTCCTTGCCATCTAGGTTGATGTGGATGCCGCCGCCCTTGCACGCCGATTTCTTGTTCTCCTCCCCTGCCGGGTTCTTCTCCTCCTCCACCAGCGACTTCTTCCCCCAATCTACCGAGCTCGCCATCGCCATCTTGCTCCGCGCGCGGCGACGGGAATGGCACCAAACCCGGGGTGGTGCCTACTGATACAGGAAGGATTGTGCGTCAAAGAGGCATGACGTCGACGGACAGGGTTCTGGGCGGTGGCCGGCTGCCAGGTGCTGGGCGTCGGCGATGCCTGCTTCATCTGCCAGGAGTTGGCCTCTGGAGCGGCGCAAACGGAACGACGTCGCTGACGTCTGTTTCTGCCTGCATCCTGGGCTGCCACTCCTATTTGACCGCTCGTAAATATCGGCAAGGGCAACAATAATAAGTCGACTGTTGGCGATTTTTTCGCGGAGAAGGTTGCGAGAGGAGTAAAAATCGCAGTAGGTGTGGTGACATCTTGTTGTAATTAAAATGAAGTGTGACACCATCAGGCATTCACAGTTTTCACCTTAATAGTAAAGATTATTATTATTATTATTATTTAATACTCCTAGTTAAACAAAAATTGCAACAATATTACATAGATACACTTCTGTAGACCGACTTATCTCCGACGGGTTAAAGATCCCACAGATGATGATTTTACTACATGTCAAAAGGCTTATGCCTAGAATTAAGGGTCATCACACTGTGGTGAACGTTTATCAGAGATATCCACCCCTTTGATAGACGCTAACAATATATGGTTCTTAGCCCTCCTCCTCCCCCAAGACAAAACATAGGCAGTAGCAATACGTAGAGTCCTAAAATTTCAGTACACAACAACCATGGAAAATCTCATATACAATATGACCACCCATTACAATGTGCAAGACTGTAGAAAGGCACACATATATATATATAGGTACAATGTGGGCCATCACGTACTCAACTATACAAAGAAGAGGGGGGGCATAAGAAAGGAAATAATACACAATAATAGACCAGAGAATATACCACAACATATTCCTCAACACCCCCCCGCAGTCGAAGCGTCGCCAGAACCAACACAAAGACTGGATAGAAACTCCTCAAAGGCCACCGTAGGGAGACCCTTGATCATGATGTCCGCGAACTGCTGAGATGTAGGAACGTGGAGAACACGTATACATTCAAGAGCAACCTGTTCAAGAACAAAGTGAATGTCGAGCTCGATGTGCTTGGTCCGACGATGATGTACGGGGTTGGCGGAGAGATACACAGCTAAAACGTTATCACATAAGACAACAATGGCCTTATCCACAGGACATGAGAGCTCAAGAAGCAACTGACGTAGCCATGTGCACTCCGCGACAGCATTGGCCACAACCCGATACTCAGCCTCGGTGCTGGAGCGAGATACGGTGGGCTGCCTCTTGGATGATGATGCGCGTAGATGTACACGTCCGTTGGGAACCCCAAGAGGAAGGTATGATGCGCACAGTGGCAAGTTTTCCCTCAGTATGAAACCAAGGTTTAATCGAACCAGTAGGAGCCAAGAAGCACGTTGAAGGTTGATGGTCGCGAAATGTGATGCGGCGCAACACCAGGGATTCCGGCGCCAACTAGGAACCTGCACAACACAACCAAAGTACTTTGCCCCAACGAAACAGTGAGGTTGTTGTCAATCTCACCGGCTTGCTGTAACAAAGGATTAAACGTATCGAGTGGAAGATGTTTGCAAAGAAAACAGTAAAACAAGTAGAATGTATGCTATGTAAAGAATAGGACCGGGGTCCACAGTTCACTAGAGGTGTCTCTCCCATAAGATAAAAGCATGTTGGGTGAACAAATTACAGTCGGGCAATTGACAAATAGAGAAAGGCATAATAATGCATATACATGACATGGTAAATATAGTGAGATTTAATTGGGCATTACGACAAAGTACATAGACCGCCATCCAACTGCATCTATGCCTAAAAAGTCCACCTTCAGGTTATCGTCCGAACCCCCTCCATTAAGTTGCAAAGCAACAGACAATTGCATTAAGTATTGTGCGTAATGTAATCAATAACTACATCCTTAGACATAGCATCAATGTTTTATCCCTAGTGGCAACAGCACATCAGAACTTTCTGTCACTGTCCCAGGTATCAATGAAGGCATGAACCCACTATCGAGCATAATTACTCCCTCTTGGAGTTAAGAGTAAAAACTTGGCCAGCCTCTACTAATAACGGAGAGCATGCAAGATCATAAACAACACATGAACAATAGATTGATAATCACCATAATCATAGTACTCTCTATCCATCGGATCCCGACAAACACAACATATAGAATTACATATAGATGATCTTGATCATGTTAGGCAGCTCACAAGATCTAACAATGAAGCACAACAAGGAGAAGACGACCATCTAGCTACTGCTATGGACCCATGGTCCAGGGGTGAACTACTCACTCATCACTCCGGAGGCGATCATGGCGATGAAGAGTCCTCCGGGAGATGAATCCCTCTCCGGCAGGGTGCCGGAGGCGATCTCCA
Organism: Lolium multiflorum; assembly: GCA_030979885.1. Classification (NCBI taxonomy): domain Eukaryota; kingdom Viridiplantae; phylum Streptophyta; class Magnoliopsida; order Poales; family Poaceae; genus Lolium; species Lolium multiflorum. The sequence continues at coordinate 192,908,722 of CM061749.1, forward strand.
GAATCCCCCGAGATGGGATTCGGCGGCGGCGTCTCGTAAGGTTTTCCGTATCGTGGCTCTCGGTACGGGGGTTTCGCGACGGAGCTTTAAGTAGGCGGAAGGTCAACGCGGGGCCACACGAGGGGCCCAGGGGCTAGGTCGGCGCGGCGGCTTGGGCCGCGCCGGCCACCCCCCTGGCCTCCTCGTGGCCCCACTTCTGCTAGGGTCTTCTGGGCTTCGTGCAAAAATAGGACCCCGAAAGTTTCGTCCAATTCCGAGAATATTTCTTTACTAGGATTTAAACCAAAAACAGGAACAAGAATCGCTCTTCGGCATCTTGTTAATAGGTTAGTTAAAAATGCATAAATATGACATATAATGTGCATAAAACATGTAGGTATCATCAATAAAGTAGCATGGAACATAAGAAATTATCGATACGTTGGAGACGTATCAGCATCCCCAAGCTTAGTTCTGCTCGTCCCGAGCAGGTAAACGATAACAAAGATAATTTCTGAAGTGACATGCCATCATAATCTTGATCATACTATTTGTAAACATATGTAATGAATGCAGCGATCAAAGCAATGGTAATGACATGAGTAAACAACTGAATCATATAGCAAGGACTTTTCATGAATAGTACTTCAAGACAAGCATCAATAAGTCTTGCATAAGAGTTAACTCGTAAAGCAATAAATCAAAGTAAAGGTGAAGCAACACATAAGAAGATTAAGTTTCAGCGGTTGCTTTCAACTTGTAACATGTATATCTCATGGATATTGTCAACATAAAGTAATATAACAAGTGCAATATGCAAGTATGTAGGAATCAATGCACAGTTCACACAAGTGTTTGCTTCTTAAGGTGGAAGGAGATAGGTAAACTGACTCAACAATAAAAGTAAAAGAATGGTCCTTCGCAGAGGAAAGCATCGATTGCTGTATTTGTGCTAGAGCTTTTATTTTGAAAACATGAAACAATTTTGTCAACGGTAGTAATAAAGCATATGAGTTATGAAAATTATATCTTACAAGTTGCAAGCCTCACGCATAGTATACTAATAGTGCCCGCACCTCGTCCTACTTAACTTGGACTACCGGATCTTTGCATGCCATGTTTCAACCAAGTGTCACAAAGGGGTACCTCCATGCCGCCTGTACAAAGGTCCAAGGAGAATGCTCGCATTTGGATTTCTCGCTTTTGATTATTCTCAACTTAGACATCCATACCGGACAACATGGACAACAGATAATGGACTCCTCTTAAATGCATAAGCATGTAGCAAAGTTATTATTCTCATATGAGATTGAGGATATATGTCCAAAACTGAAACTTCCACCATGATTCATGGCTTTAGTTAGCGGCCCAATGTTCTTCTCTAACAATTTTGCATGCTCCAACCACTAAAATGATAGACCTTTCAGACAAGACGGACATGCATAGCAACTCACATGATATTCAACAATAGTTGATGGCGTTCCCCAGAAACATGGTTATCGCACAACAAGCAACTTAATAAAATATAAAGTGCATAAGTACATATTCAATACTACGATAGTTTTTAAGGCTATTTTGTCCCATGAGCTATATATTGCAAAGGTGAATGATGGAATTTTAAAGGTAGCACTCAAGCAATTTACTTTGGAATGGCGGAGAAATACCATGTAGTAGGTAGGTATGGTGGACACAAATGGCATAGTGGTTGGCTCAAGGATTTTGGATGCATGAGAAGTATTCCCTCTCGATACAAGGTTTAGGCTAGCAAGGTTATTTGAAGCAAACTCAAGGATGAACAAGTGCAGCAAAACTCACATAAAAGACATATTGTAAACATTATAAGACTCTACACTGTCTTCCTTGTTGTTCAAAACTCAATACTAGATATTATCTAGACCTTAGAGAAACCAAATATGCAAATCAAATTTTAGCAAGCTCTATGTATTTCTTCATTAATGGGTGCAAAGCATATGATGCAAGAGCTTAAACATGAGCACAACAATTGCCAAGTATCACATTATCCAAGACATTTTTAGAATTACTACATGTAGCATTTTCCAATTCCAACCATATAACAAATTAACGAAGAAGAAACTTCGCCTTGAACATTATGAGTAAAGCCTAAGGACACATGTGTCCATATGCAACAGCGGAGCGTGTCTCTCTCCCACAAAGTGAATGCTAGGATCCATCTTATTCAAACAAAAACAAAAACGAAACAAACCGACGCTCCAAGTAAAGAACACAAGATGTGACTGAATAAAAATATAGTTTCAGGGGAGGAACCTGATGATGTTGTCGATGAAGAAGGGGATGCCTTGGGCATCCCCAAGCTTAGACGCTTGAGTCTTCTTAAAATATGCAGGGATGAACCACGGGGGCATCCCCAAGCTTAGACTCCTCTTGATCTTAGTATATCATTCTCCTCTCTTGACCCTTGAAAACTTCCTTCACACCAAACTTCAAGCAAACTCATTAGAGGGTTAGTGCATCATTAATAATTCACTCATTCAGAGGTGACACAATCATTCTTTTCACTTCTGGACATTGCATAATGCTACTGGACATTAATGGATCAAAGAAATAAATCCAACATAGCAAAAGAGGCAATGCGAAATAAAAGGCAGAATCTGTCAAAACAGAACAGTCCGTAAAGACGAATTTATAAATGGCACCAGACTTGCTCAAATGGAAAAACTCAAAACTAATGAAAGTTGCGTATATATCTGAGGATCACGCTCGTAAATTGGCAGATTTTTTCGAATTTTCTACAGGGAATTATGCCCAGATTCGTGACAGACAGCAATGCTGTTTCTGTGCAGCGATCCCAAATATAACATCAACTTTGACATAGAAACTTTACTTGGCACAAAAACATGATAAGGAGAGGTTGCTACAGTAGTAAACAACTTCCAAGACTCAATAAAACAAAAAATTGCTGTAGGTAAAAACATGGGTTGTCTCCCATAAGCGCTTTTCTTTAACGCCTTTCAGCTAGGCGCAGAAAGTGCAAATCAAGTAACATCGAGAGTAGAAGCATCAACATCATAGCTTGTTCTAATAATAGAATCAAAAGGCAACTTCATTCTCTTTCTAGGGAAGTGTTCCATACCTTTCTTGAGAGGAAATTGATATTTAATATTACCTTCCCTCATATCAATAACAGCACCAACAGTTCGAAGAAAAGGTCTTCCCAACACAATTGGACAAGATGCATTGCATTCGATATCCAAGACAACAAAATCAACGGGGACAAGGTTATTGTTAACCGTAATATGCACATTATCAATCCTCCCCAAAGGTTTCTTTTTAACATTATCGGCGAGATTAACATCCAAATAACAATTCTTTAATGGTGGCAAGTCAAGCATATCATAAATCTTTTTAGGCATAACAGAAATACTTGCACCAAGATCACATAAGGCATTACATTCAAAGTCATTGAATTTCATTTTAATGATGGGCTCCCAACCATCTTCTAACTTTCTAGGAATAGAAGTTTCAAGTTTTAGTTTCTCTTCTAGCTTTTATGAGAGCATTTGTAATATGTTTTGTAAAGGCTAAATTTATAGCACTAGCATTAGGACTTTTAGCAAGTTTTTGCAAGAACTTTATAACTTCAGAGATGTGGCAATCATCAAAATCTAAATCATTATGAGCTACAGCAATGGGATCATTATTCCCAAGGTTGGAAAAATTTCAGCAGTTTTATCACAAGCAGTTTCAGCAGTTTCAGGCAGTTTTGTACGCTTTGCACTAGGAGTAGAAACATTGCCAACACCAATTATTTTACCATTGATAGTAGGAGGTGCAGCAACATGTGAAGAATTAGCATTACTAGTGGTGGTAATAGTCCAAACTTTAACATTATTCTCTTTAGCTAGTTTTTCATTTTCTTCTCTATCCCACCTAGCACGCAACTCAGCCATTAATCTTATATTCTCATTAATTCTAACTTGGATGGCATTTGCTGTAGTAGTAATCTTATTATCAAGATCATTATTAGGCATAACTTTCAACTTTAAAAGATTAACATCAGAGGCAAGCCTATCAACTCTAGAAGCGATAGTATCAATTTTATCAAGCTTTTCCTCAACAGATTTGTTAAAAGCAGTTTGTGTACTAATAAATTCTTTAAGCATGGCTTCAAGACCAGAGGGTACACTTCTATTATTGTTGTAAGAATTCCCATAAGAATTACCATAACCATTACCATTAGCAGAAGGATATGGCCTATAGTTATTACCAGAGTTGTTCCTATAAGCATTGTTGTTGAAATTATTATTTTTAATGAAATTCACATCAACATTTTCTTCTTGAGCAACCAATGAAGCTAAAGGAACATTATTTGGATCAACATTAGATCTACCATTCACAAGCATAGACATAATCACATCAATCTTATTACTCAAGGAAGAGGTTTCTTCAACAGAATTTACCTTCTTACCTTGTGGAGCTCTTTCCGTGTGCCATTCAGAGTAATTTATCATCATATCATCAAGAAGTTTTGTAGCCGCCCCCAATGTGATGGACATAAAAGTACCTCCAGCAGCTGAATCCAATAAATTCCGCGAAGAAAAATTTAGTCCTGCATAGAAGGTTTGGATGATCATCCAAGTAGTCAGTCCATGGGTTGGGCAATTCTTTACCAAAGTTTTCATTCTCTCCCAAGCTTGAGCAACATGTTCAGTATCTAATTGTTTAAAATTCATTATGCTACTTCTCAAAGAAATAATTTTAGCGGGAGGATAATATCTACTAATAAAAGCATCCTTGCATTTAGTCCATGAATCAATACTATTCTTAGGCAAAGATAGCAACCAATCTTTAGCTCTTCCTCTTAATGAGAAAGGAAACACTTTCAATTTAATAATATCACCATCTACATCTTTATACTTTTGCATTTCACAAAGTTCAACAAAATTATTGAGATGGGCAGCAGCATCATCAGAACTAGCACCAGAAAATTGTTCTCTCATAACCAAATTCAGTAAAGCAGGTTTAATTTCAAAGAATTCTGCTGTAGTAGCAGGTGGAGCAATAGGTGTGCATAGGAAATCATTATTATTTGCATTTGTGAAGTCACACAACTTAGTATTTTCAGGGTTGGCCATTTTAGCAACAGTAAATAAAGCAAACTAGATAAAGTAAATGCGAGTAACTAATTTTTTTGTGTTTTTGATATAGCAAACAAGATAGCAAATAAAGTAAAACTAGCAACTAATTTTTTTGTATTTTGATTTAGTGCAGCAAACAAAGTAGTAAATAAAATAAAGCAAGACAAAAACAAAGTAAAGAGATTGAGAAGTGGAGACTCCCCTTGCAGCGTGTCTTGATCTCCCCGGCAACGGCGCCAAAAAGTGCTTGATGCGCGTAGATGTACACGTCCGTTGGGAACCCCAAGAGGAAGGTATGATGCGCACAGGGCAAGTTTTCCCTCAGTATGAAACCAAGGTTTAATCGAACCAGTAGGAGCCAAGAAGCACGTTGAAGGTTGATGGTCGCGAAATGTGATGCGGCGCAACACCAGATTCCGGCGCCAACTAGAACCTGCACAACACAACCAAAGTACTTTGCCCCAACGAAACAGTGAGGTTGTCAATCTCACCGGCTTGCTGTAACAAAGGATTAAACGTATCGAGTGGAAGATGTTTGCAAAGAAAACAGTAAAACAAGTAGAATGTATGCTATGTAAAGAATAGGACCGGGGTCCACAGTTCACTAGAGGTGTCTCTCCCATAAGATAAAAGCATGTTGGGTGAACAAATTACAGTCGGGCAATTGACAAATAGAGAAAGGCATAATAATGCATATACATGACATGGTAAATATAGTGAGATTTAATTGGGCATTACGACAAAGTACATAGACCGCCATCCAACTGCATCTATGCCTAAAAAGTCCACCTTCAGGTTATCATCCGAACCCCCTCCATTAAGTTGCAAAGCAACAGACAATTGCATTAAGTATTGTGCGTAATGTAATCAATAACTACATCCTTAGACATAGCATCAATGTTTTATCCCTAGTGGCAACAGCACATCACAACCTTAGAACTTTCTGTCACTGTCCCAGGTATCAATGAAGGCATGAACCCACTATCGAGCATAATTACTCCCTCTTGGAGTTAAGAGTAAAAACTTGGCCAGAGCCTCTACTAATAACGGAGAGCATGCAAGATCATAAACAACACATGAACAATAGATTGATAATCACCATAATCATAGTACTCTCTATCCATCGGATCCCGACAAACACAACATATAGAATTACATATAGATGATCTTGATCATGTTAGGCAGCTCACAAGATCTAACAATGAAGCACAACAAGGAGAAGACGACCATCTAGCTACTGCTATGGACCCATGGTCCAGGGGTGAACTACTCACTCATCACTCCGGAGGCGATCATGGCGATGAAGAGTCCTCCGGAGATGAATCCCCTCTCCGGCAGGGTGCCGGAGGCGATCTCCGAATCCCCCGAGATGGGATTCGCGCGGCGGCGTCTCCGTAAGGTTTTCGTGGCTCCCTCGCATCGGGGGTTTCGCGACGGGAGCTTTAAGTAGGCGAAGGTCAACGCGAGGGGCCACACGAGGGGCCCAGGGCAGGTCGGCGCGGCCGTGGCTTGGCCGCGCCGGCACCCCCGGCCTCCCGTGGCCCCACTTCGTTAGGTCTTCGGTCTTCCTCCGTGCAAAAATAGGACCCCGGGCGAAAGTTTCGTCCAATTCCGAGAATATTTCTTTACTAGATTTCTGAAACCAAAAACAGCAGAACAAAGAACGGCTCTTCGGCATCTTGTTAATAGGTTAGTTCCAGAAAATGCATAAATATGACATATAATGTGCATAAAACATGTAGGTATCATCAATAAAGTAGCATGGAACATAAGAAATTATCGATACGTTGGAGACGTATCAGATGACCAAGAGATGAGGGACGGCCCAAGGTAAACACAATACCCTGAAGTCGAGCGGCGGTTGTCAGGACAGCCAGCCCAGTCAGCGTCAGAGTAGGCGACAATGTCCGTGGTAGACGAGGCATGAAGAGTCAAGCCAAGGTCGAGAGTGCCGCGGATGTAGCGTAGAATCCGCTTCACCGCGGTCCAGTGAGAATCTCGAGGGGCATGCATATGGAGGCACACCTGCTGAACATCATACTGCAACTCCGGCCGTGTGAGAGTGAGGTACTGCAGAGCGCCAACAATAGACCGATAGAACGAAGCATCCGGAGCTGGTGAACCATCAGTGGCGGAGAGCTTGGCCTTTGTAGGAGAACGTAGCATAGAAAACAAAAATTTTCCTACCGCGAACACGTAATCCAAGCCAAGATGCAATCTAGAAGACGGTAGCAACGAGGGGATTATCGAGTCTCACCTTGAAGAGATTCCAAAGCCTACAAGATGAGGCTCTTGTTGCTGCGGTAGACGATCACTTGCCGCTTGCAAAGCGCGTAGAAGATCTTGATCACGGCGCCACGAACGGGCAGCACCTCCGTACTCGGTCACACGTTCGGTTGTTGATGAAGACGACGTCCACCTCCCCGTTCCAGCGGGCAGCGGAAGTAGTAGCTCCTCCTGAATCCGACAGCACGACGGCGTGGTGTCGGTGGCGGTGGAGAATCCAAGCGGAGCTCGCTGCGCAAGGGGAAGAAGGAGGAGCCGGGCTAGGGTTTGGGGAGAGGGGGGCCGCCTCCAAGGGGTGCGGCCAAGGTGGCTTTTGTGTGTCCGGCCCCTCCCCTATGCCCCTCATTATATAGGTGGAACCCCAAGTGTTGGACTACAAGTCTTCAAATAAGACCCGAACCAAAAACCTTCCATGTAGTAGGGAAACCTACCCAAGGTGGGACTCCCACCCAAGTGGGATTCCCACCCTTCCATGTGGGGGTTGGCGGCCCTTTGGGAGTCCACCTTGGACTTTCCCCTCTAGGGTTGGCCGGCCATGGGTGGTGGAGTCCCTCCGGGACGCCTTCCAAAGTGCTTTCTTCCGGACTTTTCTAGAACCTTCTAGAACCTTCCATAAATGCACCGGATCATTTTCAAACACATAAAATGACATCCTATATATGAATCTTATTCTCCGGACCATTCCGGAACTCCTCGTGATGTCCGGGATCTCATCCGGGACTCCGAACAAATATTCGAACTCCATTCCATATTCAAGTTCTACCATTTCAACATCCAACTTTAAGTGTGTCACCCTACGGTTCGCGAACTATGCGGACATGGTTGAGTACTCACTCCGACCAATAACCAATAGCGGGATCTGGAGATCCATAATGGCTCCCACATATTCAACGATGACTTTAGTGATCGAATGAACCATTCACATACGATACCAATTCCCTTTGTCACGCGATATTTTACTTGTCCGAGGTTTGATCATCGGTATCACTCTATACCTTGTTCAACCTCGTCTCCTGACAAGTACTTTTACTCGTACCGTGGTATGTGGTCTCTTATGAACTTATTCATATGCTTGCAAGACATTAGACGACATTCCGCCGAGAGGGCCCAGAGTATATCTATCCGTCATCGGGATGGACAAATCCCACTGTTGATCCATATGCCTCAACTCATACTTTCCGATACTTAATCCCACCTTTATAACCATCCATTTACGCAGTGGCGTTTGATGTAATCAAAGTACCTTTCCGGTATAAGTGATTTACATGATCTCATGGTCATAAGGACTAGGTAACTATGTAATGAAAGCTTATAGCAAATAACTTAATGACGTGATCTTATGCTACGCTTAATTGGGTGTGTCCATTACATCATTCATATAATGATATAATCTTGTTATTAATAACATCCAATGTTCATGATTATGAAACTAATCATCTATTAATCAACAAGCTAGTTAAGAGGCTTACTAGGGACTCTTTGTTGTTTACATATCACACATGTATCAATGTTTCGGTTAATACAATTATAGCAGCATGGTATATAAACATTTATCATAAACATAAAGATATATAATAACCACTTTTATTATTGCCTCTTGGGCATATCTCCTACAGTCTCCCACTTGCACTAGAGTCAATAATCTAGATTACATTGTAAGGTACCTAACACCCATGGCATTCTGGTGTTGGTCATGCTTTGCCCTAGGGAGAGCTTTAGTCAACGGATCTGCTACATTCAGATGTGTGTACTTTGCAAATCTTTACTTCTCCATCTTCGATGTACTCGCGAATCGAATGATAACGCAGCTTGATATGCTTCAGCCTCTTGTGTGACCTTGGTTCATGTGCATTGGCGATGGCACCCATGTTGTCACAATATATGACTAGTGGGTCCAATGCACTAGGAACCACACCGAGCTCTACAATGAACCTCTTCATCCATACCGCTTCGATGAAGCCTCGAAGCCGCTATGTACTCTGATTCCGTTGAAGACTTCGCCACCGTGCACTGCTTCGAGCTTGCCCAGCTTACTGCAGCACCATTCAATATAAACACGTACCCAGATTGTGACTTAGAGTCATCAGGATCAGTGTTCCAACTTGCATCGGTGTAACTTGTTACAACGAGCTCTTGGTCACCTCCATAACAAAGAAACATATCCTTAGTTCTTTTCAAGTACTTCAGATATTCTTGACCGCTGTCCAGTGTGTTCCATTCCTGGATCACTTTGATATCTGCTAGTCAAACTAACAAAGCATGTGCTATATCCGGTCTAGTACATAGCATGGCATACATGATAGAGCCTACTCCCGAGGCATAGGGGATCTGACTCATCCTTTCTCTTTCTTCTGCCGTAGCCGGACCTTGAGTCTTACTCAAGACCTTGCCTGGTAACATAGGTAAAAATCCTTTCTTACTTTCGTCCATTCTAAACTTCTTTAGAATCTTGTCCAGGTATGTACTCTGTGATAGCCCTATTAGACGTCTTGATCTATCTCTATAAATCTTGATGCCTAATATATACGATGCTTCACCAAGGTCTTTCATTGAAAAACTATTATTCAAATAACCTTTTACACTGCTTAATAGTTCTATATCATTCCCAATCAATAATATGTCATCTACATATAATATCAGGAACGCTACAGAGCTCCCACTCACTTTCTTGTAAATACATGCCTCTTCACTGTATAAACCCGAAGTCTTTGATCACCTTATCAAAGCGTCGGTTCCAACTTCTTGATGCTTGCTTCAGTCCATAGATTGAACGCTGAAGTTTGCATACTTTGTCAGCATTTTTAGGATCAACAAAACCTTTGGGTACCATATACAACTCTTCCTCAATGTCTCCATTAAGGAACGCCGTTTTACATCCATTTGCCAAATCTCATAATCGAAAAATGCAGCTATTGCTAACAAAATCCTCACAGATTTTAGCTTCGCTACAGGTGAGAAAGTCTCATCGTAGTCAACACCTTGAATTTGTCGGAAACCCTTTGCGACAAGTCGAGCTTTATAGACATTAATATTACCATCAAGATCTGTTTTTCTCTTGAAGATCCATTTATTTCGACACCTTGCGGCTATCAGGTAAGTCTACCAAAGTCCATACTTTGTTATCATACATGGATCCCATTTCGGATTTCATGGCTTCTTGCCATTTGTTGGAATCTGGGCTCATCATCGCTTCTTCATACGTCGCAGGGTCTTCATCATTGTTGTCCACAATCATGACATTTAGACAAGGATCATACCAATCAGGAGTGGCAGTTCCCTTGTCGATCTGCGAGGTTCAGTAGCTATCTCATTTGAAGTTTCATGATCATTATCATTAGCTTCCTCTGTTGCCGGTGTAGGCGGCAAGAACATCTTCCGGTACTGCGCTACTCTGATCAACGAGCAAAGATTCTTCAATCTCATCGAGTTCTACTTTTCTTCCAGTCACTTCTTTAGTGAGAAATTCTTTCTCAAGAAAGGTTCCGTTCTTAGCAACAAAGATCTTGCCTTCGGATCTGTGATAGAAAGTGTACCCTATAGTTTCCTTAGGGTATCCTATGAAGACGCATTTCTCCGCTTTGGGTTCTAGCTTGTCCGGTTGTAACTTTTTACATAGGCTTCGCAACCCCAAACTTTAAGGAACGACAGCTTAGGTTTCTTATTAAACCATAATTCATACGGTGTCGTTTCAACGGATTTTGATGGTGCTCTATTTAAAGTGAATGCGTCTGTCTCTAATGCATAACTCCAAAATGATAACGGTAAATCAGTAAGAGACATCATAGAACTAACCATATCTAAGAGAGTTCGATTACGACGTTCGGACACACCGTTTCGTTGTGGTGTTCCCGGCGGTGTCAATTGTGAAAGTATTCGCATTTCTTTAAATGCATGCCAAACTCATAACTCAGATATTCACCTCCGCGATCAGATCGTAGAAATTTAATCTTCTTGTTACGTTGATTTTCTACTTCACTTTGAAATTCCTTAAACTTCTCGAAAGTTTCGGATTTATGTTTCATTAAATAGATATACCCATATCTACTCAAATCATCTGTGAAGGTTAGAACATAACGATAACCACCACGCGATGCTACACTCATTGGTCCGCACACATCTGTATGTATGATTTCCAATAAGTCAGTAGCTCGCTCCCATCATACCCGAGAATGGAGTCTTAGTCATTTTTCCCATCACATGCTTCGCATCTATCAAGTGACTCAAAGTCAAGTGATTCAAGTAATCCATCTATGGAGTTTCTTCATGCTTTCACTCCAATATGACCAAGACGACAGTGCCACATATAAGTAGAATTATCATTCAATTTAATTCGCTTAGCATCAATGTTATGTATATGTGTATCACTACTATCGAGATCTAACAGAAATAAGCCATTCTTTTCAGGTGCTCACCATAAAAGATATTATTCATAAAAATAGAACAACCATTATTCTCAGACTTGAATGAATAACCGTCTTGCATTAAACAAGATCCAGATATAATGTTCATGCTCAACGCGGGTACAAAATAGCAATTATTTAGGCTTAAAACTAATCACGAAGGTAGATGTAGAGGAAGTGTGCCGACAGCGATCACATCGACTTTGGATCCATTTCCAACGCATCGTCACTTCATCCTTCATCTTCGTTTATTCTTTAGTTCCTGTTTCGAGTTACAAATATGAGCAACCGACCAGTATCAAATACCCAGTACTAGTACGAGAACCAGTGAGATAAACATCTATAACATGTATATCAGATATACCTTCTTTCTTCTTCTTGACAAGGCCGCTCTTCAGATCCACCAAATACTTGGAGCAATTACGCTTCCAGTGTCCCTTCTTGCAGTAATAGCACTCAGCATCAGGCTTAGGGCCAGCCTTAGGTTTCACAGGAGGCGTGGCAGCTTTCTTGCCACCCTTCTTGTTCTTGCCTTTAGACTTTCCCTGTTTCTTGAAACTGGTGGTCTTGTTGACCATCAACACTTGGTGCTCTTTCTTAATCTCAATCTCAGCAGATTTTAGCATGGCGAAGAGTTCAGGTAACTCTTTGTTCATGTTCTGCATATTGTAATTCATCACAAAGTTCTTGTAACTAGGTGGCAAGTGATTGAAGGACACGATTAATCCCCAGTCTGTTAGGAATCACTATCCCAAGTCACTGAGTTTCTTCGCATGCCCGGTCATGGCGAGCATGTGCTCACTAACGGAGCTGCCTTCTTCCATCATGCAACTGAAGAAGTGTTTCGATGCCATAGCATTCCACGGCCGCATGAGTCTCAAAGATAGTTTTCAACTCATTGACCAACTCATGAGGATCGTGATGCTCAAAACGTTTTTGAAGATCGGCTTCCAGACTGCACAGGATGGCACACTGAACTTGAGAGTACCGAATTTTCCGAGTCGCGTAAACATTCTTTACTTCATCGGTTTCAGTTTCTGCAGGAGGGTCACCTAGCGGTGCATCAAGCACATATTGCAGGTTTCCGCCATTGAGGAAGATCCTCACATGACGGAACCAGTCGGTGAAGTTGCTACCGTTGCTCTTAAGCTTTTCTTTCTCTAGGAACTGGTTAAAATTGATTGGGGACGCCATATCTACAACATATATTTGCAAGAGTTTAGACTAAGTTTATGACAAATTGAGTTCAAATTTTAATTTAACAAAATTAAAAACTAGGTGAACTCCCACTCAAAACAATATCCCTCGCATTGTCTTAGTGATCACACGAACCAAATCCATCACACCTACGCCCGATCATCACGAGACAAGATGTAATTTCAATGGCGAACACTCAAAGTGTTCATCATATCAATCATATGATTCATGCTCTACCTTTCGGTATCACGTGTTCCGAGACCATGTCTGTACATGCTAGGCTCGTCAAGGCCACCTTAGTATCCGCATGTGCAAAACTTGCACCCGTTGTATGCACTTGTTGATTCTATCACACCCGATCATCACGAGATGCTTCGAAACGACAAGTCTTGGCAACGGTGCTACTAAGGATGAACACTTTATTATCTTGAAATTTTAGTGAGAGGGATCATCTTATAATGCTACCGTCGCGATCTAAGCAAAATAAGATGCATAAAAGGATTAACATCACATGCAGTTCATATGTGATATGATATGGCCCTTTTGTCTTTGCGCCTTTGATCTTCATCTCCAAAGCATGGACATGATCTCCATCATCAACGGGCATGATCTCCATCATCGTCGGCGTAGCGTCAAGGTCAATGGCGCCGTTTTCATGATTGTTCTCCCATGTAGCAACTATTACAACTTCTTTGAAATACTACTCAACATGAAATTTAAAGACAACCATAAGGCTCCTGCCGGTTGCCACAATACAATAATGATCATCTCATACATAGTCATCATCACATTATGGCCATATCACATCACCAAACCCTGCAAAAACAAGTTAGACGTTCTCTAATTTGGTTTGCATATTTTACGTGGTTTAGGGTTTTCGAGTGAGATCTAATCTACCTACGAACATGAACCACAACGGTGATACTAGTGTTGTCAATAGAAGAGTAAATTGGATCTTCACTATAGTAGGAGAGACAGACACCCGCAAAGCCACTTATGCAATACAAGTTGCATGTCAAGCGTGGAGCAAATCTCATGAACGCGGTCATGTAAAGTTAGCCCGAGCCGCTTCATCCCACTATGCCACAAAGATGCAAAGTACTCAAGCTAAAGATAACATAAGCATCAACGCCCACAAAACCATTGTGTTCTACTCGTGCAACCATCTATGCATAGACACGGCTCTGATACCACTGTAGGAGAACGTAGCATAGAAAACAAAAATTTCCTACCGCGAACACGCAATCCAAGCCAAGATGCAATCTAGAAGACGGTAGCAACGAGGGGATTATCGAGTCTCACCTTTGAAGAGATTCCAAAGCCTACAAGATGAGGCTCTTGTTGCTGCGGTAGACGATCACTTGCCGCTTGCAAAAGCGCGTAGAAGATCTTGATCACGGCGCCACGAACGGGCAGCACCTCGTACTCGGTCACACGTTCGGTTGTTGATGAAGACGACGTCCACCTCCCGTCCAGCGGGCAGCGAAGTAGTAGCTCCTCTTGAACTGACAGCACGACGCGTGGTGTCGGTGGCGGTGGAGAATCCAGGCGAGCTTCGCTAAGTGCGGGGAAGAAGGAGGAGTGGGGCGGCTAGGGTTTGGGGAGAGGGGGTGGCCGGCCTCCAAGGGGTGCGGCCAAGGTGGTGGCTTTGGTGTGTCCGGCCCCCTCCCCTATGCCCCTCATTATATAGGTGGAACCCCAAGTGTTGGACTACAAGTCTTCGAATAAGACCCGAACCAAAACCTTCCATGTAGTAGGGAAACCTACCCAAGGTGGGACTCCCACCCAAGTGGGATTCCCACCCTTCCATGGGGTGGCCGGCCCCTTTGGGGGAGTCCACCTTGGACTTTCCTCTAGGGTTGGCCGGCCATGGTGGAGTCCCTCCGGGACTCCGCCTTCCAAAGTGCTTTCTTCCGGACTTTTCTAGAACCTTCTAGAACCTTCCATAAATGCACCGGATCATTTTCAAACACATAAAATGACATCCTATATATGAATCTTATTCTCCGGACCATTCCGGAACTCCTCGTGATGTCCGGGATCTCATCCGGGACTCCGAACAAATATTCGAACTCCATTCCATATTCAAGTTCTACCATTTCAACATCCAACTTTAAGTGTGTCACCCTACGGTTCGTGAACTATGCGGACATGGTTGAGTACTCACTCCGACCAATAACCAATAGCGGGATCTGGAGATCCATAATGGCTCCCACATATTCAACGATGACTTTTAGTGATCGAATGAACCATTCACATACGATACCAATTCCCTTTGTCACGCGATATTTTACTTGTCCGAGGTTTGATCATCGGTATCACTCTATACCTTGTTCAACCTCGTCTCCTGACAAGTACTCTTTACTCGTACCGTGGTATGTGGTCTCTTATGAACTTATTCATATGCTTGCAAGACATTAGACGACATTCCACCGAGAGGGCCCAGAGTATATCTATCCGTCATCGGGATGGACAAATCCCACTGTTGATCCATATGCCTCAACTCATACTTTCCGGATACTTAATCCCACCTTTATAACCACCCATTTACGCAGTGGCGTTTGATGTAATCAAAGTACCTTCCGGTATAAGTGATTTACATGATCTCATGGTCATAAGGACTAGGTAACTATGTAATGAAAGCTTATAGCAAATAACTTAATGACGTGATCTTATGCTACGCTTAATTGGGTGTGTCCATTACATCATTCATATAATGATATAATCTTGTTATTAATAACATCCAATGTTCATGATTATGAAACTAATCATCTATTAATCAACAAGCTAGTTAAGAGGCTTACTAGGGACTCTTTGTTGTTTACATATCACACATGTATCAATGTTTCGGTTAATACAATTATAGCATGGTATATAAACATTTATCATAAACATAAAGATATATAATAACCACTTTTATTATTGCCTCTTGGGCATATCTCCTACAGCCTCGGTGGCACTGACATAGTAACCTAGCAATTGCCAAAGATGGTACCCGGGGTTTAATGAAGGCCCAGGACTCGAAGAATAAGAAGATTCGGAAGCCCATTTAGTGTTAAGGAAAGATAGATTGTATTAGGAAATATAGAGACTTGTAATCTTACGGGTTGGATATGAAACCTTCCCGAACTCTGTAAACGAAACCCTCGGCTCCACCCTCTATATAAGGGGGAGTCGAAGGACAAAGAAAGGATCGAATCTATTGTCAACAGAACCCTAGTTTTTACAATCAGCGAGTACTTTTCGGCTGAAACCTTCGAGATCTACTTGCCCTCTACTTCTAGCAAAACCCTAGTCTACAATCTGTAGGCATTGACAAATTAATCCTTTGTCAACAGGCGTAGTCACGGGGTGGCAATTAAGCATCCAAGCTCGATCTAGAAGCTCATGAGCATACTTCCGCTGATGAAGAAAGAAACCATCCGGACGCAGAACCACCTCAATGCCAAGGAAGTAGTGGAGAGGGCCCAAGTCCTTGAGAGCAAACTCAACCCGAAGACGATCAGTAAGCTGCCGTATCAGCTGAGGAGAGCTGGCTGTCAAGATAATATCATTGACATAAAGGAGCAGATAGGCTGTGGCAGTGCCCTGGCGGTATACAAACAGCGATGCATCGGAGCGAGTGGAGCGAGGTTTGAGCTGATGAAGAAACTTTGCGATCCGTCAGCCCAAGCGCGAGGCGCACAGCGAGCCCATACAAAGACCGAGAGAGCATGCAAACATGATCTGGATGATCGAGTCGACGAACCCAATAGGTTGCTTGACAGAACACCTGCTCCTCAAGATGACCATGGAGGAAAGCATTAGAGATGTCCATCTGGTGCACCAACCACCCGCGAGAGACAGCGAGCTGAAGAACAGTGCGGATGGTGCCGAGTTTAACAACATGCGCAACGGTGTCATGGAAGTCGACTCCTTCGCGCTGCCGGAAACCACGGACCACCCAGCGAGCCTTGTGACGATCGAGTGTACCATCCGGATGAAACTTGTGCTTGAAGACCCACTTCCCAGTGATGACATTGGCCTGAGGTGGGCGGGGAACAAGCTGCCATGTCTTTTTGCGCTGCAATGCGTTGAACTCCTCCTGCATGGCGGCGAGCCACAAGGGATCGCGAAGGGCCACCCGAGCGGAGACAGGCAGTGGAGCCGGCTGCCCAGAGGTCAAGGTCGAGGCGGCGCAGGCGTACTCGTCTGCAGGGTACCGCATCGCTGGGCGACGGATGCCGGCGCGGGCACGCGTCACGGGGCCAGCCATGGTACCGGCCTGGCCGGCAGGGGCTCTGGTTGAACCGGGCAGGAGGCCAGGAGGGGGCGCCGGTCTGGCCGGGCAGGGGGCCGGGCGAGCCGGCAGGGGCGCTGTTTGGACCGGGCGGGAGGCCGGGCCGGCGGTGGCGCGGGTCTGGCTGGGCAGGAGGCCGGGCGGCCGGCGGGCGGGTCGGCGGGCAGAGGCGGCGGGCCGGCGGGGCGCGGTTGGCCGGCGGTAAGCCGGTCTGGCCAGCAGGGCCGCCGGTCGGCCGGGCCGGCGTGGAGGTTAATGAGGAGGGTGGTGGTGGCTAAGGCATCAGGCCAAAAGGTGGGTGGCACATGAGCGTGAAAAAGAAGGGTGCGGACGCAGTCATTAAGGGTGCAGAGAACGCGCTCAACATGACCATTCTGCTGCGAGGTGTAGGGACATGTGAGACGGAAGATGGCACCGTGAGACGAAAGAAGGTGGCGAACAGCGGTGTTATCGAGTTCTTTACCATTATCTGTTTGGAGAGCGTGTATAGGACGACCAAACTGGGTGGACACGTAGGTGTAGAAGACGGAAAGGGTGGTGGAAACGTCGGACTTGTGGCGAAGAGGAAAAGTCCAAACAAAGTGAGAGTAGTCATCTAAAATAACGAGATAATAAAGAAAACCAGAATGACTAGAAATCGGGGAGGTCCATACATCACTATGAATTAACTGAAAAGGGAATGATGCAACTGTGGAAGACGAACTAAATGGTAGACGAACATGTTTGCCCAGACGACATGCTTCACAAGTATGAGCAGCCGTTTTATTACATGAAAAGAAAAAACCCCCGCAGTATTTGACGAAGTGCGGTGGAGCTAGGATGACCAAGACGATCGTGCCAAAGGTCGATGCCGGCGGAGAGAGCACGAGGTCCGGAGCGTGATGAAGATGACTGGACCAGGTAGAGATCTGCAGGGCTCTCACATCGGTGGAGTACCATATTGGTACGGGCATCCTTAACAGAGAAACCAAAAGCGTCAAATTCCACAGTTACAAAATTACCACGAGAAAGAGTTTTGACCGAAACAAGATTATGATGAAGTTCGGGAGAGACAATGACATTATTAAGAGACAAAGGTTTAGACATGGAGGGAAAATTAGTGGAACCAATGTGAGTAATAGGGAGACTGGCGCCGTTACCGACGATGATGCGGGAAGTGGTGGAACTCGGATAGGAACAAGATAGGTTACCCGGGTAGGAGGCCATGTGAGAGGAGGCGCCGGTGTCCATGATCCAATCACCCCCGACGACGTAGGGAGCAACGGTGTGTGCCTGTTGGAGAGCCGCGACGAGCGCGGGATCCCAACCCTCCTGCTGGGGAGGCGCGTAGGAGGGCAGGCCACCATAGGCCGGCGCGGGGGTCGAAGGCGAGGCGAAGTGCGCCTGGTGGGCCTGCGGACAGGGGCCAAGAAGGCCTGGAGCTGGAAGGCGTGGCACGGGCATGGTGTAGGCATGCACCACCCTGGTACACGGGTTGAAGCCGCTGCTCCAAGGTGGCGGGGCCGGCTGCCAGGCGGGGAGGGGGCCGCCACCCCCGTAGCCACCGGTGTTGCGGCCGTTGCCGCGGCCACGTCGACGTCGTCCCTGCTGCCCCTGCTGCTGCGGTGGAGGAGCAACGAAGGGTGCCGCGAGACGAGGCGGGAAGGAGAAGCCGGTCTGGCCGGCCGGGGTGCCCTGGCCGAGCCCAGCAGCGAGGGCGGTATGAGGGGCGCAGGCGCGCTGGTTCGCCAGGCGGCGGTCCTCGAGGCGAAGATAGGAGACTGCGCGCTCGAAAGTAGGGTTAGTCATGAGTGTGAGATTAGCGGCGGTGTTACCAAGATCCTCGCTGAGACCAGCGGTGAGCGTGGAGAGGAGGATCTCGTCCCCATCGTGAAACCGAGGTCCTGACGCTCGCCGGCGATGGCCTTGAGGCGCAGGCAGTAGGCGTCCAGGGAGAGGGCGAGGAAGTGCCGAAGAACTCCTCGCAAGAAGACGACGCGCTGGAGCTTGTTGTCGGTGAAGAGCCCGTGTATCTTCGTCCAAACCGTGCGAGCATCATCGCCGTCGCGGACGACGGTCTTGAAGATGTCCGGCGCTTCACCATCTCCTTTATGGTTCTCCTCCATCCTTCGATGGCCTTCGGATTTTCGGATGTCGTTGTTACCCCAGCACCATCGCCACCGTACCTCATAAACTCGCTCCGCGCTCCATTCCGTGCATTTTTCCTGCTACCCGGCTAACACTAAAGGCTATCGGTCCTCACATCCCGGCACGTTTACTTTGGGTACGACATGGGCGAAGGTTAATGAGGAGGGTGGCGGTGGCTAAGGCGTCGGGCCAAAAGGTGGCTGGCACATGAGCGTGAAAAAGAAGGGTGCGGACACAGTCATTAAGGGTGCAGAGAACGCGCTCAACACGACCATTCTGCTGCGAGGTGTAAGGACATGTGAGACGGAAGATGGTACCGTGAGACGAAAGAAGGTGGCGAACGGCGGTGTTATCGAATTCTTTACCATTATCTGTCTCGAGAGCGTGTATAGAACGACCAAACTGGGTGGACACGTAGGTGTAGAAGGCGGAAAGGGTGGTGGCAACGTCGGACTTGTGGCGAAGAGGAAAAGTCCAAACAAAGTGAGAGTAGTCATCTAAAATAACGAGATAATAAAGAAAACCAGAATGACTAGAAATCGGGGAGGTCCATACATCGCTATGAATTAACTGAAAAGGGAATGACGCAACTGTGGAAGACGAACTAAATGGTAGACGAACATGTTTTCCCAGATGACATGCTTCACAAGTATGAGCAGCCGTTTTATTACATGAAAAGAAAAAACCCCCGCAGTATTTGACGAAGTGCGGTGGAGCTAGGATGACCAAGACGAGCGTGCCAAAGGTCGATGCCGGTGGAGAGAGCACGAGGTCCAGAGCGTGATGAAGATGACTGGACCGGGTAGAGATCTCCAGGGCTCTCACATCGGTGGAGTACCATACGGGTACGGGCATCCTTAACAGAGAAACCAAAATCGTCCAATTCCACAGTTACAAAATTACCACGAGAAAGAGTTTTGACAGAAACAAGATTATGATGAAGTTCGGGAGAGACAATGACATTATTAAGAGACAAAAAGGTTTAGACGTAGTGGAACCAATGTGAGTAATTGGGAGACTGGCACCGTTACCGACGATGATGCGAGAAGTGGTGGAAGTCGGATAGGAACAAGATAGGTTACCCGGGTAGGAGGCCATGTGAGAGGAGGCGCCGGTGTCCATGATCCAATCGCCCCCGCCGACGTAGGGAGCGGCGGTGTGTGCCTGTTGGAGAGCCGCGACGAGAGCGGGATCCCAACCCGCCTGCTAGGGAGGCGCGTAGGAGGGCAGGCCGCCGTAGGCCGGCGCGGGGGTCGAAGGCGAGGCGAAGTGCACTTGGTGGGCCTGCGGACGGGGGCCAAGAAGGCCTGGAGCTGGAGGGCGTGGCACGGGCATGGTGTAGGCATGCACCACCCCGGTCCACGGGTTGAAGCCGCTGCTCCAAGGTGGCGGGGCCGGCTGCCAGGCGGGGCCGGGGCCGCCACCCCCGTAGCCACCGGTGTTGCGGCCGTTGCCGCGACCACGTCGATGTTGTCCCTACTGCCCCTGCTGCTGCGATGGAGGAGAAACGAAGGGCGCCGCGAGACAAGGTGGGAAGGAGAAGCCGGTCTGGCCGGCCGGCGCCTGCCGAGCCCAGCAGCGAGGGCGGTGTGAGGGGCGCGGGCGCGCTGGTTCGCCAGGCGGTCCTCGAGGCGAAGATAGGAGACTGTGCGCTTGAAAGTAGGGTTAGTCATGAGTGTGAGATTAGCGGCGGCGTTACCAAGATCCCCGCTGAGACCAGCGGTGAGTGTGGAGAGGAGGATCTCGTCCCCCATCGTTAAACCGAGGTCCCGGGCTCGGCGGCGATGGCTTTGAGGCGCATGCAGTAGGCGTCCAGGGAGAGGGCGCCTGGGGAGTGCCGAAGAACTCCTGCTGCAAGAAGACGACGCGCTGGAGCTTGTTGTCGGTGAAGAGCCCGTGTATCTTCGTCCAAACCGTGCGAGCATCATCGCCGTCGCGGACGACGGTCTTGAAGATGTCCGGCGCGATAGTGAGGAAGAGCCAGTGGGTGATGGTGGCGTCGATGGCCAGCCAGTCGGAGTCGCGGGCGAGGAGGTCGGTGGTGCCGTCGATGTGGTCGCGCAGGTTGTACTCGCGGAAGAGGAGGTAGAAGTACGTCTTCCATGGCGAGGTAGTTGGCGGCGCGGTGGACAGCTTGACGGGGACATGGTCGCGATGGCGACGGCGTGGAGCTGGCAATGGGGTCGGGGATGGAGGAGGAGGCGAAGGGATTGGAGCTATGGGGTGGACATGGTGGGGGAGGGTAGGAGGTGCGAGCGGCAGGCAAGAAGAGGGGCGGCACGTGGCTAGGTTGGGAGGATGGGACGGCGGGAGGGGAGGGGAGGAGAGAGGTCGGCGGCTAGGGTTAGGTTAGGATCGTGGGGGTGTCTGATACCATGTAGAAAAGCTGTGTTGCACGATGTATTACTCTGGTGCATATGCACACATATATATAGGTACAATATGGGCCACCATGTCCTCAACTATACAAAGAAGGAGGGGGCCATAAGGAAAGAAATAATACACAATAATACACCAGAGAATATTCCACAACATATTCCTCACCAAAGACATATGTAAACTATGCATTCGTATTACATGAAACACCAAAGAATAAAAAAATAAACTAATCAGTTTCACACGTTGTTATTTCGTCAACCCTCCCGAGCTAAGGTTAAGAAGGAACATGAAACTTGCATGCATGGTTTATAACCTAACCGCCGATGAAAGAGGCTCCAATAGTGCACATTTTCTTGATGTTGTTCTTTTCGGTGTCTATTCCGTGCATGTCCAATTCTACTCTTTTATTTGGAGGTAGTTCTGAAACCGACCGAGAAAATCATGTTCTCCCTCAGTCCCTCTCAGTCGGTTTATCCCTAGAAACCGACACCGGTAAGATAAAACTAGAGTTGTCCATGATAAACCAACTCATGGAAGGTAAAATCAGAGTCGTTTTGTTTTGTAGAATCGACTCCAAATATGATTTCGAAAACATCATCTACTGTTGTTTTGTCCCATATCCCGACATCCTTATTTTGAGTATCCATCGCACAATTTCATGACGTTCACATTCACACTACATTTACATTGTGTCGATACCTGAATCATTTTCAGTGTCCTTTGACGTGGTTGACTCGATGATGTCTAGCCACCTCTTAGAGTTAGGGTCGAGCGTCGATGATGGTACGCAACGTACTCTGCTAGAATGACGGCCTTCTTTCTCCTCTTCTCCGCCCTTGCCGCTCTCCTCGATGTCTTCTCCGCCTTCCAGAATTGGCCTGATACAACTCTTCACCTGATTAGTTCACAACCTTTTTTTAAAAAGGAGGCAAAAGCTTTGTCCCAACCTATTAATTAAGTCGAGAATTGTTGGTTAATTAACAGGAAATTGGGCGAAAAAGTGTCACAAAGAACACCAACAATTACAAACGCCAACAATACCTACAAGTCTACAACACAAGTGGACTAGCTACCCCTAAAGCAAGTAACTCCTACAACCACAAAAAAAGAGATTGAGTCTTTGTGAGTTGGACCAACTTGGTCTGTTAGTAGAGAAGAAGAATAAAAGAACAAGACACCCCACACAAAAAGCAAAAACGAAGAAACTACTGCAAATAGAAGAAGGAAAATTATTAAATCTACCAAATGATAGCCTCCCTCACCCGTTGGGTCCACATAGGTGGTGTATCTACTGCTTACAACTTCTCTCCCGTAAAACTCCTAGAATCCTCTCTTCGAAAGTATTGTGTTGCTCCCATGTATCTCCTTTACCACTCCTCCAATGATTCCTTCCTTCCATGGCTAGACACACTCTTGTATCTCTCCCATCATCCACCCACATCCATACGACAACCATGGATGGGTCTCAAAAAACGGTCTTCTTTGTGGATACAAGCTCGAGGATGATGACATACTGAGGGGAATGGATGAATGGTGGTTTGATCTGACGCTGACGGGGCTCAAGTGAGCTGGATACATCGCCAGAGAGCTAGGAAAGGAGTGGTCGGTCCCTCTATTATTGATGGTGCAGATAGTGAATCCTGATATTTTTTAAATGTTACAAACGGTGTTTCTAGTTGCTCCAAAGTCGTGTGTCATTTGTTGCATACACATGTGACATGTTGCAATGAATCTAGGTGAGATGTAAAGTTAACTCCGTGTTGCATTGGTTGATCTTACATGTTGTATATGTTGTCATCGATTTTTCTCAGACATTTTGATGTGTTTAATATTACATTATTGCATACATTACTTATTTTTTGCTACATGAACATGTTGTTATGTTGCGGCGTGAAACGTTCAGCACCGCATTGATCGAACAGTGTGAGATCCAACGGTTTCGGTAGCTACAGATCTCGCCGAGGCCTAGGGCAGACAAAATAAAATAAAGAAGCAAGATAAAGTTGGAGAAGGGGAATATTGGTTGGCCCAGCTGGTTCATGCATCCGGCCCACGGACGCAAAACCCTAATCCAATCTGAGGCCACTCAGCTTCCTCTCCCGCACTCTCTATATCCCTCTGCTCGGAAACGAACCAAAACGTCACCTGCAACCTGTTCCCCTTCCTCGCCCGCTCTCCCCGTCGGCCGTCGCCGTCGCCGGCAACTATGGCGCTGAAGGAGATCATAGAGATTGTCTACTCCTGCCTCCCCGATTTCCCGGTCACAGCAGCCGCCTCCCTCTCGCCGCCTTCTCTTCCTCTACCGAAGGCGGCGGCGGCGAGGACCGCATCAGCGCCATCCCCGACGACCTCCTACGCAAAGTCGTCTCCCGCCTCCCCGTCAAGGACGCCGCCCGCACGGCTGCGCTCTCCCCTCGCTGGCGCGGCCTCTGGCGCTCGACCCCCCTCGTCCTCGACGATGAACACCTGCTGCCCTACCTGCCCGACTCTTCCGACGAGGACGATGACCTCCTCGGGGACTGTACCAGCCTCCTCGTCTCCGCCATCTCCGGCGTCCTCGCTTCCCACCCGGGGCCCTTCCGCCGCGTGCACCTCGCCATGAATCCCCTGTGCCGTGAACTGTACGCGGCTGAGGAGTGGCTCCGCCTCCTCGCTGCCAAGGGCGTGGAGAACCTCGCATTCGTCAGCCGCCCCTGGCCCCTAGAGGTTCCCCTGCCGCTCTCCATCTTCCTGTGCTCCTCGCTCCGCAGCCTCTACCTCGGCGTCTGGAAATTCCCCAGCACCGCCGGTCTCCACGCGGCCCCGACGTCTTCCCCCACCTCCAGGAGCTCCGACTCTGCCACACCGTCATGGAGGAGCGTGATCTCGAGCACGTGCTTGCCTGCTGCCCTGATCTGCAGATCCTCGCGCTCATCGCCAGCAGCGGCTTCCTCTCGGGGCCCTCACGGGTCCGAATCAGCAGCGACAGCATCCGCTGCGTGCTGCTCTGGTCGTCCATGGCGGACGAGCTCGCCCTTGTCGACGCCCCACGTTTGCAGCGACTAATGCTCTACGCCGGTCAAAGTGGACGCACCATGAAGGTGCAGATTGGTTATGCTCCTGCGCTCGCCGTGCTCGGCTACTTGGAGACGGCCACACACGTGCTTGTGATCGGCAACACCACCATCACGGTATCACTCGAATTTCGCCTTCTTACGTTTAACTGGTGGCTAGACAAACCATGTCACGCTGCATATATAGTTCGATTTGCAGTGACTGCAAATGAGCTAATCTCTATGCATTGGTTGCTTGGATTTGCAGGCTGGGGTAACAAATGTGAGCCCAAATGCTACGGTTCCAAGTGTCAAGCTGTTAGCGTTGAAGGTCAATTTCAGAGTCGCCAAGGAAGTCAAGACATTGCTCAGCTTCTTGAGATGCTTTCCCCAAGTCGAGACGCTGCACGTTATGGTCCTGAGCTTTGACCTGTTTTCGATTTTGACTGTGTATCATTTACCCTGTTCTCCTTCGATTCTCTCAGATCACATTTTGCGTCATCACTATCACCATGTACAAATTTTCCTTAGCACTACTACTCGTACAACCATCTTGCCTGAATCGCACGCTTTCATTTTGCAGTCTACTGGAGGTGAAAGCCGTGGCGAAGACAACCCGCTCAATTCCGCATTCTGGCGGGAGATAGCTGCGATCGAATGCGTGGAGTCATGTCTGAAGAAGCTGGTGCTGGATGAGTTCAGCGGCAGTGCCAATGAGCTTGGGTTCCTGGAGTTGGTCTTTGGAAGAGCGCAGGTGCTGCAGAAGGCGGTGGTGGTGCTGCCTGATGCAGGGAACTCTGCTTTGATGGCGAGGGCCATGGGCAAACTGGTGCCGCTGGGTTCCGCTGAGTGGGCGACCAAGGAGGATTGCCCGTTGGTGGTGCTTGCACACGCAGAGCCTGGAGATCATGTTTGGAGCTACAACAGAGCGTCTGATCTTTCACTAAGCGACCCGTTCCTTGGTAACGCAATGCAGTGATGGTCACTAAGCGTCGCATACTCGCAGCCTCTTCGTTTGGTGTGTTTGCCTGAAAATTTTACTACGGAGTAGGAGATTTGAAGTTGGCAGCGATTCTATATGCTAAAACTTGTGACTTCTGCAATCTCTATGCTTGTTATTATTTGCATCGCATGGCTGTGACTTAATTGCAGCGAGGACATAACTGAATGGGAACAGTTGCTATCGGCATGCATTCGATGTGATGTGGTAGCTATACGTGTGGTCTGGCTCCTGATTAGTCTGCTGATGCATAGCTCCGTGACCTTGTTTTTGTTTTTTGGGCGCTAGTCTATACTACAACTCCCCATTTGCGATGAAGTCTTGATATGCGGCCTTCACTGGTGGAAAAATGGCCTTTAGTGCGGTGCGCAACTGCCATTAGTCGCGGTTGCGCAACCGCGACCTATTATGCGCGACTAAGGCCCCCCCTTTAGTCGCGGTTCCTTACGAACCGCGACTAAAGGCCCGTCCACGTGGGCGCAGGCGAGCGCCAGGGCGGAGGACCTTTAGTCGCGGTTCTCCTCGCCAACCGTGACTAAAGGCCGCCGCAGGTTTAGGGTTTTAGCCCCCCCCCTAACCTGGTTACTTTTTAAGTTGTATTGTTTTATTTCTTTTGTGTTTTATTTTAATTTTGAAGGAGTTTCACATATTCTACGGTATACATGCATATGAATGTACAATTTCAAACAAATTTGACATTAGAACCAAAAAGAATTCAAGAGGAATATACAATATATATTCAATATCGGATGACCACATATACAATTTTGAACAAGTTTCCATACATAATTTATAAGTGCATATAAAGTTCATCGTCCTCTACATAGTGTTCTCCTCTAGGATCGATGACTTGGTTCGCCAACCATCCAGCTAGTTCCTCTTGAAGTGGTCGGAAGCGAGCTTCTGGACTAAGCGTCGCCCGGAGGTTAATCCTCTTGAGGTTGTTCTCAGACGGCTCCCGCTCAGTGGTGTATCTCCGGATCCTCTCACAAACATAGTATCCACATAGATTGGTCCCCGGTGGCTGAATATCCCCAGGCGCAGTCTTTGCCCTTTTAAATTGCAGCTCTTTTTTTAATTCACCGACCTTTTGATCTACGAACCGTCTCCAAACCCTACGAGGCAAAGAAAATTAAATGAACAAGAGAGTTATTAATAATTACTTTTGATATTAGGAAATGATGAACTAAATAGGCCGATCGATATAGAGCGCAAATGAATGAAAATAATTACTTTTGCATCATTTTTCTCATGTCGGCCCAAAGCGCCGAATCCATATTCAGAGAGTCGTGGACGAGAACTGTGGAGTTCTGAATTTGAATTACTAGCAGAATCCAGTGGAACCTGTGGACACGATACATGCACAGTCATGCATAACTCATCGATTAGCCACATACCATGCATGGAGTAAACAAAAGAGAATGTGCTCAAGACAGAAACACTCACCCAAAATGGTAAGGAAATAGAATATCACTTTTGAGTTCCTGTTTTATAAGAAACCGCCACAGGTCTGCCTCCACGTCCTTGGGGTGGTGTTCTAACGTATATGAATTAACGATGTGTGGGTCAATGAACCCAACATCATGGATGAGCCTTATTCGCATTTCCCGCTTCTTCAATCTGCATAATAGCGTACACAACAAGATAGTTAGGACAATATATATATATATATAGTGCAGGCAATGAACGAGATGGGGTAGAAATTAATAAATCACTTACAGAACATAGCAACTGATGATAGATTTGTCGAGCTCGCGCAGATTGAACAGCTGGAACAATTCATTCCGTTGAATTGTTATAGAGTAATGTTTGAAGTGATGCTCAGGTCTAACATCCGCATAAATATAGTCTCTGGCGTTTTTAAGTTTTATGTAACCCTTGTACCAAATTAGCAGACCTTTCATTTGTCGAGGTAGATCCTTTTCCTGCGCAGGCTCGACGAGAGGCCCATTCGCCACATATGTAAATACTACGTCCTTCATTGGCGCCTCATCAAGGCCTAACAGTGCACGAAGAGTGATACCTAAGTTGGCCGCTTGTTCTGTGGCACTCGCTACAGTCAATCCATGTGCTGCCGCAGCTGCTATGATTTCGGGGTCATCCGGATCGGCGGCTTGCACTATGAGCGGGGCGATCGATTGTTTACTTTGTTCCCCGAGCTGGGCAACTTCTTTCCCCATTTCTAATTTTTTCTTCTCCTGCTTCTCCGCCTCCTCCTGCTTCCTCCTGAACGTGAGTGCTTGCCTACGAAGTTCACGTTCATAGTCGTCAGGGAGATTCTTCGCGGCTTGGGACGGTGTGTTCAAAAATGTCTTAGCCCACTTCTTTTGCTCATCAGAAAATACTGGCTTGGGCTCGCCCTCTATTTTCTTCTTGCAGTTCGCCCTCCATTTCTCTAAATCAGCAGCCGCGCCCGCCGCGACTTCCTCGGCACTACATTCCCAAGACCTCTTGGGGAGAGGCTTAAGTGATGGCTCCGGTATCTTTGTGGTTGTAGGTACGTAAGGGTCCGGGTTAATAACCCAGGACTGCTTCTGCTTCTTCGCCGGAGGTGGATTGGGGGGCGGCGTCTGATCACCCGCCGGACGAGGACTGGGGGGCGGCGTCTGCTTACCCGCCGGAGGTGAATTGGGGGGCGGCGTCGGCTTACCCGCCGGAGGTGTAGGTGAGCCACCACCACCACCACCGCCGCCGCCACCACCACCGGAGGGGGGTGGACTTGTTTGCCTTGGCGCCTCGCCTGGAAACTTGATAAACTTCTTCTGCCATAGAATGAACTGGCGCTTGACATCTCCAAGTCTTGTCGCCCCTTCAGGTGTAGCAATGTCAATGTCCAGGTCCTCAAACCCTTGGACTATGTCCTCCACCGTGACACGAGCATAGCCATCTGGAATGGGGTTGTTGTGGTGGAGTGCTCCAGGTGGTAAAGCACTGCCGATGGCTACCTTCATGGACATGTTCCCGATAGGATAATACAGATGACATGCTTTCATCTCCTTTATATCGTCCACGGGGTAGCGAGGAGGCTCCGGTGCAGTAATTTCGACCACCAGAGGCTCCGGTGCAGTAATTTCGATCGTCGGTGCACCAGCCGATGGGGCCTCCGTGGAAGCCACGCTGCTTCTTCTCTGCTGGCTTCCGAGATCCATTGGATGATCTTCATGCTGCGCCCGAGCTGCATCTCTTTCGGCTACTAGTACACTCACGGTTTTCTTCATCACATCCATTTCCGATACCAACTGCGCCACAACATCTGCATCCCGATCCATCTTTCTCTTACGGCTTCTGTAACCGTACGGGTCATCGTTCTGGGGGAACCCTACTTTCCACGGAATGTCCCCGGGCATGCCTCGTACACGTCCTCCGTGTTCAGGATTCCCGAGGGCTTTTGTCAGGGCGTCGTTCTCTCTGTTGAACTTGATCCTCCCCTCTTGAGCATCCCTCATTGCCTCAATAAGCTTTTGGGTGGGTTTAATTATTTTGCCCTGATAAACACACTCCCCTGTCTCCGGGTTCAGCGATCCCCCATGCCCGTACCACCAGCTTTTGGCCCTTGGGTCCCATCCCTCCGTACCTGGACGGATTCCTCGCGCCCTCAGCTCGTTCTCCATCTTCTCCCACCTAGGCTGCCAAAAGCGATACCCTCCTGGCCCCATAATATGATTGTACTCCTTCTTGGCCGCATTCTTCTTATTTTTTTTCGACATTTCAAGGAACTGCTCCGATTTCTTTTGCTTCACAAATTCTGGCCAATCATGTTGCAGTTTCTCATATTGTCCTTCGAAAACCGGAGTCTTGCCCTGCTTGACAAAGTCATGGCCTAGTTTTTGCTTGTATTTCCGGAATGCGTCGGCCATCTTAGAAAGAGCGAACTGTTTGACTAGCTTGCACCTCTCCTTGTTTTCCTGAATCTTGTTACCCGCCTCATCGTATCTGCGGTATTCCGGAGGTAGAACGAAATGTTCTATAAGCTTCTTGAAGCAATCTTTTTTTGTTCTCTTATCGACAAAAGTGAAACCAAGACGTGCCTTCTTTGGCTCATTCCACTCCTGGACGGTGATCGAGACGTTGTCTCTAACAACGGCTCCGCATTGGCTGATAAACTTGGTGGCGTTCTTGCTGGGCTCCAGCGGCCTGCCGGTTGCTTCCTCGACAACCTCGATGGTGCATGTTTCGTTTGGTTTCATCGTCTTGGTTGCGCCACGCTTTGACGACGACGTACTCGATTTTTTCGACGATCCGGCCGAGGGCTAAAATAAGAAAGAGAGTCGCGCGTGTTAGTACACACATATTTATTCAAATCAGTTAGTTTGTATCACCAGAGGCTCAATGTATATATATACCTCGGCGCCGGAGGTGGTTGCTACTTCCAATTCAAGATCGTCGTTTATCGACGTTTCTTCGGCATCATCTTGCTGACGGCGCCCTTCATCTTCACCGTCAAGGTTCAGATAAGAAGAGATATCATCTTCTTCTTGTCCGGTCGGCACATATGGAATATCGCCGTTTATGATGCCGAACATATGGTCTTCAGCGTCCGGATCATAGTTGTCCAGAATCGGGTCAGCTCTATCGTCCGCCATATGTCAGTCCTGAAAACATGTAGTAAAAACAAATTAATTAAGTGAAGAAGGGGGGCGGTGGCGGTGGCGAAAGGGCGGTGGCAAAAGGAGGGGGCGAGGAAGGGGTGCGCGCGGAGTCGGAGTCGGTGACGAAAGGGCGGTGGCGAAAGGGCGGTGGAAAAGTTTTTAATTAAGTCAAAGTTTTAGTTCTTTTTAGTACCCATTTTAGTTCAACTTTTATTAAGTCAAAGTTGTAGTTTCATTTTTACTAGTTTTTAATTAAAAGAACTTATATATAGTTAAACAAAGTAAAAAAAAAAACTAAAAAAAGAAAAAAGGCAGGCCGCGGGGCTCGGGCTCCCGCGCTCCTCCGGCCCGGCCCATCTCTCTCTCTCCCGCATATGCGCGCGTGGCCGCAGCGCCGCCGGCAGAGCGCCGCCGGCGGGCGAGCTAGCATGGCGGCGGCGCGCGGCCCGCGCGCGCCTCTCTCTCTCTGCGCCGGTGATGACGAGCGAGGGCGGCGCGGCGCGGCGCTGGCGGCGCGGCGGCCCCCGCCTCCTCTCTCTCTCCCGGTGCGTGGCGCGCGGCAACGGCGCGCGCGTGTGGCGGCGGCGACGATGACGTACTCGGGCGGCGGAGATCGAGCGGCGGACGACGAACTCGGGCGGCGGACGAAGCCGGCGGCGGCGGACGACGAACTCGGCGGACGACGAACCTTGGCGGGACCTTGGATGAGCACTGCATCATAATGAACTTCCGCTTCATGCACAACCAAGGAGGAAGGTTGTAGATGCATAGAGTCACGGGCCAGGTGCTATGGCTGGAGCTCTGCTCGCCAAAAGGATTCATGCCATCCGTACTTAGACCAAATCTTATGTTCCTTGCGTCAGCTGCAAAATCTTTGAACTCTCTGTCGATCTTTCTCCATTGCGTTCCATCTGCGGGGTGTCTCAACTCCCCGTCCGACTTACGGTCCTCTTTGTGCCATCGCAACAACTTGGCATGCTCTTTGTTCCTGAACAGACGTTTCAACCGTGGTATTATAGGAGCATACCACATCACCTTGGCGGGAACCCTCTTCCTGGGTTTCTGGCCCTCAACATCGTCACCAGGGTCATCGCCTCTGATCTTATAACGCAATGTAGTGCATACCGGGCATTCATTCAAATTCTCGTATTCACCGCGGTAGAGGATGCAGTCGTTGATGCATGCATGTATCTTCAGAACCTCTAAACCTAGAGGGCAGACAACCTTCTTTGCTTCATACGTACTGGCGGGCAACTCGTTATTCTTTGGAAACATATTCTTCAACATTTTCAGCAAGTTTTCAAATGCCGAGTCAGCTACACCTGCCTGTGCCTTCCATTTCAGCAAATCCAGTGTGCAGCCCAGCTTTTTCAGACCATCATCGCATCCGGGGTACAGCGCCTTCCTGTGATCCTCTAACATGCGATCCAAATTCTCCCTCTCTTTTTCAGTTTCGCAGCGTCTCCGTGCATCAGCAATGGTCCGACCAAGATCATCAACGGGATCATCACGTGCCTCTTCTTCACCTTCCCCTTCACCTTCCCCTTCACCTTCAGCATCCTCCATGAAAGTATCACCGAAATGAGCAAGATAGCTTTCATCGATGAAATCATCCCCTTCTTCATCTTCTTCCATTATAACCCCTCTTTCTCCATGCTTGGTCCAACAATTATAGCTTGGCATGAAACCGTGCCGAAGCAGGTGCATGTGAACATCTCTTGAGGAAGAGTAACCATTCTGATTCTTACATTTAACACATGGACAGATAACAAAACCCCCCTGCTTGTTCGCATTAGCCACTACGAGGAAATCTTTCAAACCCGTACTGAACTCGCCGGAGAGTCGGTTACCGTACATCCATTGTCGATTCATCTGCATTATTATAATATAAAATATA
Source organism: Lolium multiflorum (assembly GCA_030979885.1). Lineage (NCBI taxonomy): Eukaryota > Viridiplantae > Streptophyta > Magnoliopsida > Poales > Poaceae > Lolium > Lolium multiflorum. The sequence goes on from CM061749.1 coordinate 192,941,004, forward strand.
TAATTAACCATCATGCATTTGTTAAACTAACTAGCTACAAACAATATAAATTAAACAATGAACTACACACACATGCACATTTTATCAACGACACATCAAAGGTTCAAGTTGCTAACCGCGATCGAGGAGGAAAAAATAAATGAGAAAGCTCAAGTGTGGCTCCAACACTTCATATCATGTTTGTTTCATGCTCTTGGGGCATTTCATCAAACACCTTATGTGCATAAGAGGAACCAAAAGCAAACCTAACACCCACTTGTGAAGTTTGTGAAGAAAATGGCACCAAATGGCTAAGTGTTGGCTGCTGGATGGGTATATATAGGGGAGGGGCTTTAGTCCCGGTTGGCAACGCGACTAAAGGCCTTCGGACTTGGCGGTTGCCAACCGCGACTAAAGCCCCACGTGCACCGGCTGGCCACCGAGCGCCCTGGGCCCAGGCCTTTGGTCGCGGTTCGCCTCCCGAACCGCGACTAAAGGTACCATTAGTCGCGGTTCCTACAGCTTCGCGACTTATGGGGCTCACCGGAAGCCTGTTTTTCTACCAGTGCTTGCACGACTTGTACAAGATTATTTACAGTTACCTTCCTTGTCTTCTCCCACTTCCTCTCCATTATCTCAACACCAATGATTTGTACATAAAAAAGAATGTTTGCATCAACGAAGCGGTTCCATTCCCACGATTGATTCTATGTCCTTAACCTTCAAATTTGAGAAATTTTGGACTTGCATCCTGGGTTTCGAAAATATTGTGTCGCAAGCTTGGCTTTGCCCTCCGGACACGACGAGCCTTACCAAAACCTCTTCCACAAGCTTAAGAACACGGTAAGGGGTCTTGCCAAATGGAGCCGAGGGTTATTCTCGATCACAAAGGTGTTACTTCACGCACGTTTCTTGTCATTCTTCAACTCGACATTGCCCAAGAGAATGGGATTCTTTCCCCGAATGAGAGGGATCTACGGGCGAGTTTAAAGAGAAGGGTCATTAGCTTTGCAATCATGGAGAGAGCTAGGAGAAAGCAAAGTGCTAGAATTCCAAACATTAAAGAAGGCGATGCTAACACTAAGTTCTTTCATTTGAGGGTGAATACAAGGAGAAGGAAACCACATTTGTTGCATCAAGAATAATGGAGGTTGGGTCACCGATCACGGACAAAACGAAGAGATATTACACAACTATTTCTCCTCGATTCTGGGGCCTGGGGCATGTAGAAGTCGGGACTTGAAGTTGGATAATCTCAACCTTGAAAATGTGTCTTTTGATGGAATTGATGACCCGTTCTCGGAGGAGGAGGTGCTTAATGCTATATCCCAAATGTCGTCGCACAAAGCTCACGGCCCTGATGGTTTAACCGGAGCTTTCTTCAAAAAAAATGTTGGGGCATCATCAAGGAGGACGTTATGGGAGTCATCAATCAATTCAACAATCTCCATGTCGCACATCTTCAATGGGTCAACTCGGCCAACATTGTTCTCTTGCCCAAGAAGGAGGGGTCCGAGGAGGTAAATGACTATTGTCCTATTAGCTTGATACACTCCATTCAAAAATTATTGACAAGATGGTTGCTATCCGGCTTGCCCCACTTATGTGTGGCCTTGTGTCAAATGCCCAAAGCGCCTTCATAAAAAAGTATCCACGACAAGTTCATGTATGTGAGAAACCTTGCGAGAAGGCTTCACAAGAGCAAAATACCGTCGCTCCTCTTCAAGCTTGATTTCCGTAAAGCTTTTGACTCCATGAGATGGGACTACATTCTTGAGATCCTTAAGAGACATGGTTTGCACCGCCTTGCTTTGCACCGCCTCTTCGAGGGTCCTTCTAAATGGGGTGGTCGGCGCTCCGATTTTGCATGGAAGAGGTTTGAGATAAGGTGATCCTTTGTCGCCGCTCCTTTTATCCTTGCCATAGACCCTCTTCAAAAAAAATCCTTGAGTTGGCAGCCCAACACGGGCTCCTCCACAAGATAAGAGGAAGAGGAACAATTATTCGAACATCTCTATACATAGATGATATGGCTGTTTTTGTGGATCCCCATGGCTGTGAAAAAACAACCATCTTTATCCATGTTTAAATATGATATTAGTCACGTAATTGATAAAATATCTTTCTCAACTTGCCACTAATCACTAATTATTGTAAAGATGTGCAAATCTCTTCTTTATGGAAATTTTCTTGGCGGAATCAAGGCCAATGAATGAAGATTTCCAAGTTGCCAAATCGACCAAGTTAAACAGGCCAGAAAAGAAGCATTAAAGAGTTTGGCGAGCACCGGTACGATCGCAGCCCGCCCGTCGGCGCGGTCGTACCAGTGCCACCGCTGAGGTCAAACGGAACAACTTCCGTGAAGAGGAATATATATATTGGGCATCACAACCACCAAAAGAGAGACAAACAAGAAACACCACACACAGAGATCGGGCCGCCACAAGATCTATTTTGCCATTTGCATCTAAGGAGAGGGGAATTGCTCCTCCATCGCAATATTCATCGATATCTCCATCCCCACTCTTCTTAGCCATAGATCTTACTCTACTATCGATCCTAAGAAGGTGGACATTCAAAATCTTTCCTCCAACCTCACCTTGTTCGGAGGTGCTACCGGTTTCCTCATCAACTTCCAAAAGAGCACAGTCATTTCCATTAGATGTCATGATATTGACATTGACGAGGTGCTACATGGGATTTTGTGATCCGTGCTTCCATCCCAATCAAGTATTTGGGGCTGCCCCTATCGGTTTGGAAACTTAAGAGGATCGATTTTCAACCTTTAGAAGACAAGATGGCCAGCAATCTTGTTACTTGGGATGGGAAAAATATCAATGCGGCCAGAGAGATGACCTTGTCAAATCTGTCTTCACGTCCCAAGCGATTTTCCATCTAACCCCGCTCAAAATCCCACCAGGATGCATCACTTCTATGAATGAAATTGAGCGTGATTTTATTTGGGTCGGCACCAAGGGGTTACCGGAAGTGTAAATTGAGTGGGAAGCGGTTTATAGACCAAAGAAGCTTGGTGGTTTGGGCATCCTACATGTTGAGAAATTTGGAAGGGCTCTTCGTTTGAGATGGCCTTGGTTTGAATGGCGGATCCGGTAAGCTTTGGGTGGGCATGGACACCCCTTGTGATGAGGTAGATATGGACTTGTTCTATGCATCCACCACTATCACGATTGGCAATGGAGAGATATCTCCTTTTTGGGATTCCCCGTGGCTCAACAAAAAGCTCAAAACATTGCACCGCTCATCTATGAGGCCTCCAAGAGGAAGATATGGAAAGTCAAGCATGTGCTTACCAATAACGCTTGGATTGCCAAAATCAAAATGGACACCAAATTGACCGTTCGTCACATTCATGAGTACATCCGGCTTTGGTTGCAACTAAATGTCTTTCAATATGATGAGAATGAACAAGACTCCATCACTTGAAACTCACTTCAAATGGGGATTACACAACGACATCCGCTTACCATGTGATAACCCACAAGTATAGGGGATCGCAACAGTCTTCGAGGGAAGTAAAACCCAAATTTATTGATTCGACACAAGGGGAGGTAAAGAATACTTATAAGCCTTAACAACTGAGTTGTCAATTCAGCTGCACTGGAAAAGCACTAGTAACAGGGTGATGTGAAAGCAACAGTAATATGAGAGCAGTAGCAACAGTAACACAGCAGCAGTAGCAGTAATATGAGAGCAATGGCACCAGAAAATAGTTGATACTACTTCCAATGACATGTAGAACGAGTATATGATGATGCGAGATGGACCGGGGTTCCCAGCTATCTACACTAGTGGTAACTCTCCAATAACAAGTGTTGGGTGAACAAATTACAGTTGGGCAATTGATAGGATTGAAATAGCATTAAGACAGAACATCAAGATTATTAATCATGTAGGCATGTTTTCCATATATAGTCATACGTGCTCGCAATGAGAAACTTGTACAACATCTTTTGTCCTACCAGCCGGTGGCAGCCGGGCCTCAAGGGAATCTACTGGAAATTAAGGTACTCCTTTTAATAGAGCACCGGAGCAAAGCATTAACACTCCGTGAAAACATGTGATCCTCATACCTACGCCTTCCCCTCGGTTATCCCAATTTCTGTCACTTTGGGGCCTCGGGTTCCGGACATAGACATGTGCAAACAACTTGTAGATACAATCTAAGCAATAAGTATAGAGCTTAAATCTAAGATCATGCCACTCGGGCCCTAGTGACAAGCATTAAACATAACAAGATTGCAGCAACAATAACTTCACAAACTTTATAGATAGACTAATCATAATGTAACAATCCATCGGATCCCAACAAACACAACACCGATTACATCAGATGAATCTCAATCATGTAAGGCAGCTCATGAGATCATTGTATTGAAGTACATGGGGAGAGAATACCAACTAGCTACAGCTAGAACCCGTAGTCCATGGGGAACTACTCACGGAGCATGATGGAGGCGGTGGCGTTGATGGAGATGGCTTCCGGGACACTTCCCCGTCCCGGCAGGTGCCGGAACAGAGATTCTGTCCCCGAATTGGAGTTTCGCGGCGGCGGCGCCCGGAGTCTTTCTGGAGTTTCGTCAATCGGTATCGAAGATTTAGGTCACGAGGGGTTAAGTAGGCGAAGAGGCGCGCGCGAGGGCGAGGTGGGCTCACCACACCCCGGCGCGCCCTCCTTGGCCGCGCCGTGGTGTGGGGCCCCCCCCCCCTCTCCGGCTCCCCTTCGGTATCCTGGTCCGTCTCGGTGAATTATGATGTTGGGTCTTCGTTTCGTCGAATTCCGAGAATATTGCCCGAACAGCCTTTCTGGAACCAAAAACAGAAAACATGAACTGGCACTGTGGCATCTTGTTAATAGGTTAGTTCCGGAAAATAAAAACATTATAAAGTGTGAGCAAAACATGTAGGTATTGTCATAAAACAAGCATGGAACATCGAAATTATGGATACGTTGGAGACGTATCAGCATCCCCAAGCTTAGTTCCTACTCGTCCTCGAGTAGGTAAACGATAAAAAAGAATAATTTCTGAAGTGACATGCTACCAACATAATCTTAATCATACCATTGCAAAGCATATGAGATGAACGAAGTGACTCAAGGCAATGATCTATATTTGCTAACAAATAGATAACATATAGCAAAACTTTTCATGAATAGTACTTTCAAGACAAGCATCAAAAGTCTTGCATAAGAGTTAACTCATAAAGCAATAAATTCAAAGTAAAGGCATTGAAGCAACACAGAGGAAGATTTAAGTTTCAGCAGTTGCTTTCAACTCTCAACATGCATATCTCATGGATAATTGTCAACACAAAGTAATATGATGAATGCAAATAAGCAAGTATGTAAGAATCAATGCACAGTTGACACAAGTGTTTGCTTCTAAGATGAAAGGAAGTAGGTAAACTGACTCAACATAAAAGTAAAAGAATGGCCCTTCGCAGAGGGAAGCAGGGATAAAATCATGTGCTAGAGCTTTTCAAGTTTTGAAATCATATAGAGAGCATAAAAGTAAAATTTTGAGAGGTGTTTGTTGTTGTCAACGAATGGTAGTGGGCACTCTAACTACCTCATCAACCAGACTTTCAAGAGCGGCTCCCATGAAGGACGTTATCTCTACCAGCAAGGTAGATCATCCCTCTTCTCTTTGTTTACACATGTACTTTAGTTTTATTTATTAGATGACACTCCCCCAACCTTTTGCTTACACAAGCCATGGCTAACCGAATCCTCGGGTGCCTTCCAACATTCACATACCATGGAGGAGTGTCTATTTGCAAAATTAAGTTGCTTACTGATAGATCAGGGCAAAACACGTGAAGAGAATTATTAATGAAAGTTAATTAATTGGGGCTGGGAACCCCGTTGCTAGCTCTTTTTGCAAAATTATTGGATAAGCGGATGAAGCCACTAGTCCATTGTGAAAGTCTGTCAAAAGTAAATGACAAGATCGAAAGATATAACACCACATACTTCCTCATGAGCTATAAAACATTGACACAAATAAGAGATAGTAAATTTTGAATTGTTTAAAGGTAGCACATGAAGTATTTGCTTGGAATGGCAGGAAATACCACATAGTAGGTAGATATGGTGGACACACATGGCATAGGTTTTTGGCTCAAGGTTTTGGATGCACGAGAAGCATTCCCTCTCAGTACAAGGCTTTGGCTAGCAAGGTTGTTTGAAGCAAACACAAGTATAAACCGGTACAGCAAAACTTACATAAGAACAAATTGCAAGCATTATAAAACTCTACACTGTCTTCCTTGTTGCTCAAACACTTTTACCAGAAAATATCTAGACCTTAGAGAGACCAATCATGCAAACCAATTTCAACAAGTTCTACGGTAGTTCTCCACTAATAGGTTTAAACTACATGATGAAAGAGCATGATCTACTTGAGAGCTCAAAACAATTGCCAAGTATCAAATTATCCAAGACAATATGAAGTATTTTCCGTTTCCAACCAAATAACCATAAGTATTGTAGCTTCCAACTTTTATCATTGAACATTAAAAGTAAAACGAAGAACAAGTGTTCATATGAAAAAGCGGAGCGTGTCTCTCTCCCACACAAGGATTGCTAGGATCCAAATTTATTCAAACACAAACAAAAATAAAACACACAGACGCTCCAAGTAAAGCGCATATGATGTGACCGAATAAAAATATAGTTTCAATAGAAGAAACCTGATAAGTTGATGAAGAAGGGGATGCCTTGGGCATCCCCAAGCTTAGACGCTTGAGTCTCCTTGAAATATGCAGGGATGAACCACGGGGCATCCCCAAGCTTAGACTTTTCACTCTTCTTGATCATATATCATCCTCCTCTCTTGACCCTTGAAAACTTCCTTCACACCAAACTTCTCATAAACTTCATTAGAGGGGTTAGTACTAAAAAACTTTAATCCACCTTAGTCCTGTAGTGACACATTGCAAGAACTCAATAAAACATTAGCTACAGCTCTCCACGTCTAGAAAGCCTCACATAAAGTCCACAAGAGACAATGCAAAAAAACAGAGACAGAATCTGCCAAAACAGAACAGCCAGTAAACACGAATTTTAAAATGGTACTTCCGTTGCTCAAATCAGAAAACTCAAAACTAATGAAAGTTGCGTACATATCTGAGGATCACGCACGTAAATTGGCAGATTTTTCTGAGTTTCCTACAGAGAAATATGCCCAGATTCGTGACAGATAGAAATCTGTTTCTGCGCAGAAATCCAAATCTAGCATCAACTTTACCATAGAGACTTTACTTGGCACAACATTGCAATAAAATAAAGATAAGGAGAGGTTTCTACAGTAGTAACAACTTCCAAGACACAACAAAACAGTAGCAAAATAAACACATGGGTTATCTCCCAAGAAGTGCTTTCTTTATAGCCATTAAGATGGGCTCAGCAATTTTAATGATGCTCACATAAGGGTGAGAGTTGAAGCAAAAGAGAATCAAAAAAATTTCAAAACACATTTAAGTCTAACCCACTTCCTATGCATAGGAATCTTGTACACAAATAAATTCATGAAGAACAAAGTGACAAGCACAAGAAGATAAAACAAGAGTAACTTCAAAATTTTCAGCATATAGAGAGGTGTTTTAGTACCATGAAAATTTCTACAACCATATTTTCCTCTCTCATAATAATTTTCAGTAGCTTCATGGATAAACTCAACAACATAACTATCACATAAAGCATGCTTTTCATGATTCACAAACACATAATTTTTATCAAGCTCAGAAATAATAGGATTAAAACTTTCAAATCCACTTTTATCAATAATATAACAAGATGATTGATCAATCTCAAAAGATATGGGACTCATAGATAAAGTCAAGAACTCTCCAATCCCATTTTCATTAGTAGTACAATTAATATTATCAAGTAACATAGGACCATCATCTAGAGATTTATCATAAACATTTGCCAAGCAAAACTCTTTAGTACCATGCATTTCGACATCAGGCACAAACAAAGCATTATCATAAGATTTATCAAAGTAGCATGGATTATCATGAATAACAGTAGCATAATTATTCTCACAAGTTTTACTTATAGGGAATATTTCAAGAGAATCCACAGGAACATAACATTCATCCTCTTTTGGTAAGCATGGAGGACAATCAAATAGTGTAAGAGATAAAGAGTTACTCTCATTAGAAGGTTGGCATGGGTAGCTAATCCATTCTTCCTCCTTTTGTTCGTCACTCTCCTCTTCTTTTTCATCCAATGAGCTTTCAGGTTCATCAATTTCCTCCTCTTTTTCATCCAATGAGCTTTCAGGTTCATCAATTTCTTCTTCCACCGGTTCCTGCAAATTGTGAGTGCATTCTTGTGCATTAATGAGTCTCTCTTTATAATCAATGATATAAGGATTATCACTGTAGCTTTCTATGCAAAAATTAAGGATAGAAGAGACATAATCTTTAAGGTCCTTACAAACAACACAAGTTTCATAATTTTTAGACATGAATGATTCTATCTCAGAGGCTCCCATAAATATAACAAATTGTTCTACCTCTTCGAACCCAAAATGAATATAGCTATTCCGATTATAGTTCTTAATTAAAAATTCCTCACTAAAGCCACATTGAAATTTAAGATGTTTAGTGTCCTGTTGAGAGCAACAGTTTATATCATGGCGTTTAAGCAAGATTTTAGCAATTGTATTCAATTTTTCTATCACAGCACTCATAACTTTACCAGTTCTTGATTCTCTATAATTATTATAATATTCTATAAGCTCCAAGTAGGTTATAGGTTCTCCCATAATAGCAGTTTTTAATTTTTAGGTTTTTCAAATTTTTATGGATTTTCGGGTATATAGGGAAAATAAAACAAGACAAAAATAAACTAGACAAAAGTAAACTAAGCAAAATAAAACTAGACAGAAATAAACTAAGCACAAATAAACTAGACAGAAATAAACTAGCAAGACAAAATAAAATAAAAGCAGAGAGAGAGGTAGAGTGTACTCCCCAGGTGAACTTATGAGTAGAGCTATGCCTCCCCGGCAACGGCGCCAGAAAATAGTCTTGATAACCCACAAGTATAGGGGATCGCAACAGTCTTCGAGGGAAGTAAAACCCAAATTTATTGATTCGACACAAGGGGAGGTAAAGAATACTTATAAGCCTTAACAACTGAGTTGTCAATTCAGCTGCACCTGGAAAAGCACTAGTAACAGGGGTGATGTGAAAGCAACAGTAATATGAGAGCAGAGTAACAGTAACGCAGCAGCAGTAATAGCAGTATGAGAGCAATGGCACCAGAAAATAGTTGATACTACTTCCAATGACATGTAGAACGAGTATATGATGATGCGAGATGGACCGGGGTTCCCAACTATCTACACTAGTGGTAACTCTCCAATAACAAGTGTTGGGTGAACAAATTACAGTTGGGCAATTGATAGGATTGAAATAGCATTAAGACAGAACATCAAGATTATTAATCATGTAGGCATGTTTTCCATATATAGTCATACGTGCTCGCAATGAGAAACTTGTACAACATCTTTTGTCCTACCAGCCGGTGGCAGCCGGGCCTCAAGGGAATCTACTGGAAATTAAGGTACTCCTTTTAATAGAGCACCGGAGCAAAGCATTAACACTCCGTGAAAACATGTGATCCTCATACCTACGCCTTCCCCTCCGGTTATCTCACTTCGGGGCCTCAGGTTCCGGACATAGACATGTGCAAACAACTTGTAGATACAATCTAAGCAATAAGTATAGAGCTTAAATCTAAGATCATGCCACTCGGGCCCTAGTGACAAGCATTAAACATAACAAGATTGCAGCAACAATAACTTCACAAACTTTATAGATAGACTAATCATAATGTAACAATCCATCGGATCCCAACAAACACAACACCGATTACATCAGATGAATCTCAATCATGTAAGGCAGCTCATGAGATCATTGTATTGAAGTACATGGGGGAGAGAATACCAACTAGCTACAGCTAGAACCCGTAGTCCATGGGGGAACTACTCACGGAGCATGATGGAGGCGGTGGCGTTGATGGAGATGGCTTCCGGGGCACTTCCCCGTCCCGTGCCGGAATGTAGATTCTGTCTCCCGAATTGGAGTTTCATGGCGGCGGTGCCCCTGGAGTCTTTCTGGAGTTTCGTCAATCGGTATCGAAGATTTAGGTCACGAGGGGTTAAGTAGGCGAAGAGGCGGCGAGGGGGTGCAGAGGTGGGCTCACCACACCTCGGCGCGCCCTCCTTGGCCGCGCCGCCAGGTGGTGTGGGCCCCCCTGGCCCTCTCCGCCTCCCCTTCGGTGTCCCGGTCCGTCTCGGTGAATTATGATGTTGGGTCTTTGTTTCGTCGAATTCCGAGAATATTTCCCGAACAGCCTTTCTGGAACCAAAAACAACAAAAACAGGAACTGGCACCGTGGCATCTTGTTAATAGGTTAGTTCCAAAAAACATAAAAACATTATAAAGTGTGAGCAAAACATGTAGGTATTGTCATAAAACAAGCATGGAACATCAGAAATTATGGATACGTTGGAGACGTATCACCATGCACAATTCTTGGGAGCCACGCTAACAAATATGAACAAGATGGCGTGGAAGGTTTGGGCCCCTACAAAGAGAATGTTCTTCGCTTGGTTGGCCATCCACAATCACTACAAGAAAAGTTCTGATAGACAACGTCCCAAAATCATCCACTAAGGGGTATTTTTCGTCGCCTATGGGCCTAACCCGACGATATGGGTTCTGTTGTCCAAACACTGCAAAGTCCTACGACGTTTTGGTCCGTCGCGTTTGGCGCCCTTCCGCCACGAAAATCGGACCGTTGTAATGTGTTTTCGGGAGCCCGTTGACGACGCGTCATGCAACCGACACGTGGCAGACGCCGTTAGCTGCCAAGAACGCGTTAACCGGCGAAACCCCGGTAGATGGTAGGCCCACACGAGGCCTGCCACGTCTTAAGCGGGCCGGGCCAGATGACATAGTTTGACCGGTCAACTATATAGCTGGGCTGGTCCATTAGTTACGTGGGCCGGCCTAACCTCTAAGGTTGACTGGTCAAAACTTAAATGGGCCGCCCATTTAACATGTGGAGTCCACATTACGCAATCATCGCCCATTTAGTACGTGGGGTCCACCATATAGCAAGTGGGCCGGCCCAACGAGTAAGTGGGCCGGCCAAAACACAGTGGGTCCCACTTTCCTGTTAAAGGGCCGCCCATTTAGTGTGTGGGGTCCACCATATAGCAAGTGGGCCGGCCAACAAGCTAGTGGGCCGGGCCAAAAACACAGGTGGGACCCACTTTCCAGTTAAAGGGTCGGCCCATTTAGTATGTGGGGTCCACCATATAGCAAGTGGGCCGGCCCAACAAGATAGTGGGCCGGGCCAAAAACACAGGTGGGTCCCACCTTCCTGTTAAAGGGCCGGCCCATTTAGTGTGTGGGGTCCACCATATAAAAGTGGGCTGCCCAAAAAGTGGACCGGGCCAAAAACATAGGTGGGTCCCACATTCCTGTTAAAAGGCCGACCCATTTAGTATGTGGGGTCCACCATATAGCAAGTGGGCCGGCCCAACAAGATAGTGGGCCGGGCCAAAAAACACAGGTCCCAATTTCCTGTTAAATGGCCGGCCCATTTAGCATGTGGGGACCACCATATAGCAAGTGGGCTGGCCCAACAAGATAGTGGGCCGACCCAATAAGCATGTGGAGCCCACTATCGTGTAACCGGGCCGGCCTACTAAAGAAGTGGGCCGGCCCAAAATGAAAGTGGGTCCCACACTACTGTAAGTGGGCCGGCCCAATCTGTTGTAGGGCCCTACTTCTTTGACTAGTCAACTTGCATTAAATTTCATGAGCCTAAAATCTGATATCAATGATACACACAATTACATACACAAATAAAACAAGTAGGAAAATTACAAGGCAATTAATGTGCCCAAATAAAAAAATTACATAGAATCATTGAGGACTTCTATTAGCATCATCAATAACACGTTGACATTTGGCAATCGCCTTGATTGAATCTTGTGTACTCTTTGTCAACATATCAGCTACAGATCTTAAAGCAGCAATACCATGTCTTTTATAAAGTACAGCCTTGAGATATTTACTGTTTGATGAAAGAAATGGTCTAGGTTGACGGCTATGAGAAGATGCATCAGAAGAAAGATCAGAACTTTTTGTGGGCCTCACTTCTAATGAAGATTGCTTCATCACAACTGCATTCTGATAATAATGCAAAAAGAGTTAAACGATGAACTATGCAAACATTTATTATGCAATGTAGATATAAGATAATAACAAGTTGCATAAATAAGACAATGTATGGAACTTGTACTAAGCACAAACTTACATCATAATGTTGCACAGGGTCGCTACAGATCCTTTTTTGGCGACTATCTTCTAATGATGACTGCTTCATTAAAACTGCATTCTGGTAACATTGCAAACATAGTTACAACAATTAACTATTCAAACATGTATTACGCAATGTAGAGATCAGATAACAGCATGTAGCAGAAATAAGCACAAGATAAGATAAGATGCATGTACTAAGCACATACTGGCTCGCTGCAGGTCCTTCTCTTGCGTGCACTAGTCGTGGTCAACATGCCTGTCATTTTAGGTTCAGCCATCAAGTGAAATGCTAATCCTCCTGCTCCATTGTCCTTAATCTGTGTTTAGATATCACATTTAAGACCAAGTCAGCTGGTTTCAAATAACAAAAAACTTGAGCTGCCAAATGAATAAGCCAATATTTACCAGATATCAGATTAAAACCAACTAGATGTTGCTTTGCATGAGATACGAATTTCAGACATTCAGATTTAGAGTAGGGTAATGCCAAGGTTTTCCACATAAAGTAAACTGGCATTAAGAATGACCAAATGTCAGGTTCAAATCACCTTCGCAGTTTCTCCAAGACAAGCATATCAAATAGGCAGAAACATAGTAAAGCATGAATGGCATTGCTATGGCAGGGTTCCAAGTGTTAATCTCTTGCATAAGGAACAATGCATATAGGTTATAGATAATAACGGAAGTAAACTGCCAAAATTACCAACCAAGAACTCAGATTCCAACCTTCCCTAGCGTCCCCGCTGTTAATGTTGGATGTTCTAATAAGTGGTTCGCATGATCAATCCCTAGGAAAAATAACATTGACAAGTCAGTCTACGATAATACAAAGACCAGACATGCACGCAGCAATAACTATATAAGCTAAAGACGAGGTATAAGAGCAAGCAGATTGGAAATGCACATAGCATGATTATAAAAGCAGTGTGAGAATAGCAGACACGAGAAAACAGCTAGCGGCTAGCGGTGAGCTAATGACGTGGTATAAGAACAAGCAGATTGGAAATGCCCATAGCATGACTATAAAAGCAGTGCGACAATAGCATGCAGTACAAAAACAGTTGGCAGCAAATGAATGGGTATAAGGCTATAAATATGTGGATGCACACAGGTGTCAGTAGAATGAACAGGATGGTAGCGACCGGATAATGCTTTTGTACTGTACAATATTTAAACGAACTTCATGCGAAGCAACACATCAAGAAAGTTAACGGCATATGAGATCTGCAAATAACTACACAAAACATGGCTAAAGAAACACCGCGATCTAACGGGCCAGCGTACTAACCAAGCTGCGGCGGGGTGGACGGGGGCGGCAACTTGCATTCCAGCGGCGGCGAACGCGGGAGACGATGAATCGACCCTGTTTCAGTAGAAGCGGGCGTTAGTGAAGCAGATCTGGTTGGCTGGCAAGGGATTCGGTGAAGTTGATACAGCCGCTGCGCCGAGGTAGTCGGTGGCGAGGTCGGCGGTGAAGCAGATCCGTCGGTGGCGAGGTCGGCGGTGAAGCAGATCCGTCGGTGGCGAGGTCGGCGGTGAAGCAGATCCGTCGGTGACGAGGGCGGCGGGGGAGCGGATCAGGTGGGTGGACAGCCAACACGATCAAGGCTACGCTGTGGAGGAGTATGCCGGCGGCGAAGCAGATCTAGTACTGTAGAGAGTCAGAGCTTTGGCGTGTGAGAGTATTTTTGAGCTAATGGGGCGAATGGTTGGTGGGTGGGTGTGGGCCTGTGGGGAGGGTTCGGGATCTAGGCAAGATATTTCATTGTTACCGAATGAGCCCTCCATGGTCGGTGGGTTGTAGCTTCCGGACCAGGGTTAAAAGGGTAAAACTGGTCACGGGATTTTCGAATGGATGCGGCGGGATGATTTGGCGCGCGGCCGAAATTTTCAGTTTCAAGCTACGAGCAGAACGACAAAAATAATGTTCTTCCCCAGGGAGCTCTCATTTCTTCCTCTTCTCTTTCTCTCTCGAGTCTCTCCCACTCCCCCGGCTCCTCTCCCCCTTCTCTCCGGCGGCCTCGCCGGCCGGAGACGAGGCCGACTTCTCTCTGTATATTGTACACCCTCCGAACTAAATTAATTGATTCAACTTTCCTTAGACGTGTATGTATCTAGAGTAAAAACATGTGTGGATACATCCATATTTAGATAAGCAAAGTTGAGTCAGCTAATTTGGATCCGAGGGAGTTAGTGTTGTTGTAAGCTTAGATCCAGTGTTTCCCATGAGCAGAATGGCGCAATGGAGTCGGGGATCTCGTCATCGGCTTCAGATCTGGCCTATGGTGAATCTGGCGGATCTTGCCGGCCAAACCCCGATCTGGTGCCATCAATGTGATGGCGCTAACGGTGAGGCTTGCTTTGGTCAGTGCTTCAGATCTGGCCAATGGGGAAGTCAAGCTGCTAAAGTTCACAAGCTCGGGGCATACGACGGCGTCATCCGTCTTGCCCGTGCACATCTTGGCCTTTCAGCGGCCCTTCTCAGAGCCAATATGCCGTTGCTGAGGCCCTTCTTCTCCTTCGTCCTGGCGACTACCGGCGACACCGTCCCAAGTGGTGCGTCCCCGGCGACGGAGTTGCTGGAAAGGATGCGGAGCAGAGATCTGATGTGCGGTCGAGAAGGACTCGATTGATTTTCTTCTATATGTTTTGGGGTCCTTTTTGTAAAGTTGCAGGTTCTATTAGTTATTGTCTAGTACTTTTGGACCTCTATGTAATTTTTTGGACTAGTTTCCATTGGCACTGATAAACTTGAATTTTGACAAGTTCACGGGGAAAAAAATTCCTTTGCACATATGGCCTATCATGTATAAACATTCTTGAGATTTAAACTATATGTAATGTGCCATGCATTAACCCTAAACCATATATATGTAACTAACCCTAGCTGATCAAACCCTACTTAATTAAAACAAATAACCCTAAACTATACGCATGCACTTTATGCGCAAAGGCGCGGGTGCCTCTAATAATGTGTGTGCGCACTCGATCGATGATCCCTAAACCTTATACAACCCTAAAACCCTAATCCCTAATCCCTAAACCCTAAACACCCTAAACACTAAACCCTAGACCCTAAACCCTAACCCTAACCCTAAACCCTAATTAAACCCTATATATAGGCCAACGACACTTAATTGTGCATCAAGCAGGCCAGGGGTGCCTCGCGGTCCTCTAATTAAATTAAATGTGCCATGCATTAACCCTAAACCATATATATGTAACTAACCCTAGCTAATCAACCCTACTTAATTAAAACACATAACCCTAAACTATACTAGCTATAACCCGATCTAATAAAAACATGCTCTATATATAGCAGCTAGCTAGCAAACCGTAGATTAACACCAATTAATATATACATGGCCTATATCGATCATGTTGTATAACATATCCCTGAGATTCATTAATTAATTATATAATTATCGTGATAAATTAATTAACTTTAATTTTGACAAGTTCTCTCGAATGAAAACACATTTGATTAAGTTGCCTCATAATATATATAATTAGTGTGCATGCATGGCCTACCATGCATTCGTGCATATATTTTAATGTATATTTGAACATATTCTTGGGGATTTCAATCTCTCTCTCTCGATCATCTATATATCGTTGGTGGCCAAAAAACACACATATATACGCATGCAATTTATGCGTAAAGGCGCGGGTGCCTCTAATAATGTGTGTGCGCACTCGATCGATGATCCCTAAACCTTAAACAACCCTAAAACCCTAAATCCCTAATCCCTAATCCCTAATCCCTAAACCCCAAACACCCTAAACACTAAACCCTAAACCCTAACCCTAAACCCTAGCTAACCCTAAACCCTAATTAAACCCTATGTATAGGCCAACGACACTTAATTGTGCATCGAGCAGGCCAGGGGTGCCTCGCGGTCCTCTAATTAAATTAAATGTGCCATGCATTAACCCTAAACCATATATATGTAACTAACCCTAGCTAATCAAACCTACTTAATTAAAACACATAACCCTAAACTATACTAGCTAGCTATAACCCGATCTAATAAAAACATGCTCTATATATAGCAGCTAGCTAGCAAACCGTAGATTAACACCATAATTAAAATATACATGGCCTAAATCTAAATCATAACCCTAAACATATCACCTAAACACTAAACCCAAACCTAGACCCTAAACACCCTAAACACTAAACCCTAAACCCTAAACACCCTAAACCCTAAACCCTAGACCCTAAACCCTAAACACCCTAAACACTAAACCCTAAACCCTAGACCCTAAACCCTAACCCTAACCCTAAACCCTAGCTAACCCTAAACCCTAATTAAACCCTATATATAGGCCAACGACACTTAATTGTGCATCAAGCAGGCCAGGGGTGCCTCGCGGTCCTCTAGTTAAATTAAATGTGCCATGCATTAACCCTAAACCATATATATATAACTAACCCCTAGCTAATCAAACCCTAGTTAATTAAAACACATAACCCTAAACTATACTAGCTATAACCCGATCTAATAAAAACATGCTCTATATATAGCAGCTAGCTAGCAAATTAAACGGTAGATTAACACCAATTAATATATACATGGCCTATATCGATCATATGTTGTATAACATATCCCTGAGATTCATTAATTAATTATATAAATTATCGTGATAAATTAATTAACTTGAATTTTGACAAGTTCTCTCGAATGAAAACACATTTGATTAAGTTGCCTCATAATATATATAATTAGTGTGCATACATGGCCTACAATGCATTCGTGCATATATTTTAATGTATATTTGAACATATTCTTGGGGATTTCAATCTCTCTCTCGATCATCTATATATCGTTGGTGGCAAAAAACACACATATATACGCATGCACTTTATGCGTAAAGGCGGGTGCCTCGATCTAATAATGTGTGTGCGCACTCGATCGATGATCCCTAAACCTTAAACAATCCTAAATCCCTAATCCCTAAACCCTAAACCCTAAACACCCTAAACACTAAACCCTAAACCCTAATTAAACCCTAACCCTAACCCTAACCCTCTACCCTAGCTAACCCTAAACCCTAATTAAACCCTATGTATAGGCCAACGACACTTAATTGTGCATCGAGCAGGCCAGGGGTGCCTCGCGGTCCTCTAATTAAATTAAATGTGCCATGCATTAACCCTAAATCATATATATGTAACTAACCCTAGCTAATCAACCCTACTTAATT
Organism: Lolium multiflorum; assembly: GCA_030979885.1. Taxonomy (NCBI): domain Eukaryota; kingdom Viridiplantae; phylum Streptophyta; class Magnoliopsida; order Poales; family Poaceae; genus Lolium; species Lolium multiflorum. The sequence continues at coordinate 192,958,563 of CM061749.1, forward strand.
AAAACACATAACCCTAAACTATACTAGATATAACCCGATCTAATAAAAACATGCTCTATATATAGCAGCTAGCTAGCAAACCGTAGATTAACACCAATTAAAATATACATGGCCTATATCGATCATGTTGTATAACATATCCCTCAGATTCATTAATTAATTATATAATTATCGTGATAAATTAATTAACTTGAATTTTGACAAGTTCTCTCGAATGAAAACACATTTGATTAAGTTGCCTCATAATATATATATAATTTTAGTGTGCATGCATGGCCTACCATGCATTCGTGCATATATTTTAATGTATATTTGAACATATTCTTGGGGATTTCAATCTCTCTCTCGATCATCTATATATATCGTTGGTGGCCAAAAAAACACACATATATACGCATGCACTTTATGCGTAAAGGCGCGGGTGCCTCGATCTAATAATGTGTGTGCGCACTCGATCGATGATCCCTAAACCTTAAACAACCCTAAATCCCTAATCCCTAATCCCTAAACCCTAAACACCCTAAACACTAAACCCTAAACCCTAGACCCTAATTAAACCCTAACCCTAACCCTCTACCCTAAACCCTAATTAAACCCTATGTATAGGCCAATGACACTTAATTGTGCATCGAGCAGGCCAGGGGTGCCTCGCGGTCCTCTAATTAAATTAAATGTGCCATGCATTAACCCTAAACCATATATATGTAACTAACCCTAGCTAATCAACCCTACTTAATTAAAACACATAACCCTAAACTATACTAGATATAACCCGATCTAATAAAAACATGCTCTATATATAGCAGCTAGCTAGCAAACCGTAGATTAACACCAATTAAAATATACATGGCCTATATCGATCATGTTGTATAACATATCCCTCAGATTCATTAATTAATTATATAATTATCGTGATAAATTAATTAACTTGAATTTTGACAAGTTCTCTCGAATGAAAACACATTTGATTAAGTTGCCTCATAATATATATATAATTAGTGTGCATGCATGGCCTACCATGCATTCGTGCATATATTTTAATGTATATTTGAACATATTCTTGGGGATTTCAATCTCTCTCTCTCGATCATCTATATATCGTTGGTGGCCAAAAAACACACATATATACGCATGCACTTTATGCGTAAAGGCGCGGGTGCCTCTAATAATGTGTGTGCGCACTCGATCGATGATCCCTAAACCTTAAACAACCCTAAAACTCTAAATCCCTAATCCCTAATCCCTAAACCCTAAACACCCTAAACACTAAACCCTAAACCCTAAACCCTAGACCCTAATTTAACCCTAACCCTAACCCTCTACCCTACCTAACCCTAAACCCTAATTAAACCCTATGTATAGGCCAACGACACTTAATTGTGCATCGAGCAGGCCAGGGGTGCCTCGCGGTCCTCTAATTAAATTAAATGTGCCATGCATTAACCCTAAACCATATATATGTAACTAACCCTAGCTAATCAACCCTACTTAATTAAAACACATAACCCTAAACTATACTAGATATAACCCGATCTAATAAAAACATGCTCTATATATAGCAGCTAGCTAGCAAACCGTAGATTAACACCAATTAAAATATACATGGCCTATATCGATCATGTTGTATAACATATCCCTCAGATTCATTAATTAATTATATAATTATCGTGATAAATTAATTAACTTGAATTTTGACAAGTTCTCTCGAATGAAAACACATTTGATTAAGTTGCCTCATAATATATATATAATTAGTGTGCATGCATGGCCTACCATGCATTCGTGCATATATTTTAATGTATATTTGAACATATTCTTGGGGATTTCAATCTCTCTCTCGATCATCTATATATCGTTGGTGGCCAAAAAACACACATATATACGCATGCACTTTATGCGTAAAGGCGCGGGTGCCTCTAATAATGTGTGTGCGCACTCGATCGATGATCCCTAAACCTTAAACAACCCTAAAACCCTAAATTAATTATCGATCTCCCTGTGATTCATTAATTAATTATATAATTATCGATGATAAATTAATTAACTTGAATTTTGACAAGTTCTCTCGTATGAAAACACATTTGATCAAGTTGCCTCATAATATATATATAATTAGTGTGCATGCATGGCCTACCATGCATTCGTGCATATATTTTAATATATATTTGAACATATTCTTGGGGATTTCAATCTCTCTCTCTCGATCATCTATATATCGTTGGAAAAAACACACATATATACGCATGCACTTTATGCGCAAAGGCGCGGGTGCCTCTAATAATGTGTGTGCGCACTCGATCGATGATCCCTAAACCTTAAACAACCCTAAAACCCTAATCCCTAATCCCCTAAACCCTAAACACCCTAAACACTAAACCCTAAACCCTAGACCCTAAACACCTAAACACCCTAAACCCTAAACACCTAAACACTAAACCCTAAACCCTAACCCTAAACACTAAACACTAATCCCTAAACCCTAAACACCCTAAACACTAAACCCTAAACCCTAGACCCTAAACCCTAACCCTAACCCTAACCCTAAACCCTAGCTAACCCTAAACCCTAATTAAACCCTATATATAGGCCAACGACACTTAATTGTGCATCAAGCAGGCCAGGGGTGCCTCGCGGTCCTCTAGTTAAATTAAATGTGCCATGCATTAACCCTAAACCATATATATATATAACTAACCCCTAGCTAATCAAACCCTAGTTAATTAAAACACATAACCCTAAACTATACTAGCTATAACCCGATCTAATAAAAACATGCTCTATATATAGCAGCTAGCTAGCAAATTAAACGGTAGATTAACACCAATTAATTAATATATACATGGCCTATATCGATCATATGTTGTATAACATCTCCCTGAGATTCATTAATTAATTATATAATTATCGATGATAAATTAATTAACTTGAATTTTGACAAGTTATCTCGAATGAAAACACATTTGATTAAGTTTCCTCATAATATATATATATTTAGTGTGCATGCATGGCCTACCATGCATGCATTCGTGCATATATTTTAATATATATTTGAACATATTCTTGGGGATTTCAATCTCTCTCTCTCTCTCTCGATCATCTATATATCGTTGGTGGCCAAAAAACACACACATATACGCATGCACTTTATGCGCAAAGGCGCGTGTGCCTCTAATAATGTGTGTGTGCGCACTCGATCGATGATCCCTAAACCTTAAACCCTAAATAAACCCTAATCCCTAATCCCTAAACCCTAAACACCATAAACATTAAACCCTAAACCCTAGACCCTAAACCCTAACCTCCTAACCCTAAACCCTAAACCCTAATTAAACCCTATATATAGGCCAATGACACTTAATTGTGCATCAAGCAGGCCAGGGGTGCCTCGCGGTCCTCTAATTAAATTAAATGTGCCATGCATATATATGTGTTTAATTTGGGGATTTCAATCGCTCTCTCGTATGTAGCTCTCTCTACCTCTCTCTCTCTCTCTCTCTCTCTCGTTGGTGGCCAACAACACACACATGCACTTTGTGCGCAAAGGCATGCGCCTCTAATAATGTGTGCGCAGTCGATCGATCTAGTTTTGATTAATCATAGCACACAAATAAAGAAGTTGTATTTGAATCCACACAACCTAATCTAAAACACATAACCCCTAACATGGCCTAATTAATTAACCCCTTCTCTCTACCTAATTAGTGGAAATTGCACAAAATCAAAAGGGGTCCCTCACTAATTATGCATATCTGCTAGATTGTGATAAACTTTTGCCCCATATATATTTGGTGGATGGGTGCATCTTGGCATGTAAAACAATTAGTGTTTGCAAATGGCGTTGTCAAAATTTATGTACAAATGATTTCTTTCCATCCAAAGTGCATAAAATGGGAGTTTTAATGAAGAAAGTACAAATAAAACAGCTCAACATGCTTCCACACCCCGATTTTCACACGAAGTAGAGCATATTTAAAGGATAATTCCAGAGTTTTACTATTTTTCAAGCAACTTTGCTAATTTTCCCCCACTCACATGACTTTATGTCGATTTAACGAAAATATGGCGAATTTAAACTACATGGGCGGGATAGTTTGAATTGTGCGCGCGGCAAAGGGAACCGCCTATTCCTCAACCTTGTGCACGGCAAATTACACACGCAACTCCATTAAACGCCACCTACCGACCTTAATTATCACCCCGGCGGCCCGGCCGCATGACCCCCCACCCACCCCTACACAACTTATCCCCGTCCGTGCGAAGAGCTTCCCCTCCCCGTCCCGTCCGTGCGAAGAAGAAGCTTCCCCTCCCCGTCGTTCTTCTCGAGACGCACCGGCGGTCAAGTTGATCCACGGTAGGGCTGCTATCTCTAGCTCAATCATGTATCGGGCAAGACGGCCTAACGATTTATATTTTCTTGATGCTGCTAAAAAAATTCGTCAGTATGCTCGAACTAATTGGCACTTTATAGTTTTCCGCTCGATTTGTCATCGATCAATTTGTTCATTTGCGTGGGCATATAGAGTCAGTTCTGCACTCGATCCGTTAATTTGCTGAAATGCCATGGCAGAGTTTTGTACACGATCTGTTTGCTAAAATGTCGATGGGCATTTTTTGTTTTGTACTCGACATGATTGCTGAAATGCATAATCATGTAGTATAGTTTTGTACTCGATGGATATACATTTCCTACTTCGCCTTAAATTAATCACCAACCACTGTATCTCATAATTAAACAGATGGACAGAACTTGGATACTGCATGGACACTTATGTTCCCCTTCATATATAAATGGTGTTCAACCCTTTATGGGGTTTATTAGAGCTCATGAAGGTCACAACCTGGACGTGTATTGCCCGCGCTGCACATGTATGAATGGTGAGAAGAGGCCTCACCATGTAGTGGCAGATCATTTACACATTTTTGGGATGGACCGCACATATGTTAGGCGGGTTTAGCATGGTGAACCATATAATGATCCTTTAGCAGGAGAAGCAGATCTTGCTCACACTGTATGTGTGCTGGCATATGTAGTTAATTATTTATATTGATGCTGCCGCTGTTTCAATCAATAGTTTGCATTGCTGTGCAAGGTTCTGTACTCAAATTTAACTTGTTGCAGATGGATGGACGGGAAGGAGAGAAAAAGCGCTTGCTTCAGGAAACGGGTTTCAGCTCTGGGACATGTGCTGTGCCAGATGAGAAGGTAAATATGTAAAACGGCATTTGTTCAGGTTGCATCCCTTAGATGTTTGTCTAATCGGTTGATGTACTAATTGCAGAAGCATAGAGTTGAAGAGGTCTCTCAGTTTGATGGGAGATTTGAAGATGAATCTCAGTTTGATGCACCTGTGGATGGTACTGATGACGAGCCTTTCATAGACGAAGGTCCTGCACCTGAGATTATCCAGCCTACAGAAGGAGGCCGTGGACCGAGTACACAGCTTTGCGTTGAAGTGGATGCACGCCCGGAGATCATCAGGGGCGTCCGGGTAGTCTCAAGACCACCCAGCCCTGATGCACCTGTGGATGGTACTGATGACGAGCCTTTCATAGACGAAGGTCCTGCACCTGAGATTATCCAGCCTACAGAAGGAGGCCGTGGACCGAGTACACAACTTTGCGTTGAAGAGGATGCACACCCGGAGATCATCAGGGGCGTCCCGGTAGTCTCAGGACCACCCAGCCCTGATGCAAAATGTTGAGCTACTTTATGATTCGTACTCTTATGTTCTGGTGCTGTAGTATGTTATGATTTGTACGCCTTTGGCGCTAGATTAAGCATTCAGTGGATGATCGCGTTGCAAAATTTGACACCCACACAATCAGTTCATCGTATGAGTAGTAGCACAATTACTTCTACAGCGATTCCTGCCAGCGCATTAGTTGGTAGCATGAAACACTTTCAGGTACTCCCCTCTGATTCATATTAATTGACTCAATTTTGTCTAGATATGGATGTATCTAGATGCATTTGTTAACTAGACTAACAAACTTGAGTCAGTTAATATGAATCCGTGTAAACCGCCCAAGTCCTCGAGCAGCTAGTTTATTGACTCTGGACTCCAAGCCTCTCGCGGCAAGCCATCGACGAAGCTTTGACCAGATCTTGGCCCGCAATTTTTTTTGTGTGGCGAATAGCAAAGCTTTGACCAGTTCCTCTCGGGATACAGCACGCCGGTGAGCTTGCACGGTTGCCATGAGCACTTTCCGGCGGAACTTCCTCTTCAGCGCCCTCAAGCCGCTGCTGCGAGACAGCACGCAGTGCCTCGAGGTGGACGGAATTCTGGATCTCAGGGCGGGGGGTCCGCCTCGTCCGGGAACGAGGACATGCATGGCAGCCAGGGTGATTTGTTTTTTTTTTGGTTTGAGCTTGGGATTTGGGGTTTTTTCGGATAGGGGAGGAGGAACCGAGGAAGAGGAAGGAACAGCCGCGTGCTTGGCGCGTGGCGGTGTGCTTGAATTTCGAATTTTTGTGAAATGTTTCATTTCCCCGCTACAATTCGGGGGTTTCTTGACGCGCCAATGCGTCCCGCCGGGCAGCTTCAAGTGAATTTGGGGTGCCACACTATGGGCCCTAGTTTCAGTGAGACATGTAATGACTAGTCACATCAGTAAGTTCACTGTGTAATAAAATATGTTACCCCTCCCCTTTATGTAGCACCCCTTCTCTCCCGATCGAGTGCCGATTGCCGACGGATGCAAGCCGCTAGCTCGATCCCCTCCTTTCGCCTCCACCGTCCAGGCATCCAGCTTGGAGGGGCAAGCTGCATCTAGACCAAGCGGATTAGGTAGGACTAGTAATGTTCTTTCCTTTCTCGAGATCGGTTCTTTTTTCCTCTCCTCGATATCTTGCGCATCTCTTTCCTATTCTGGGCGAAGGGGTGTCTTTCTGGTCACCCTCGAGCTGGGAGTGATTGATGGGGGTGGGGGCGGGGGCTACCTTTGCTTGGATTGGGGTGTTCTTCCTTTATTTGTCGACATTTGCAACCTTTGTAGTTTCTGCTGATCCTCACTGTATCTTTTGTCAGCTTGTACAGGAAAGGAAACCTCGGCGGTGGGGGCAATGGAGCGTAAGGCCACCACGCATGTGGGCAGTTGGCTGAGCCTGAGCTGCGTCCCCAGCCCCGCGAAGCAGGTACTCCGTTTGCTTATCCACTCTTTACCTTTTAAGTGTCTCTCTGCATCCTCAATCTGTTCCTGTTCTGGAATATGCTTAAAGTAGCACATGTCTTCAGCTGTTTGTGCGTAAAGCCTCTGTGACACCATGCTCTATATTCTCTGTATCAGGTTGGTACCTCCAGGTTCCGTGCTGAGGCTATGGGGAACGAGAATAGCGCCCCACCTGCTGCAGGAGCATGGCCCGATCTGCAGCACAAGAAGCGAAATGCCACTGCCGAGCTGGGCAGGGACCGCCCAGGGGTAATTTTTTTAACCAACTTACCATGATGTAGTCTGAATCTGATACTCCCTCAGATCCAAATTAATTGACTCAACTATCTGTAGATACGGATGTATCTAGATGTGTTTTAGCTCTAGATACTACTGCCTCCATCCCAAAGCTTTGGGCTTATATTATTTTTAGAAAGTCAAACTATACCATGTTTGACTAAGCTTTTACCAAAAATCAGTAACATGCAAAATACAAAATTAATATCATTAAATAGATAATAAAATATATTTTCCTACGGTATCTACACAGTATTATATTTGTTGATAGAATGTTCTAAAATTTTGGTCAAACTTTGCTTGTTTTGATTTCTCAAAAATAAATAAGGCTTAAGCTTTTGGATGGTGGTAGTACATTCATATCTAGACAAAGCTGAGTCAACTAGTTTTTTTGTCTGTCCATAGCTAGTGTTCACGCTGCAAAAGGCTAAGAGCATCCACTATATGCATCAGTCTATCTCATACAGTAATTCAATATCACTGCTGAGGTCTGCCTTTTGTTTTGCTATTCATATGCAGACTGAAACTTTAGGGCCTTGATGCGCGTAGATGTACACGTCCGTTGGGAACCCCAAGAGGAAGGTATGATGCGCACAGCGGCAAGTTTTCCCTCAGTAAGAAACCAAGGTTATCGAACCAGTAGGAGCCAAGAAGCACGTGAAGGTTGTTGGTGGAGGAATGTAGTGCGGCGCAACACCAGTGAAACCGGCGCCAACGTGGAACCTGCACAACACAATCAAAGTACTTTGCCCCAACGTAACAGTGAGGTTGTCAATCTCACCGGCTTGCTGAAAACAAAGGATTAAGCGTATCGAGTGGAAGATGGTGGTTGTTTGCAAAGAACAGTAAAAGCAGTAGAATGTATTCAGATGTAAAGAATGGACCGGGGTCCACAGTTCACTAGTGGTGTCTCTCCAATAAGATAACTAACATGCTGGGTGAACAAATTACAGGTGAGCAATTGACAAATAAAGATTCAATACATATCAACGATGATTACTATGTGATTTAATCAGGGCATTACGACAAAGTACATAGACCGCTATCCAACATGCATCTATGCCTAAATAATCCACCTTCAGGTTATCATCCGAACCCCTTCCAGTATTAAGTTGCGAACAACAGATAATTGCATTAAGTATGGTGCGTAATGTAATCAACACAAATATCCTTAGACAAAGCATCAATGTTTTATCCCTAGTAGCAACAACACATCCACAACCTTAGAACCTACTGTCACGATCCCAGATTTAATGGAGGCATGAACCCACTATCGAGCATAATTACTCCCTCTTGGAGTTACAAGTATCAACTTGGCCAGAGCCTCTACTAGCAACGGAGAGCATGCAAGAACATAAACAACACATATATGATAGATTGATAATCAACTTAACATAGTATTCTCTATTCATCGGATCTCACCAAACACAACATGTAGCATTACAAATAGATGATCTTGATCATGTTAGGCAGCTCACAAGATCTAATACAATGAAAGCACATGCGGAGAAGACAACCATCTAGCTACTGCTATGGACCCATAGTCCAAGGATGAACTACTCACGCATCAATCCGGAGGCGGGCATGATGATGTAGAGCCCCTCCGGTGATGATTCCCCTCTCCGGCAGGGTGCCGGAGGCAATCTCCTGAATCCCCGAGATGGGATTGGGCGGCGGCCTCTCGCAATGTTTTCCGTATCGTGGCTCTCGGTACTGGGGGTTTCGACGGAGGCTTTAAGTAGGCGGAAGGGTAGGTCAAAGGGCGACACGAGGTGGCGACACCACAGGCCGCGTGGCCCAGCCTGTGCCGCGCCGCCTGGTGTCCGGCCGCCTCGTGGCCCCACTTCGTCTCCTTCGGACTTCTGGAAGATTCGTGCAAAAATAGGAACCTCGTTGATTTCGTCCAATTCCGAGAATATTTCCTTACTAGGATTTCTGAAACCAAAAACAGCAGACAGCAACTGGCACTTCGGCATCTTGTTAATAGGTTAGTGCCGGAAAATGTAAAATAACGCTATAAAGTATGTGTAAAACACTCAAGTATTGTAATAAAAGTAGCATGGAACATAAGAAATTATAGATACGTTTGCGACGTATCAAGCATCCCCAAGCTTAGTTCCTACTCGTCCTCGAGTAGGTAAACGATAACACAAATAATTTCTGAAGTGACATGCTACCAACATAATCTTGATCAACATTATTGTAAAGCATATGAGATGAATGGAGTGATCTGAACAAAAGATTGCTAACAAAGATAATGACTAAGCAAATGAATCATATAGCAAAACTTTTCATGAATAATACTTTCAAGACAAGTATCAATAAGACTTGCATAAGAGATAACTCATAAGCAATAAATTCATAGTAGAATGCATTGAAGCAACACAAAGGATGATTAAGTTTCAGCAATTGCTTTCAACTTGTAACATGTATATCTCATGGATATTTGTCAACATAGAGTAATATAACAGTGCAATAAGTAAACATGTAAGAATCAATGCACACAGTTAACACAAGTGTTTGCTTCTAAGATAGAAGGGAATGGGTAAACTGACTCAACAATAAAGTAAAAGAATGGCCCTTCGCAGAGGGAAGCATTGATTACTATTTTTGTGCTAGAGCTTTTGTTTTGAAAACATAGAAACAATTTTGTCAACGGTAGTAATAATTCATATGTGCTATGCATAATACTTCCTACAAGTTGCATGCCTCATGCATAGAGTACCAATAGTGCTCGCACCTTGTCCTACTATCTCGGAAAACACGGATTCTCATCGCATAACATATGTTTCAACCAAGTGTCACAAAGGGGTACCTCTATGCCGCCTGTACAAGTGTCTAAGGAGAAAGCACGCATTGGATTTCTCGCTTTTGATTATTCTCAACTTAGACATCCATACCGGGACAACATAGACAACAGATAATGGACTCCTCTTTTAATGCTTAAGCATTCAACAATAGTTAATATTCTCATAAGAGATTGAGGTTGTATGTCCAAACTGAAACTTCCACCATGATACATGGCTTTAGTTAGCGGCCCAATGTTCTTCTCTAACATATGCATACTCAAACCATTTGATCATGAAATCCACTACTTCAGACAAGACGAACATGCATAGCATCTCACATGATATCCAACAAAGATAAAGTTGATGGCGTCCCCAGAAAACATGGTTACCGCTCAACAAGCAACTTATAAGAATTAAGACACATAACTACATATTCATCACCACAATAGTTTTTAAGCTATTTGTCCCATGAGCTATATATTGTAAAGGTAGAGGAATGAAATTTAAAGGTAGCACTCAAGTAATTTACTTTGGAATGGCAGAAAAATACCACATAATAGGTAGATATGGTGGACACAAATGGCATGGAGTTTGGCTCAAGGTGTTTGGATGCACGAGAAGCATTTCCTCTCAGTACAAGGTTTGGGCTAGCAAGGTTGTTTGAAGCAAACACAAGTATGAACAGGTACAACAAAATGAAGGAGATATGCCCTAGAGGCAATAATAAAGTGGTTATTATTTATATCTTTATGTTTATGATAAATGTTTATATATCATGCTATAATTGTATTAACCGAAACATTAGTACATGTGTGATATGTAGACAACAAAGAAGTCCCTAGTAAGCCTCTTAACTAGCTTGTTGATTAATAGATGATTAGTTTCATAATCATGAACATTGGATGTTATTAATAACAAGGTTATATCATTATATGAATGATGTAATGGACACACCCAATTAAGCGTAGCATAAGATCACGTCATTAAGTTATTTGCTATAAGCTTTCGATACATAGTTACCTAGTCCTTATGACCATGAGATCATGTAAATCACTTATACCGGAAAGGTACTTTGATTACACCAAACGCCACTGCGTAAATGGGTGGTTATAAAGGTGGGATTAAGTATCCGGAAAGTATGAGTTGAGGCATATGGATCAATAGTGGGATTTGTCCATCCCGATGACGGATAGATATACTCTGGGCCCTCTCGGTGGAATGTCGTCTAATGTCTTGCAAGCATATGAATAAGTTCATAAGAGACCACATACCACGGTACGAGTAAAGAGTACTTGTCAGGAGACGAGGTTGAACAAGGTATAGAGTGATACCGAAGATCAAACCTCGGACAAGTAAAATATCGCGTGACAAAAGGAATTGGTATCGTATGTGAATGGTTCATTCGATCACTAAAGTCATCGTTGAATATGTGGGAGCCATTATGGATCTCCAGATCCCGCTATTGGTTATTGGTCGGAGTGAGTACTCAACCATGTCCACATAGTTCACGAACCGTAGGGTGACACACTTAAAGTTGGATGTTGAAATGGTAGAACTTGAATATGGAATGGAGTTCGAATATTTGTTCGGAGTCCCGGATGAGATCCCGGACATCACGAGGAGTTCCGGAATGGTCCGGAGAATAAGATTCATATATAGGAAGTCATATTCCAAGTTTGGAAATGATCCGGTGCATTTATGGCAGGTTCTAGAAGGTTCTAGAAAAGTCCGGAAGAAACGCACTATGGAAGGTGGAGTCCCGGAAGGACTCCACAAGCTTGGCCAGCCAAACCCTAGAGGGGAAAGTCCAAGGTGGACTTCCCCCCAAGGTGGCCGGCCACCCCCTCCCAAGGGAAAGTGGGAATCCCACCTCTAGTGGGAGTCCTAGCTTGGGTAGGTTTCATGTCATATGGAAGGTTTTGGTTTGGGGTCTTATTCGAAGACTTGTAGACCAACTCTTGGGTGTTCCACCTATATAATGAGGGCCAAGGGGAGGGGGCCGGCCACCACACCAAAGCCACAAGCTTGGCCGCCCCCCATAGTGGCCGGCCACCCCCTCTCCCCAAACCCTAGCGCCCCGCTCCTCCACCATATCCCGCACGCTTAGCGAAGCTCCGCCGGATTTCTCCACCGCCACCGACACCACGCCGTCGTGCTGTCGGATTCAAGAGGAGCTACTACTTCCGCTGCCCGCTGGAACGGGGAGGTGGACGTCGTCTTCATCAACAACCGAACGTGTGACCGAGTACGGAGGTGCTGCCCGTTCGTGGCGCCGGAACCGATCGTGATCAAGATCTTCTACGCGCTTTTGCAAGCGGCAAGTGATCGTCTACCGCAGCAATAAGAGCCTACTCTTATAGGCTTTGGAATCTCTTCAAGGGTTAGTCTTGATCATCCCCTCGTTGCTACCGTCTTCTAGATTGCATCTTGGCTTGGATTGCGTGTTCGCGATAGGAAAATTTTTGTTTTCTATGCTACGTTATCCTACAGTGGTATCAGAGCCGTGTCTATGCATAGATGGTTGCACGAGTAGAACACAATGATTTGTGGGCGTTGATGCTCTTGTTATCTTTAGTTGAGTACTTTGCATCTTTGTGGCATAGTGGGATGAAGCGGCTCGGGCTAACTTTACATGACCGCGTTCATGAGATTTGCTCCACGCTCGACATGCAACTTGTATTGCATAAGTGGCTTTGCGGGTGTCTGTCTCTCCTACTATAGTGAAGATTCAAGTTATTCTTCTATTGACAACACTAGTATCACCGTTGTGGTTCATGTTCGTAGGTAGATTAGATCTTACTCGAAAACCCTAAACCACGTAAAATATGCAAACCAAATTAGAGAACGTCTAACTTGTTTTTGCAGGGTTTGGTGATGTGATATGGCCATAATGTGATGATGACTATGTATGAGATGATCATTATTGTATTGTGGCAACCGGCAGGAGCCTTATGGTTGTCTTTAATTTTCATGTTGAGTAGTATTTCAAAGTAGTTGTAATAGTTGCTACATGAGGTGAACAACCATGAAGCCGGCGCCATGAACCTTGACGCTACGCCGACGATGATGGAGATCATGCCCGAAGATGATGGAGATCATGTCCGTGCTTTGGAGATGAAGATCAAAGGCGCAAAGACAAAAGGGCCATATCATATCACATATGAATTGCATGTGATGTTAATCCTTTATGCATCTTATTTTGCTTAGATCGCGACGGTAGCATTATAAGATGATCCCTCACATTAATATCAAGATAATAAAGTGTTCTTCCCTCGTATGCACCGTTGCATTGTTCGACGTTTTGAAGCATCTCGTGATGATCGGGTGTGATAAACTCGACATACAACGGGTGTAAGCCATGTTGCACACGCGGAATACTTGGGTTTGCTTGACGAGCCTAGCATGTACAGACATGGCCTCGGGACAACGGAAACCGAAAGGTTGAACACGAGTCATATGGATGATATGATCAACATGTTGATGTTCACCATTGAAGCTACATCATCTCACGTGATGATCGGTTTTGATGTAGTGGATTTGGATCGTGTACCACTTAACAACTATGAGGGATGTTGTATTAAGTGGGAGTTCATTAGTAATTAGATTAAAACATGAACTAATTATCATAAACATAGTCTGAGTAGTATTTTGAATTAATTTGTAGTATTGGCATCCGTTTTTCTACCAAACGCTAGTCTTGTAATTGAGATAGAAATACTGTTAAGTCTGACAAGAAACTTTACGGACTGGTACCGTATTGTTAAAGAATCAAGAAATGATTAAGTCCTATTGCAAACTTTTAGTAAACCTCACATTGTTGATTCAAAGAGCTATGGTTTCAATTAGTACCTACAATTATCTTGTCTCCGTGAAACTTGATGTTCAAATACGTTTGAAAAGTAAGGAGCTGAAAAGTTTGTTTTCAGAAATAAGCGAGGTATGAGATATATGCGATATCTAAGACCTTACTGCAAGATGATAGAATATAATCTAGTGAGACTACATAAACTCATAAGTTTTATGGGAATGTACGAAGGTTGAAGACGCCAGGCGTCCCAATCCTCCAACTATTGGGGCACTAACGATATTCGCATATCCATGAAGTGATCGTCCTTAGTATGCACCGTTGCTAAGACTCGTCGTTTCGAAGCATCTCGTGATGATCGGGTGTCATAGATTCCACGAGTGCATACAACGGGTGCAAGCCAGATTTGCACATGCGAATACTGAGGTTAAACTTTACAAGCCTAGCATGTACAGACATGGTCTTGGAAAGTCGTCATGAATTGATGGATAAAATTATGAGTGAAATTGTTCATCATATTAAAAGGTTACTAATAGTGAAATCCGGAACACTTGTCATATGATGATCAACTTCAAAGAACCTCAAGGTTATTGGTATTTGATCAACAAACCTAGAAGTTATTGATATTGAAGTGTTTTTCTGAATAATGAGGAAAGCTAAAAGAGAAACTGCAAAAGATATTCTGGCAGAAATAAAGAAAAGACTAGAAAGTCTAGCTCAGGTGTATATAAATGATATACATGTTATGGATGTATTCCTCGTTTGGTCACACAATAAAATTCTTGGGTATTTGTACTATATTGGTTGGTATGAAGTGTCATACAAAACAACACAATACAAGAATACAATGGCCTAAGTGACTGACAAGGAATATGATAGGTATGCACGTCTGGAACAAAAATAAAGTGTTATTATGTTCATCGTTGGCATTCTATCTAGCCCTTAGAATTTATAATAAAGAACTTAATAATTGTTATTTTGCTCTGGTCAAATAAAAACAATGAGTTGTTCAAATTATGACATTACTCCATGTATGATGGATAAGTTATTATAAATCTTAATGGTGAAACACACATACATAACACTGACGCTAAAATGCCATAAGGCAAATGATTTGAATTCCACTTATTTGTGGAACCGCCATTTAGGTCATGTTAGAAAGGAACGCATGAAGGAACTCCATGCAAATGGATTTTTGGAGTCATTTGATTTTTGAATCGTTTGGCGCTTGCAAATCTTTTCTAAAGAGAATGACTAAAATACCGTTCATAGGCCAAGAGTTGAAACGGGCAACTAACTTAGTGGAAATATACATGATGATGTATGTAGTTCACTGGGCATAGTTGTGTGCGGGAGATTCTTCTACTTCATGAAAACTTCCAACAATGAATTGAGTATAAATGTGGATATATTCAATAAGAAAGAAGTTTGAAACATTTGAATAGATTCAAATAAATTTCAGCATGAAGTGGAAATCATCGTAATAGAAAAGTCAAATATCTATGATTGGATCATGGTAGAAATATTTGAATTACGAGTTTTAGCGAACATCTAAGAGAGTTATGAAATTGTTCTACAACTCACATTTCTTGGAGTATCATAATGATGATATAGTATCCAAGATATGTATCCAAACCTTGTTGGATTAATGATGAGATAAAATATTATGACGCCATTATATTTTTGTGGATTATGCTTTAGTGACTACCGCTTTTACACTGAATAGAGCATCATCATGATCCGTTGAAATGACACCATACGAGTTATGGTATGGGTATAAACCCTAATAGTCTTTCTTTAAATTTTGGTCTAAGAGTTTACAACCAAAATCGGATGAATGTCTTTGTTGGTTATCCCAGAGAATTAATTGGGAATTCTTCCCACGAGACAAAGACAAAAGTGTTTGTCAATGTTTCTTATTTCCGAGAAATTGTTTCTAGTGAAGTATTTGAGTGGGAGGACAATATAATTTGATAAGGTTTATGAACCTGAGCATAATGATCAGAGTAGCGCAACATCGGAATTTGTTTCGGAAGCAGCCACGACGATCATGGCTCCCATGACTACAAAGTGTTTTAGCCATGGAGATCGAAGTACATATTGAACCTTGTAGGTATGGTTTACTTTGTGATCAAATAAATGATTTGTGAACAAAGGATTGATTTTGAATAATGATAAACCAACTACAAACAAAGAAGTTATGATGGGCCCTGACTCCGTTAAAATGGCTATACGCCATGAAATCCAAGATAGATGAATACTTTTTGAAAGTAAATGGATCTATAAAATTGATGAACTTGGATGGAATATCCTTGAATAAGCTCGACTTATCGAAAAGTTGTTTACGACAAAGTTCAAAGAGTTGACTACGATAAGATTAGATCTTCCGTAGTAATGCTTATAGTCTATGTGGATTATTATAGTAATCGCTACATATTTCTTTCATGAGATATGATAGTAGGATGGCAAAATACATTGCTTAACAGAAGTGTGTATTAAAGGTGTATACAAGATACAACCAAGAGTTTTGCTGGTCCGTGGAATACTAGATAGGTATACGAACTTCAATTGGATGAAGTAAGTATCACGGAGTTAGAATCTTCACCAGATGAAATAGTCAAAGAGTTTTTGATTTCATCAGAGACGATGAAGAGGCTTGCATTTGCAAGAAATTAAGTGGGAGCGCTAAGACACATTTATAATACTTTATGTAGGTGACATATAGTTGGTTATAAATGATGTAATTATATACTTGATTAAAAGGTTTCATTGAGAAATTAACTTCAATGAAAGGATATGGACTGAAACAAATTTAGTGTCAAGATCTATGAAGATAGATTGAAACACATAAATAAGTTTAAGTCAAAGTACATATGATGGATATTGAAGTAGTTCAATATAGAAATATTAAGAAAATGTTCTTGTCATGTGAAGTTTTAACAAGACTTGAGTGTATCTGACACTCAATGAGTAAAAACACATGAGTGATTATAGATCACGAATAATATGTACACAATCAGATGTCATGTGCTATAAAGCGTTATGAGCATATACCAGAATGATTCATATGATGATCATTGGACGACAGTAAGAATATCCTTGAGTACTTTAGAAGAACTAAGGATATATATATAGTTTTGTATGAGGAAATGACAAACAAATCGCTGTAAGGTGTTACACCGATATTGGTTTTGTCACATATAAAATATAATTTCAATCTCAAATTAGACTAAGTGTTGTTTAAAAGGTAGCACAATGAGCTAGAAGTTGTCTATGCTAGATTTAGAAGAGTTCTAAATATTGTGACGGATTCTACAAAAGAAGGCAGAGTATGTCATTGTTTTGACAATGACAAAGGATGTTAAGTCAAGAGGTTCTTTGAGAACTTGGTGTAGTTCCGACAGAGTCAGAACTTTGAAGCTATATTGTGTGTGACAATATTAGTGACATATTTCAGACCGCGGAATTAAGGTTCCACCAGAAGACCAAACATATTTAATACCGACTCATTTGGAAATGAGTGATGCGTTGAGACGCAAATGAATTACAAAATACATACGTTTCTGAGCGTGTCAGATCCGTTGACTAAAAACCTCTCCCGTGAGCAATACATGATAAAGCACCAGAAGGCCAAGGTGTTATATCTTTACAAATGTAAACTAGATTATTGACTCTAGTGCAAGTGGGAGACTGAAGGAGATATGCCCTAGAGGCAATAATAAAGTGGTTATTATTTATATCTTTATGTTTATGATAAATGTTTATATATCATGCTATAATTGTATTAACCGAAACATTAGTACATGTGTGATATGTAGACAACAAAGAAGTCCCTAGTAAGCCTCTTAACTAGCTTGTTGATTAATAGATGATTAGTTTCATAATCATGAACATTGGATGTTATTAATAACAAGGTTATATCATTATATGAATGATGTAATGGACACACCCAATTAAGCGTAGCATAAGATCACGTCATTAAGTTATTTGCTATAAGCTTTCGATACATAGTTACCTAGTCCTTATGACCATGAGATCATGTAAATCACTTATACCGGAAAGGTACTTTGATTACACCAAACGCCACTGCGTAAATGGGTGGTTATAAAGGTGGGATTAAGTATCCGGAAAGTATGAGTTGAGGCATATGGATCAACAGTGGGATTTGTCCATCCCGATGACGGATAGATATACTCTGGGCCCTCTCGGTGGAATGTCGTCTAATGTCTTGCAAGCATATGAATAAGTTCATAAGAGACCACATACCACGGTACGAGTAAAGAGTACTTGTCAGGAGACGAGGTTGAACAAGGTATAGAGTGATACCAAAGATCAAACCTCGGACAAGTAAAATATCGCGTGACAAAAGGAATTGGTATCGTATGTGAATGGTTCATTCGATCACTAAAGTCATCGTTGAATATGTGGGAGCCATTATGGATCTCCAGATCCCGCTATTGGTTATTGGTCGGAGTGAGTACTCAACCATGTCCACATAGTTCACGAACCGTAGGGTGACACACTTAAAGTTGGATGTTGAAATGGTAGAACTTGAATATGGAATGGAGTTCGAATATTTGTTCGGCCCGGACATCACGAGGAGTTCCGGAATGGTCCGGAGAATAAGATTCATATATAGGAAGTCATATTCCAAGTTTGGAAATGATCCGGTGCATTTATGGCAGGTTCTAGAAGGTTCTAGAAAAGTCCGGAAGAAACGCACTATGGAAGGTGGAGTCCCGGAAGGACTCCACAAGCTTGGCCAGCCAAACCCTAGAGGGGAAAGTCCAAGGTGGACTTCCAAGGTGGCCGGCCACCCCCTCCCAAGGGAAAGTGGGAATCCCACCTCTAGTGGGAGTCCTAGCTTGGGTAGGTTTCATGTCATATGGAAGGTTTTGGTTTGGGGTCTTATTCGAAGACTTGTAGACCAACTCTTGGGTGTTCCACCTATATAATGAGGGCCAAGGGGAGGGGGCCGGCCACACCAAAGCCTCAAGCTTGGCCGCCCCCATAGTGGCCGGCCACCCCCTCTCCCCAAACCCTAGCGCCCCGCTCCTCCACCATATCCCGCACGCTTAGCGAAGCTCCGGATTTCTCCACCGCCACCGACACCACGCCGTCGTGCTGTCGATTCAAGAGGAGCTACTACTTCCGCTGCCCGCTGGAACGGGGAGGTGGACGTCGTCTTCATCAACAACCGAACGTGTGACCGAGTACGGAGGTGCTGCCCGTTCGTGGCGCCGGAACCGATCGTGATCAAGATCTTCTACGCGCTTTTGCAAGCGGCAAGTGATCGTCTACCGCAGCAATAAGAGCCTACTCTTATAGGCTTTGGAATCTCTTCAAGGGTTAGTCTTGATCATCCCCTCGTTGCTACCGTCTTCTAGATTGCATCTTGGCTTGGATTGCGTGTTCGCGATAGGAAAATTTTTGTTTTCTATGCTACGTTATCCTACACAAAACTCACACAAGAACAGATTGCAAGCATTATAAGGCTCTACACTGTCTTCCTTGTTATTCAAACACTTTACCCGAAAATATCTAGACTTAGAGAGATCAATCATGCAAACCAAATTAAACAAGCTCTACAGTAGTTCTTCATTAATGGATTAAACTACATGATGCAAGAGCTTAAACATGATCTATGAGAGCTCAAACAATTACCAAATTGTCAAACCATATGCATCATTTTCCAATTCCAACCAAATAGCAATTTAACGAAGCAATAAGCTTTCGCCATGAACATTAAAGCACAATTAAGAACACAAGTGTTCCATATGAAAAAGCGGAGCGTAATATCTCCAATATAAGGATGGTGAGATCCAACTTTATTCAAAACGAAACAAAAACAAACCGACGCTCCAAGTAAAGAACATAAGGATGTGACGGAATAAAAATATAGTTTCACTAGAAGTGACCTGATAATGTTGTCGATGAAGAAGGGGATGCCTTGGGCATCCCCAAGCTTAGATGCTTGAGTCTTCTTAAAATATGCAGGGATGAACCACCGGGCATCCCCAAGCTTAGACCTTTCACTCTTCTTGATCATAGTATATCATCCTCTTCTCTTGACCCTTGAAAACTTTCTTCACACAAACTTCAAGCAAACTCATGAGAGGGTTAGTGCATAACCACAAATTCACATATTCAGAGGTGACACAATCATTCTTAACACTTCTGGACATTGCACAAAGCTTCTGAAAGTTAATGGAACAAAGAAACTCATTCAACATAGCAAAAGCGGCAATGCGAAATAAAAGACAGAATCTGTCAAAAACAGAACAGTCCGTAAAGATGCATCTGTACTGGGCACTTAGCTTGCTCAAATGGAAAAACTCAAAACTAATGAAAGTTTCGTACATATCTGAGGATCACGCTCGTAAATTTGCAGATTTTTTCGATTTTTTTACAGAGACTTATGCCAGAATTCGTGACAGACAGCAATGCTGTTTCTGCGCAGCGATCCCAAATATAACATCAACTTTAACATAGAAACTTTACTTGGCACAAAAACATGATAAGGAGAGGTTGCTACAGTAGTAAACAACTTCCAAGACTCAACAAAACAAAAATTGCTGTAGTAAAATAAACACATGGGTTATCTCCCAAGAAGTGCTTTCTTTAACGCCTTTCAGCTAGGCGCAGAAAGTGCAAATCAAGTAACATCAAGAGTAGAAGCATCAACATCATAACTTGTTCTAATAATAGAATCAAAAGGCAACTTCATTCTCTTTCTAGGGAAGTGTTCCATACCTTTCTTGAGAGGAAATTGATATTTAATATTACCTTCCCTCATATCAATAACAACACCAACGGTTCGAAGAAAAGGTCTTCCCAACACAATAGGACAAGATGCATTGCATTCGATATCCAAGACAACAAAATCAACAGGGACAAGGCTATTGTTAACCGTAATGCGCACATTATCAATCCTCCCAAAGGTTTCTTTTTAACATTATCGACAAGATTAACATCCAAATAACAATTCTTCAATGGTGGCAAGTCAAGCATATCATAAATCTTTTTAGGCATAACAAAATACTTGCACCAAGATCACATAAAGCATTACACTCAAAGTCATTGAATTTCATTTTAATGATGGGCTCCCAACCATCTTCTAACTTCCTAGGAATAGAAGCTTCAAGTTTTAATTTCTCTTCCCTAGCTTTAATGAGAGCATTTGTAATGTGTTTTGTAAAGGCTAAATTTATAGCACTAGCATTGGGACTTCTAGCAAGTTTTTGTAAGAACTTTATAACTTCAATAATATGACAATCATCAAAATCTAAACCATTATGTTCTCAGCAATATTTTCACCAAATTTCAGCAGTTTTATCACAAGCAGTTTCAGGCAGTTTTGTACGCTTTGCACTAGGAGTAGAAACATTGCCAACACCAATTATTTTACCATTGATAGTAGGAGGTGCAGCAACATGTGAAGAATCAACATTACTAGTGGTGGTAATAGTCCATACTTTAGCTACATTATTCTCTTTAGCAAGTTTTTCTTTTTCTCTCTATCCCACCTAGCATGCAATTCAGCCAACAATCTAATATTATCATTAATTCTAACTTGGATGGAATTTGTTTTAGCAAACCTAGCACCTTCAACTTCCTCAGGCATAACTTTCAATTTTAAAAGATCAACATCAAGACCAAGACTATCAACCTTAGAAGCAAGAATATCAATTTTACTAAGCTTTTCTTCAACAGTTTTATTGAAAGCAGTTTGTGTACTAATAAATTCTTTAAGCATCACTTCAAGACCAGAGGGTACACTCTTATTATTATTGTAAGAATTACCATAACCATTAACATTATTAGAAGGATATGGCCTATAGTTGTTGTTACCATAATTATTCCTATAAGCATTGTTGTTGAAATTGTTGTTCTTAATGAAATTCACATCAACATTTTCTTCTTGAGCAACCAATGAAGCTAAAGGAACATTATTAGGATCAATATGAGATCTACCATTTGCAAGCATAGACATAATAGCATCAATCTTATCACCCAAAGAAGAGGTTTCTTCAACAGAATTTACCTTCTTACCTTGAGGAGTTCTTTCAGTGTGCCATTCAGAGTAATTGATCATCATATCATCAAGTAGTTTAGTTGCGGCGCCCAGGGTGATGGACATAAAAGTACCTCCAGCAGCTGAATCCAATAGGTTCTTGAGGAAAAATTCAATCCTGCATAAAAGGTTTGGATGATCATCCAAGTAGTCAGTCCATGGGTTGGGCAATTCTTTACCAAAGATTTCATTCTCTCCCATGCTTGAGCAACATGTTCATTATCAAATTGTTTAAAATTCATTATGCTACTTCTCAAAGATATAATCTTAGCAGGAGGATAATATTTACTAATAAAAGCATCTTTACATTTAGTCCATGAATCAATACTATTCTTAGGCAAAGATAGCAACCAATCTTTAGCTCTTCCTCTTAATGAGAAAGGAAACAATTTCAGTTTTATAATATCACCATCTATATCCTTATACTTTTGCATTTCACAAAGTTCAACAAAATTATTAAGATGGGCAGCAGCATCATCAGAACTAACACCAGAAAATTGCTCTCTCATAACAAGATTCAGTAAAGCAGGTTTAATTTCATAGAATTCTGCTGTAGTAGCAGGTGGAGCAATAGGAGTACATATAAAATCATTATTATTTGTGCTAGTGAAGTCACACAACTTAGTATTTTCAGGAGTACCCATTATAACAGTAGTAAAAGTAAACTAGGCAAATAGAGTAAAGACAAGTAACTAATTTTTTTGTGTTTTTGATATGGAGAACAAGACAGTAAATAAAGTAAAGCTAGCAACTAATTTTTTTGTGTTTTGTTTAAGTGCAGCAAACAAAGTAGTAAATAAAATAAAGCAAGACAAAAACAAAGTAAAGAGATTGGAAGTGGAGACTCCCCTTGCAGCGTGTCTTGATCTCCCGGCAACGGCGCCAAAAAGTTGCTTGATGCGCGTAGATGTACACGTCCGTTGGGAACCCCAAGAGGAAGGTATGATGCGCACAGCGGCAAGTTTTCCCTCAATAAGAAACCAAGGTTATCGAACCAGTAGGAGCCAAGAAGCACGTGAAGGTTGTTGGTGGAGGAATGTAGTGCGGCGCAACACCAGTGAAACCGGCGCCAACGTGGAACCTGCACAACACAATCAAAGTACTTTGTCCCAACGTAATGTGAGGTTGTCAATCTCACCGGCTTGCTGAAAACAAAGGATTAAGTGGAAGATGGTGGTTGTTTGCAAAGAACAAAAGGCAGAGAATGTATTCAGATGTAAAGAATGGACCGGGTCCACAGTTCACTAGTGGTGTCTCTCCAATAAGATAACTAACATGCTGGGTGAACAAATTACAGGTGAGCAATTGACAAATAAAGATTCAATACATATCAACGATGATTACTATGTGATTTAATCAGGGCATTACGACAAAGTACATAGACCGCTATCCAGCATGCATCTATGCCTAAATAATCCACCTTCAGGTTATCATCCGAACCCCTTCCATAAAGTTGTAAACAACAAATAATTGCATTAAGTATGGTGCGAATGTAATCAACACAAATATCCTTAGACAAAGCATCAATGTTTTATCCCTAGTAGCAACAACACATCCACAACCTTAGAACCTACTGTCACGATCCCAGATTTAATGGAGGCATGAACCCACTATCGAGCATAATTACTCCCTCTTGGAGTTACAAGTATCAACTTGGCCAGAGCCTCTACTAGCAACGGAGAGCATGCAAGAACATAAACAACACATATATGATAGATTGATAATCAACTTAACATAGTATTCTCTATTCATCGGATCTCACCAAACACAACATGTAGCATTACAAATAGATGATCTTGATCATGTTAGGCAGCTCACAAGATCTAATACAATGAAAGCACATGCGGAGAAGACAACCATCTAGCTACTGCTATGGACCCATAGTCCAAGGATGAACTACTCACGCATCAATCCGAGGCGGGCATGATGATGTAGAGCCCCTCCGGTGATGATTCCCCTCTCCGGCAGGTGCCGGAGGCGATCTCGAATCCCCCGAGATGGGATTGGCGGCGGGCCTCTAGTAATGTTTTCCGTATCGTGGCTCTCGGTACAGGGGGTTTCGCGACGGAGGCTTTAAGTAGGCGGAAGGGTAGGTCAAAGGGCGACACGAGTGGCGACACCACGGTGGCGCCTGTGCCGCGCCGCCCGTGTCCGGCCGCCTCGTGGCCCCACTTCGTCTCCTCTTCGGACTTCTGGAAGCTTCGTGCAAAAATAGGACCCCGGGCGTTGATTTCGTCCAATTCGAGAATATTTCCTTACTAGGATTTCTGAAACCAAAAACAGCAAAAAATAGACACTTCGGCATCTTGTTAATAGGTTAGTGCCGGAAAATGTAAAATAACGCTGTAAAGTATGTGTAAGACACTCAAGTATTGTAATAAAAGTAGCATGGAACATAAGAAATTATAGATACATTTGCGACGTATTAGTGCCTTTACTCAAAAGGAAGATCAAAACTGCGGCTGATCAGGCTGCCAGTATGTTGATGCCGCCCCCATCTTCTAAATGCCTCTACAAGCACAAGGCCACGCGCCAGCTGGGTGGTGATCTTTTAATGAATATGGTATATTTTCTTAATCCAAAAAACATGCCTTGATTTTTCTCTGTTTATTGTCGGTTTTTTCTATGCTTGCCAAAAGTTTACAACAACAACAACAACAACAACCAAGCCTTTCAGTCCCAAACAAGTTGGGGTAGGCTAGAGTTGAAACCCATAAGATCTTGAAGCCAAAAGTTTAGAAACACCAAATTCGTTTGCTTACAATCATCATACAGTAATGTTCATCTACTCCAGTTCCCCTAACCCAACAAAAATGATGTTAATTACGATTTTTAGATTAAAAGAGCACCATTAGGCGCTGTTAATTACGACTTTGAGATTAAAATGTCATTTGCAATTGTTAATTACAATTTTGAGACAAATGGTTAGTTTAACCTCGATCTCTTCTGCTCTCCATTTTTCCCAACCGAACAAAAATGTAACCATTCCATTCCTCTGAAATGGAACCATTCCATTCCACGCTGTTTCAGAACCGAACACACCCTTGCATTGTTGTGAACTGTTGTCCATACACGGCCATACCCTTCCACTTACATCCAGCACTATATGCATCAGTCTGTCTCAGAGTCATTCAATATCACTGCTGAGATCTGTTCCTTATGCAGGCTGAAACTGCTGCGCCTTTACTCAAGTGGATGCAAAATGAGGCTAATGAGGCTGCTGTGAGGACGATGGTGCCGACACCATCTTCCGAAAACCTCTACAAGCACGAGGCCATGGGCCAGCTGGGTGGTGACCTTTTAATGAATCTGGTATATTTTCTTAATCCACATACATGATTTCATTATTATCTGTTTAATTACTGTTGGCTTTGTCTAATGCTTACCAAAAGTTCAGAAACACTGTGTTTGCTTACAATCATCATACACTAATTTTTCACTTTTCAGTCTGTCTCATCCAGTATATAAACTGTTGATTTCCGTTGGCTTCTTTTGTAATCATTTGCATTGTTGTCAACTGTTCTCTATGCACAACCCTATTCTTCCACTTACACCCGCACTATTTGCATCAGTCTATCTCATAGATTTATTAAATATCAATGATGAGTTCTGTTGCTATTCATATGCAGGATGAAACTTCTGTGCCTCTACTCAAATGGATAAAAAATGATCCTGATGAGGCTGCTGTGTGAAGACGATGGTGCCGCCACCATCTTCTGAAAACCTCCTCAAGCACAAGGCCACGGGCCAGCTGGGTGGTACCCTTTTCAGTAAGCAGGTATATTTTCTTAATCCTCATACATGATTTGATTTTTGTCTGTTTATTGCCGGCTTTGTCTAATGCTTACCAATAGTTCAGAAACACACACACCTATTCTTCCACTTACATCCAGCACTATATGCATCAGTGTCTCATAGATTCATTTTATATATCACTGCTGATGTCTGTTGCTCTTCAATTTTCATATGCAGACTGAAACTGCTAAGCCTTCATTGGTCAAAAGGATTGCAACTGCTGCTGATGAGGCATCTGCAGAGGCTGCCACCAAGTTACTGTCAGCCCCACCTTCTGGATGCTTATATAAGCTCAAGTCCAAGGACCAGCCGGGCCGTAACCATCCAAGGGTTCGGGTATATTTTCTTAAGCCACATATACATGCCATGATTTATGTCTGATATTATCACCGGCTCTGTCTAATGCTTTTTGGAATTCGGAAACACCAAATTAGCATGCTTATATTCATCATACACTAATTTTTCACTGTTCAGTTTGTAACATAGTGTTATGCACTCGCTTGTCAACATTTGCATTGCTCTGAACTATGCACTTTACACAACCTAATTCTTCCACTTACATTCAGCGCTACGCACCAGTAGTACCTCCCATGTTTCCTTCACCATCCCGATGCCGAGCTTGCGGGAATATGGCGGGCCCATGTACATACCCCGCATATAACACCTCCTATGGCTCTATCTACCTTTCTAGTAACTCCTTCACAGAGTTACAGGTATGTATTCTCAGTGGTTTAGCATGAATTGGCATATAGTAAAGTCTTGTTTTTAGTCTTCCTGCTTCTTACATTTGTATCAATTTTCACATGCAGACTGTACCTTGTGAACTTCGTCCAATGATTAACCAGATGTGTCCGCATGAAGGGTCTTTCACTATGCATGGCAATGGCAAATTGATGAACACCTACACGGTCTATGAGGTGTATGTCTACAAGACGCAGGCCATCACATATTTGTATGGACATGATTGGAGAAAGTTTGCTTTTGACTACGGTCTGAAGAAGGGCGACGAGCTGAGGATCAGAAACTCAAACGGGCAGATATACGTAACTGCTTACAGAGTTGGAGACACTTCCAAATATATAATATGTAACTTTTTTCTACTCATATCTTTTGATAACTGCATTCTGAGCAGTTGTTCTAAACCATTCCCTCTGTTCTAGCTTGCTGGGTTTAACATGATCAAAGCTGCAGATCCCCTGATGGAACAGGAGCGGATGTCACAAATGGCAACCACACCAGCACCGGCACCGGCTTCCCACTCTCCTGCATCAGCACCGGTTCCTGTACCAGCTCCGTTTATTGCATCTACCCAGCAGTCCCCTACATCAGCATTGGTTCCCGTAGAGGCCCCATATACTACACCTGCCCAACAGGCTCCTACATCAGCACTGGTTCCTCTAGCTGCACCGTTTACGCACCTGCCCAATGTCTCCCCGCATCAGCACCGGTTCCTCTAGAGGCACTGTTTACGCACATGCCCAGAGTCTCCCGCATCGCACCAGCTCGTGTACCAGCCCAGGCTCCCGCACCTGCCCAAACATCACCGAGGTCTCACTCATTGCCGTGGCCACCCGTGTGGTGACCAGGACGCATCTGAAGGCTATGTTCGTGAGTATATGACAGCATAACTGCTCTTATCTTGATGTCTTCTCCTCAGTCTCACATGGTTCAGTGCATTGGTGCCATTGACTAATTTTTGGTGGTATCTCTTGCTTTGAATCAGAAATTGCCTAAAAGTATCTCCAAGGATCTCGATGCTGGCCGAAGGGGCAAGATATCCCTCGTCATGGAGAGTGAAGGTCTCACCGTGGAGGGACGGTACTCCGTCAGTCCCACAGATGGCCGCTTGGCTGTTACTTCCAGGTGGAAAAAGTTCATTGACGGTGCCAAACTTCGCATTGGATCAAAGTTGAAGGTCAAGATCTTTCGATGCCGCTGTGACATGCTGGTCATAAAGTTCGCGGTTGTCTAGTTCTGTTGTCCCATGAGCCCTTAGCAAATGCAATTGTAGTTATACTTATATAAGGTTATCTTATCT
The DNA here is from genome assembly GCA_030979885.1 of Lolium multiflorum. Lineage (NCBI taxonomy): Eukaryota > Viridiplantae > Streptophyta > Magnoliopsida > Poales > Poaceae > Lolium > Lolium multiflorum. The sequence goes on from CM061749.1 coordinate 192,986,510, forward strand.
GAACTGCTAATTAATTGTATGGGTGGTAAAACTCTGGCAAGCTTTTGCTCTTAGCAAGTATGTATGTATGATCAACTATTATGATAACTAATGTTTGTGTTCATCTTAATTTGCATTTCTTTTAGAAAAAAACTTAATTTCTATTTTGGCTGACCTGTTAGAGAACTATCAGATTGAACCCACAACATGATTCAAATAGATTCATTACATCGAGCCACATGTCTTGACCTTGCTATACACTACTTCCATTAATCAGTGCAAGAAGGCTTACCTGAGCTGCCTGAACCATGGCAGATTCGAATCCACCTTATCTATCTAGAAATACAACCTTTGCAGAAAGAGGATTTGCAGTATGGGGAGGCTGACATTGGGGACCCATGAGCCAGCAGCGTGTCAACGTTTTAAAGGTGGCAGGAGATCGAAAGAAAAAATAAGCCAAAAATCAGTTGGTAAACAAAATTCAAGAAAAGAAACATTTACCTTTCTGAGAGGATGACATGGGGGACCCATGAGGCAGCAGCATCCTCAACTATTTCAAGGCGGCAGGGGATCAAAAGAAACAAGGAAATAGCCAGAAATTAATTAGGTCAAAAATAAATCCATCAAAGGAAACTTTTATTGTTCATAGAGGATGACATGTGGGACCGACTTGCCAGCTGCGTCGTCATCGTTTCAAAGGGGGGAGGGGATCAAAAGAAAAGGCAAATAGCCAGAAATTAGGGGAAAAAAATAAATCCAACAAAGGAAACTTTTATTGTTCATAGAGGATGACATGCGGGACCCATGAGCCAGCAGCTTCCTCAACGTTTCAAAGTCGGCATGAGATTGAAAGAAAAAGGCAAGTGACATAATATCAGAGCCAAAAATAATCCAAGAAAAGAAACTTTATCTACATAGAGCATGACATGCGGGTCCCATTTTGTAGCAGCGTCTCAACGCTTCCAAGGCGGCATAGGACCGAAAGAAAAATGAAGTAGCCAGAAATCAGGAAAAAAATCCAAGAAAAGAAAGATTTCAATTGGGCTGCATCCGACATCCGCCTTCAACTATCCTGGGCCTTTTGACTCGTACTTTCAGCCCACTCCAAAACAGGAAATTTCGGATTTTTCTCAAAAAAAAACCAGGAAAGTCCTATGCTTCGCAAAAACAAAAAACAAGGACATTCAACATATAAGTTTGTTTATGTAGATATAAAGATTTAATTTATCCATTTGCAATAGCTCAGAGCGAAATACAATGTTTATTGTCTGCAAAATAAGATATCACATGTTTCTTGTACGGAGGTCGACATCGGGGACCCATGAGCCAAGCTCCAACGTTTGAAAGGCGTAGGATCGAAAATAAAAAGCCAAATATCAGTTGGTAAAAAAATCCAAGAAAAGAAAACATTTATCGTTCGAGAGGATGACATGCGACCCATGAGGCAAGATCATCCTCAACGTTTCAAAGTCGGCATGAGATCGAAAGAAAATAGCAAGTGACATAATATCAAGAGCCAAAAATAATCCAAGAAAAGAAACTTTATTGTACATAGAGGATGACATGCGGGTCCCATTTTGTAGCAGCGGTCTCAACGTTTCCAAGGCGGCACAGACCAAAAGAAAAATGAGGCAGAGCATTCTCAACAATTCCAAGGCGGCAGGGGATCAAAAGAAAAAAAGGAAATAGCCAGAAATTAATTAGGGGTCAAAAATAAATCCACCAAAGGAAACTTTTATTGTTCATAGAGGATGACATGTGACCGACTTGCCAACAACCTCATCGTTTCAAAGGGGCAGGATCAAAAGAAAGAGGCAAATAGCCAGAAATTAGGGGTCAAAAATAACTCCAAGAAAGGAAACTTTTATTGTTCGTAGAGGATGACATGCGGGACCCATGAGCCGCAGCTTACTCAACGTTTCAAAGGCGGCATGAGATCGAAAGAAAAAGGCAAGTGACCAAATATCGAGCCAAAAATAATCCAAGATTTATTGTACATAGAGGATGACATGTGGGTCCCATTTTGCAGCAGCGGTCTCAATGTTTGAAATGCGGCTTGAGATCAAAAGAAAAAGAAAGTAGCTAGTAATTAGGGGGTCAAAAAAATCCAAGAAAAGAAAGTTGATGGACATAGAGGATGACATGGGGTCCCTTGAGCCAACAGCTTACTCAACGTTTCAAAGGGGGCAGGATCAAAAGAAAAAGGCAAGCCAAAAATCAGAGGGTGAAAAAAATCCAACAAAGGAAACTTTTTTAGCACATAGAGGATGACATGCGGGTCCCATGAGCCAGCAGGTTCCTCAACGTTTCAAACGTGGCATGAGATCGAAAGAAAAGGCAAGTGACCAAATATCAGAGCCAAAAATAATCCAAGATTTATTGTACATAGAGGATGACATGTGGGTCCCATTTTGCAGCAGCGGTCTCAATGTTTGAAATGCGGCTTGAGATCAAAAGAAAAGAAAGTAGCTAGTAATTAGGGGGTCAAAATCCAAGAAAAGAAAGTTGATGGACATAGAGGATGACATGCGGGTCCCTTGAGCCAGCAGCTTACTCAACGTTTCAAAGGGGGCAGGGATCAAAAGAAAAAAGCAAGCCAAAAATCGAGGGTGAAAAAATCCAACAAAGGAAACTTTTATAGCACATAGAGGATGACATGTGGGTCCCATGAGCCAACAGGTTCCTCAATGTTTCAAACGTGGCATGAGATCGAAAGAAAAAGGCAAGTGACCAAATATCGAGCCAAAAATAATTCAAGAAAAGAAACATGATTTACATAGAGGATGACATGCGGGTCCCATTTAGCAGCAGCGGTATCACCGTTTGAGAGGCGGCAGGGGATCGAAAGAAAAAGGCAAGTGACCGAATATGAGGTGCCAAAAATAATCCAAGAAAAGAAAGTTTTATAGTACATAGAGGATGACATGCGGGTCCCATTTAGCAGCAGCGGTATCACCGTTTGAGAGGCGGCAGGGGATCGAAAGAAAAAGGCAAGTGACCAAATATGGGGTGCCAAAAAATCCAAGAAAAGAAAGTTTTATAGTACATAGAGGATGACATGCGGGTCCCATTTAGCAGCAGCGGTATCACCGTTTGAGAGGCGGCAGGGGATCGAAAGAAAAAGGCAAGTGACCAAATATGAGGTGCCAAAAAAAATCCAAGAAAAGAAAGTTTTATAGTACATAGAGGATGACATGCGGGTCCCATTTAGCAGCAGCGGTATCACCGTTTGAGAGGCGGCAGGGATCGAAAAAAAAGGCAAGTGACCAAATATGAGGTGCCAAAAATAACTCCAAGAAAAGAAAGTTGATAGCTCATAGAGGATGACATGCGGGTCCCATTTAGCTGCAGCGGTCTCAACGTTTCCAAGGCACGGATCAAAAGAAAAAGGAAGAAGCCAGAAATCAGGGGTCAAAAAAATCCAAGAAAAGAAAGAATTTTGGTTCATAGAGGATGACATGCGGGACCCATGATCCCATCGTAACGGCTCGATCGAAGAGCGTTGAACGAGATGGCGATCGAGAAAAAAACAATGCTAGAGAGGCTGCCATCTGGGCCCTACATCCCCGGCGGTGCGGATTTGCGTTGACTCGCCGGCGAACCCGAGAATTCGCGATGCACCACGTCCCGGGCCACCATACGCGACGCTTTGGCCGCTTTCGTCGGGGAAAATGAGAAAAAAAAGTTTTGACATGCACCACGGAGGGACCAAAAATCGTCGGCCATGGTGCACCAGCAACCACGGCGCCACTTCAACTTCGTCGGCCATGGAAACTTTTCTTGTAGTGAATAGGATTTGGATGGCGTATTGTCTAGAGAGAAGGGGTTTGGACAATTGTGGGTTTTGCCCGCTTTGCAAGCAAACTCAAGGGACGGCGACACATATTTCTCCCGATTCTGCTACACCAAGATGCTTTGGGATATGGTTAAGAGTTGGCCTGGGATTCCCTCCATCCGCACTCATGAGTGGGCGGGTGATACCTCCCTTAGGGAGTGGTGGAAGCTCATGTTGTGTAATGCGATGGAGAACCGAAAAGTCATGTCTTCCACAACCATGCTTGCCACTTTGATGATATGAAAGGAGCGTAATGCAAGAGTTTTCAACAATAGGTTGGCACCCCCAACCATCTTACTTTAAATCATCCAGGATGAGGCTAATCTTTGGATCGCGGAGGGTGCGATGCATTTGAGTTTCGTAATAATGGGAGAGTAATCTCTTAGGAACTTCTTTTTTTTCGTTTTATTTTTTCTTGTCAAATCTCTCCTTCTTTAATGAATGTAGGCAAATCTTTTGCTCCCTCAATAAAAAAATTCCTTAACCGTAGCTCTCCAGTTTCTTGTTTTCATTTGAAGATTATTGAGATAAACTCCTTCAAATTATTCTTGCATGCTTGATATTTGCCAAATTCATTTGAGTAATAGCTTCATCTAGATGTGTCACACAACTTTCATGTTGTAAGTTTTGACCACGCCAATGGTAATATACACATAAACCTTCCTCACTTTTTGACATGGATCTATTTGATTCAAAGCTTCAAGTTCCTAATGGTACCTACATGAAAAACATCCACGTCGACGAGGTGATTTTATTTTTCAATCGCTTCCAAGTTTTGTTAATCATGGCTCTCCAATTCCATGTTTATTTTTGGAGTTTCATCGCGGCCACTTTCATCAAATTTGTCGTGTGGTCGATATTTTCTAAATTCCTCTAGACTATATTTTTTTCTCTTTGTTCCACACAACTTCTATGTTGTATATTTTCTTGTTTGAGCACCAAATCTACCTCGCCCACGAGAACTGATGGCTCTAAGGTAAGTTCAGAGGGGCAACCCTAGCTGTCGGTCGACCGTCTGGGCGGTCAGATTCCAACCAGAAAATTTTAATTTTAGTAATATTCGAAATTTCTATTCATGGTAAAATTTCTGTTTTTAGCAAAAACAATTCTGACCAAATTTGCTATATAGGGAGGGTTTTGCATGCATGCGCTAGGATACAGATTCGCTGATGTCAGCGGAATCTTTTCCAAATTTGAATATTAAAAATGTTTTAACTTTCAAACGACAACTCCAATTTAAGATTGTGCTTTCACCAATAAGTCTGTCTCGACGAGATCTTCAAAACTAGCACCCATGTTAATATGTTTCGACAACTTTTTTTTTGGCTAAAAGTTATCAACCATCTCTATTTGAATAATCAACCCTCGGGTACCTGGGTGATCAACGGGAAATGTATAAAATTATCAACCCCCATAATTTTATTTGAAACATTTTGACGGATTTTTTTTAGCTCACATCTTATTAGCCGGTATTTCCTTTTCTAATAATTGTTTGACGAAATTTTCTATTTGTGGAAAATGTTGCATGCATTCCATAGAGATAAAAAGAATGATGTCAGCGAGAATCTTTCTTAATTCTAAAATTCAAAATGTTTCATCTTCGAAATGACAATTTCAATTTAAGATACGTTTTCACTAATGAACTCGTTTCGACGAGATCTTCAAAACTAGCACCCATGTTAATATGTTTCGGCAACTTCTTTTTTCGGGCTAAAAGTTATCAAACCTGAAATACGTCATTTATCAACCGTAAATTTAAAAACTTACCAACCTAAAAAACTAATTTCATTTCGAATATTTTAGCGACTATTTTTAATTTACAAGCTATCAACCCGGTACCTCGTTATTTATCAACGGTAAATATAAATAACTACCAACCCTAAAAAGCTAATTTCACTTCAAAATATTTTAGCGAAACTTTTTTAGTTTACAAGCTATCAACCCGGTGCCTCGTTATTGATCAACGCTAAATATAAATAACTATAAACACTAAAAAACTAATTTCATCTAAAATATTTTAGCGACTCTTTTTAGTTTAGAAGCTATCAACCCGCCGTCCTGTTATTTATCAACGATAAAAATAAATACCTAGCAACTTTAAAAAGCTAATTTCATTTAGAATATTTTAGAGACTCTTTTCTAGTCTACAAGCTATCAAATCGGTGCCCTATTATTTATCAATGGTAATTATAAATAACTATCATTCATAAAAAGTTAATTTCATTTAGAATATTTTAGCAACCATTTTTTTAGTTTACAAGCTATCAAGTCGACGCCCCGTTATTTATCAATGGTAAATATAAATAACTACCAACCATAAAAAGTATTTCATTAGAAGATTTTAGCAAATCTTTTTTAGTTTACAAGCTATCAACCAGGTGCCTCGTTATTTATCAACGGTAAAAAAAACTATCAGCCCTAAAAAGTTAATTTCATTTAGAATAGTTTAGCGACTTTTTTTGTTTACAAGGTATCAACCCGGTGTCCCGTTATTTATCAATGGTAAATTTAAATATCTAGCAACCCTAAAAAGTAAATTTAATTTAAAATATTTTAGCAACTTTTGTTAGCTTACAACTTAGAACAGTACTTAATTTGAGTAGCAAGTGGTAATTCATTTGAGTTGCAAGTGAATCCCCCACCCATTATTTCACCCCTAAAAACCACTAGCCCGAAAAAGAGATTTATAAAAATTAATCCAAAAAAACTTGAATTACCGTACAAAATAACAACAAAAACGGAATTACAAAAAGGAGAATTGTCAAAAGGGAATTATTAAAAGTAAGCCTGAAATAATAAAAATTAATCGAAAGAAACATTAAATAGTGTACCAAATAACCAACTAAAAGGGAATTGCAAATAAAGAGAATTGAGAGACTGTCTCGTGCTGAAAAGTTGGCATTAAATGCAAACCCATGAGATACCTTGTGAACAACCCATGTGAACGCTCTTGACTATATGCAACTTCCAACTAAGAACATGAGCTGTTAGTGTGAACACACAACTACATGTGAACGCAAGAAGGTGGAGGAGGGAATTCGAGTCCGCAGAGGTATCTACAAGGTCAGCTGACCACAACAAAAATCAGCAAATCCTTCACTAAATTAGAGATAAAGACTGCTCACTACATTTGTTTGCATGCACTTGGAGATCGACTTCACTCGCCACGCCTTTCATATTTTTTCCCCCTTTCCTCCCGTTCTTTTACAGCGTGTTTCTGTCACATATTCTCGTTGGGAGAACACGCTATGAGTGGAGTAAAAGTTAAAAGCTCTTTACGCGTGGTGGTTCTGTTTCACGTGTTACACTTGTCCATACAACCTCCCGAGTCCCGAGCGCCAATAATTGAACGAGCGACAGTGGAGTCATCGTTGGCAACTTGCCGACCAGCATTACCAGGACAGAACTAGCTATATATGCAGCCGGCACTCAGGCTGGCCGGGTTGCAACCGTCAATCGTCAGCTTGCTTGACATCAATCTAAGCTAGCCCTCGGGAAGTTCGGTTGCATCATCTTGACGATCAAAGAATGGAAGATCAGAAGACGAGCCTCGGCGCCGGGACGGCAAGCCCCCTACGCGAGCCTCTTCTCCCGCCGGGGAAACGGGTCAATTGCACCGTCGACGATGATCTCGAGGCGCACCTCCCTCCTTACCGCGCCGCCACCGGCGCTTCTTTCTCCAAGACGTGCCTTAACCTCACCAACGCCGTGTCAGGCATCGGGGTGCTCTCCATGCCGTACGCGGTGTCGCAGGGCGGGTGGCTCAGCCTGGCGCTCTTCGCCGTCGTCGGCGCCGTCTGCTACTACACCGGCACCCTCATCGAGCGCTGCATGCGCGCCGACACCTCCATCGCCACCTACCCCGACGTGGGCCGGCTCGCCTTCGGCGCCGCGGGCCAGAAAACCGTCGCCGCCTTCATGTACGTGGAGCTCTACCTCGTCGCCATCAGCTTCTTGGTCCTCGAGGGCGACAACCTCGACAAGCTCTTCCCCGGCGCCACCGTGGAGCTCTTCGGTTGTTACCGGCTGCACGGGAAGCAGCTCTTCATAGTGCTGGCCGGCGCCGTCATACTGCCCACGACCTGGCTCAGGAACCTCGGCATGCTCGCCTACGTGTCCGCGCTCGGGCTCGTCGCGTCGGCGGCCTTGACGGCGTCGCTGGTCTGGGCCGGCGTCTCCGAACCCGCCTTCCGCGGCAGGAACAGCAACGCCCTCAACCTCGCCGGCCTGCCAACCTCCCTCGGCCTCTACTTCGTCTGCTTCACCGGCCACGCCGTCTTCCCGACGATATACTCGTCCATGAAGAACAACAGGCGTTTCTCCCAAGTTCTGCTCTTCTCCTCGGTGCTCTGCAGCCTGAACTACGGAGTCACGGCAGTGCTGGGCTACCTGATATACGGAGACGAGGTTCAGTCGCAGGTGACGCTGAACCTGCCGTCGGGGAGGCTGTATACCAAGATCGCCATCGCCATGACCCTGATAAACCCACTAGCGAAGTACGCGCTGCTCGTCGCGCCAATCACGTCGGCGATCGAGGAGAAGTTCTCGCTTGCCGGAAGTGGGACGGCGAGGGTGGCCATCGGCACCACCGTTCTAGTGAGCACGGTGGTGATGGCGTCCGTGCTGCCCTTCTTCGGGTACCTCATGTCCTTCATCGGCTCCTTCCTCAGCGTCATGGCCACGGTCCTGTTCCCCTGCCTCTGCTACCTCAAGATCTATAAGGCCCAAGGCATACGCCGTGCCGAGGTCGCGGCTATCGTCGGCATCCTGCTGCTCGGGGCATTTGTTGCCGTCACTGGCACCTACACTTCTTTGTTGGACATTATAGGCACTTTCTAAGCTAGATCAAGTTTTCTTTAGAGAATGTAATACTATAGAAACAAGCAGAGTGATCTGAACGTACTGTATAATTCAGGTGAAAGTCACGCCAAATTTTGAGAACACGTTGACTAGCGAAAACAAATTGAATCTTGTTTTACGTATTGAGACAGTCTACAACTCGGCATCTAGCTCCCTTGTTGCGACGTGGCAGTATGGGAAGAAAATCCTATACGACCTGGATCGTACAGCCCCGATGGCTGGACCCAGTCAGACGATCGACACCTGGAAAAACGAATCTCAACGCAGCTGATTCCATGTTTCTTTCGATTTACGATTCAACTGTGTCCAGTTCTTCTTCTTCCATTCACGATTAATTTTCGAGCGACATATGTTTGGGTCGTGACGGCCGTCCGACGAGGGCAATCACACACTGCTGTTGCTGCTGCCGGTTCTGCGAGCGGCGGCGGCACTGACGATTTCCGGTCCGCCGACGATGTCGCGAGCGGGGGCGTCGAGGAGGGTGGCTAGTCCGCCGAAGGTGTGCTGCGAACGGGGGAGTCGAGGATGGTGGCCGGTCCGTCGGCTCCTCTACACACAACTCTGGTGGATGCGCCGCTGGGGCGATTGGCCATGGACGATGGTTAGCTGCGGCGTCCAATTCTATGAAGAAGGAATCGATAGGATTTTATGAAGAGGAATTGGGGAACCAGTTGCTTTGTGATTCGGACGCCAGATGTCGCGCGCTGGAGGTGGTCCACCGATCTGGGCAATGCGACCCGGCCGCATAAGATTTTCTTCCGGCAGTATGCGCTTCCCTGCAATCAGTTAGAGAAGTATATTTCTCATTTTAGGAGCTAAAACGGCACATAACTGAAACCTCATACTCCCTCCCTCCGTTTCAAAATCTAAGGCATCTAAATATTACTCAAAAGTTAATATCTTTTTTAGTTTAACCAAACTTATACATGAAAATTATGGACAATTACAATACAAAATTAATATCAATAGATTTACCATAAAGTATATTATTTAATGTGTCCATTCAATTTTGTAGATGTAGACTTTTTTCTAAATGTTTTGTCAAAATAAGTAAGATTTGATTTTGTCTAATCTTTAGCCACCTTATATTTTGGGACGGAGGAAATAGCATTTAGAGGGGTAAAATCATTTACTTCTTGTGTCAGCCAACTATTAAATATACTCGGGCACGGCTTAAACTCAGTCACATATGGCGTCCCATGCAAACAGTTGTGTGGACACCCCCATAAACAATCTCGATTCTCCACAGTTATAGAGAAGGCCATGAATAGAGCAAATGTATAAGCACAAAGATTATCTGCGCCATTAAAATATATTATCATTTCTACATAGTCGAAATGATCAAATAACGGCAAGCATGTACATCCTAATAAGAATTCTGAACTTACGTCCGGTTCCATGTAGACAGTTGCCAAAAGTATTGCAACAGTACGCGATAGATACAAATTAGAAACTGCTTAAGCGACCGACCATTTCAAACAAGCAAATTCATAATAGAGAGTAAGTGTTTGTTTGTCTTGGGCAGAAGACGCACTTTATACTCCAATTTGCATGGTTTTACTTTGTAAGGATTGTCCACTCGTTGGCCCGTGCTTGGTCGCCGGCACGCCGCTAGATATGACTGTGGGTCAATCTGAGGCTAGATCTGACTAGGGGTCGATCTATATCCATGGCAGACCTTTGACATGTTCTTGGGCGTAGACCTCTCCGGTTTGCGTGCGGAAAGAACTTCGTCGTGGTGTGGAGGGTTGGTGACGATGGTTGTGGGTGCTGGAGGTGCGCTCGTGTGGTAGCGGGGCTCACCTACTGCGTGTGTGCGGCTCGTGCTGCGGAGAGAGACAGGTTTGATTGGCTCCTCGGTTTCCGGAGCGGCGGCTCCGGTTGGTGGATGCGGCGGCGCCTGGCGGCGAGTGCCATCGTGCGGTGTTGGTCGGCTGTCTCGACTGTGTGGGCAACCAGATGGCCTACGTGGGAGGCATTAATGGTGTTGGAGTCCTCGTGCTCCTTCCCATATCTTGGCGTACTCCCTTGGACGGTGGTCACTATTCGAGCAAAAGCCTTACCCGACGTTGCCAGTGCCGGTGACGTTGACGCTCTTGAGCGCCAAATTCCCTTGTTGGAGGCGTCATTGAGGATGGTTCTCCTCCACCATTATTGGATCCAGGTGAAAATCTTCGGTCTGATTAGCCAGACGGGGTAACAACAGCGCCTTGGCGCCGCTTCCTTCTTGAAGGCGCTGCCTTGGGAGCCTTTGGTCCATGTCAACTGGTGGTTGCAATGTGGTCCTTGGGTTGCGACATAGTGGCTTTCGGAATGGTGGTGTTCCTCGGCGGGGGCAAAGCTTAGAATCTCTTCTTCTTTGGTGGTCTAGCTTCCTGCTGCAATTCAAGCTCTAGGGTGAGCGCTCCATCGTCTGATGGTACGACGCCCTCGAACTTGGGCGAGAGGGCAGGAGTCCTCTTTGGCGATGGAAGGGTTTCGTCCGTGTTTGAAGTAGATGAAGTCATGCTCTTCCAATGGCATGGTGGCCTCCACCTCCACTTCGCTTCCTCTACCGTAATCAGCGACGCGTGTGAAGACCTAGGCGCTTGCAGGCTTTGTGTTACATTTACCCTGTAATGTTTCTGATTTTTGTTGTTGTTCATCACCTGTTCCCCCTACTAGTGTAGCCAATGTCTTTGGCAACTGGCTTCACGGTATCGATTCAAGGTTTAAGTTGCTTCTTAGGGTGGGGGCGCTAGCAGTTATATGGGCACTCTGGCAAAGTAGAAATGACAAGATTTTTAATGATAAAAATTGTTCTTTGTTGCAGGTCATCTACAGATGTACAGGTATTCTCCGTTTGTGGTTACCTCTTCAGCGGATGGAGAACCGAGACCTATTTACGAAGGTCTGTACACGGTTGGAGGCTACGGCGAGGGATACTTTTTCCCTACATGGGTGGCAGCATAGTCTACATATTGCAGCACCACCCACACCTTAGGCGTTATATGATTCATCGCTCCGATATGTATTCCGCCTAGTTTTATATACTTTGAATCCAGACACTTTAAACGGCTGTGTGCATCCTGGTTATGCAGAGGCTGGATGTAATTGCTTCCACAAAAGTAATAAAGCATCCTTTATCGAAAAATCACCTGCTCTGACTGTTTGTGGCTTTAATAATTTAATTAAAGCTGGACGTAATGCCTTGTGTTTAAAAACTTTGTAAGGATTACTCATTTTCTCTGATACCACACAATTTTTATTTTCCTTTTAGTTGTATCTTCTGTTTCCATATTTTCTTATAATCATCAACGGTCAAGTCGAGCTTATACGTAATACATATGTAGTAAATCCCAGGGACCTTTCTTAACTCCAATAGTAGAGGTATACAAGAGTAATTCATGAAGTCGTTGTGTTTGTAATATGACACTAGTGGAATGTCCGTGCTTCGCCACGGCTCCCTACCTTATGCCAGTCACAATATTACATGGATCTCTACTTTATGTAGTTTCACAAATATTACAAGTGTAAATGATGCGCAAAAACATTTAAGTACATAAAAATAACCACATAATATTTAAAATATCATAAGATCATATCACATAATTTAGTGTAATAATTATAAAAGGCAACGAGACCGACATATTATTTCTTATATTATTTATTAAATCCATGCTCTCTTGATCGTGAATAACATATGCTTGCACAACATCCTGTATGTTATTTTCAATGTCATTAGCAAGGTACTTGAGTATGTGTATCAAAAATCTCTTTGTCAACTCATAGCCATCCTGCACAATCAATCTATCGAGTTAGCATGAAGTTTTATTTTCATAAAAATATAAGAATGTGAACATAAAGTACTCCCGGTGCAAATTGGATGAACAAATCATTTATCGCATGAAAGCATACAAGAAAATACTAAGTAACCAAACATTTTTTTGCAAATAAATGGAAAATATTATTATCTCTTGGTCATTAGGATGATAATACTTTTTTTGTAATGATAACCACAGAAAACCACATGTCAGTGCTTGTTGGTATTGGAGTACTGAGAAAAGTCGGACAATCCTGCTTTCTTCCTCACCCAAATTTCCCCAACTTTAATTTTAAAATAACAAACTTTTCCCAATTTCACATTCTCCCAACACCACCGCATGGGTTACTCATGCCGCCTGTGGCCACACACGCCGCCAAGGTCACTCGCTGTTTGGCGCCCGTCCACGGCTAGCTCTCTCACGTCCATCCCATCCTCCGGCGCCGAGCCACTCACCGTCGGCCTCCACACCCCCGGCGCACGGTTTCGGCTGCCGGCCTCCCTGCCATTCGGCGGACGGTTCAGGCTGCCGACCTCCCCGCCCTCCGGAGCTAAACCACTCCTCCATCAGCCGCACGGTTGTTACTCCACCGTTGAAGAGTTGCCCGTGCTTTCCTTTGGTTCCCACGCGGGCCCACTATTACTATTTTTGGAAATATTCCTTTACCACAAATGGATAGTTTCGGTGACCTGACTATAAGCAAAAACAAGGTCGACCTCGATGTAGTTCTGTCCAGGATAGAATGGGAAATTAATATGGCATGAACCAGAATCATTCAATAGATCAGTTTGAACCGTAAAATTGGTTTATAATACACAAACTTTACCGTTCATTTTTCTCCGCTCTTTCCCATTCTCATGGCACAACAAAAAATTCATATGATAGAAATTTATTTCTGACATTGCCATATTTTTTATATGATACAAAATTAACTTCTGATATTACCCATAAAAAATGGTACAGAATTCCAACACGATTTACACATATGGAGATTAAACAAAAGTTTTATTCAGAACAAACCATCCATTGACATTTGGATCTGAAGCATTTGTTCTTGAGATTCCCTTCAACAACAAAAAAATCTGTTTGAACAAGAACGATTGGCTCAATAAATATAATGGAGTATATGAACAAGAATTTTCTGCAACATGAAGTAGATAAATAAGATGCATGGACCAACGTGAGCCCTCTCCACGTCAGAAATTTACATCAGGCTACAATCATGTTCCACGGTCACAGGTTATCATGAATATATCACAGATTCTGCATATATTAACAAACAAGCAAAACAGATTTTGGGGGATCCAAGATCCATGAATACATCGGTAATAAAAACAGGAAAATACAGAATCCAAAAGCAATTATAGAACAAATAAACGGAGACTTCAGGGGAGAGAAAAAAAATATCGGATCTGCAATCTCAATAAATCAAACATCTCAAACTAATTACTTACATAAGCTAAGCAAGATCACCACATGATCTGAACGGTGAAGTATCCAAAGACATGACAGAAGTGAACAAAGCAGTAATAAGATCACCACTTCGTATGTCAAAAAACCTGAACGCGGTGCCGTTGGATGGAGGCGTGGCCCGCTGGTTGCCGGCCTGAGGCGCTGGGAAACAAAAAGTTTTACAGCAGTCAGGAAAGCAGCATCTAACACTCCTGTATGTGCTAGCAAGCAGCATCAATAGCAATTAGCAGCCGCGGCATACACAAGAAAGCACACGCGCTCATTCTGAGATAAAATAAGACGAAGCGGAAACACACCTTTGCAATTGGCAGGCAAACACGCGCGCTAGCAGTCAGCGGCAGCAGCAATAAACACACAAGCCAAATCTATGTCTCCAGCTATTCTCATCTCTTTTCTCAATTTCTCTTGCGCACGGCAAATGAGGCGTACGCGGTAGACCACACGCCATGGTCGCTGCTTAACCCTCGATCTACTCCCTCCCTCCTCCATCCAAAGAGCCGAAAAAATTTCAGTCGCCCCGTTCATCCAAAGAGCTACCGGCGGCCGCGACGTGCACGCACCATGGGAAAGCCGACTCGCACTGCTACACCTTCCAGATTTGTGCCTGGCAGTCCCACCCATCGGTGCGGCGATGCCACGCCACCAGAGTCGGAAACGATGGGTTGCCATGATGATATGTGTGTGGTAAATTGAGTCAAACTGTGATAACTCCATCAAGGTAGTTCCTATTAGCAAGATAAGATAAGATAAGATAAGATGGTTAGCTATTTTTGAGGAGTGCGGACCGGGTGGTTTGAGGGAGGAAATATGAATTGAGGACGTGGGGGTATTATTGTCCATCCTGAAAATGTGACATCAGGCATTCACTAGTTTGCTCTTAATAGTAGAGATTTGTGGAAAACTTAAACGGAGTAAAGGTTAACTTACTCCTCCAATCCAAAAGAGTTAAAAATGTTGTTTCTCCCGGCATTACAGTTTAGCAAAACTGAAGATACATGCATACTTCCGCAAGAACCGAAAATGAATTTTGATACTCGATTACTTTGGCTAGCTGTATCCTGACACCCTGACAGTGAAGATGATCTCTTCCCCGTACATGGTGATTATTTTCCCCTACCAAGAACAGAGACGATGGTTCAACTTACACCCCCCTAAACTTGTTTCAAAGTTCAGTTTATAACCTTTTAGTCTAATTTGGTTCAACTTACACCCTTAAACTCTGAAAACCGTTCGGAATTACACCTTCCAATGTTTTGACAGGTTTTGATCCGGCTTTTCTTGCCATGTCACCGGTTTTTCTTTTATCATCCTCTTAGTAAAATACGCACAAGGATCCTCCTATATGCATGCGCGATAAACGGAAGGAGTCTGCCTCCTCGTTGCAAATATAGGATCGGAGTTTGGTCTTCTCCTCCGGCCAGCCAGCTGACGGCGCCATCGGCGGCCCCTGCCCCTGCTCAGGCCGCAGCCCCCTCCGGCCCGCCTGTGTCCAGGCCGCTGCCACTACCTAGGGCTGGCTTAAGCAGATGCGTTGCCTCCATCCGTTCTTGACGACGAACTGCAAAACTGCAAACTACTCTATGTGTTGCCTCCTTCCGTTCTCGGTGAGGAACTGCAATACTGCAAACTACTCTATATGATTACATCCCACATGTAGTCTAAGTGACTCGAAGCGATTTGGGTGTCTTGCTTGCATAAGATTCGATTTGGATCTTGTTTTCTAGCTTGTTCTACGGAGGAGCAGGCACGATCAGAGAGGAAGGTGAAGAAGGCACGCATGCATGTAGTACAAATTAACGTGTACTCTGAAGATATAGTACATGTACTGATTACTGAATGTTCTGAGATTAAGAAAAAAAACCGGTGATGTGGTAGAAAAAACAGGTCAAAGTTGGAGAAAGGGGCAATTCTGAACGGTTTTCAGACTTTGAGGTTGTATGTTGAACCGAAGTAGACTAAAGGGTTGTAAAGTGAACTTTGAAACAAATTTAGGGGGGTAAATTGGACTTCTCTCTTTTTCTTCTCATCCTGAGTGAAAAAAAACAGGCAATACATTTCTGCTCTCCCTTTGCCCCTGCCGTGAACGTACCAAACCAGCTCTGTTTCCCTTCCTGAGCAGACACCACCAAATCAAAGCTGACACCTCGCCGTCCCCACATGTGCTGCCCCAACACAAATTTACTTGCGCAACACAAGCACACGGCTCACAACTTCGCAAGTCACAAAAGCAGAGAGCTTTCGCGTACGTTACATCTAGGAGGAGATCGAACATCTGATCCCCACCATGGCTGAGGACAAGCGCTCGCTGGCGCTGGCACTGGCAACCACCAACAGCTCGCCGGGGACGACGACGGTGGAGGTGGCTCGTGAGAGCGCGTCGACTCGCACGGAGCGCGCACGCCGGCGGACCATGTCCGCGCTCTACGACGAGCTGGGCGCGCTGCTCCCCTACCTCCCCCACCGGGTTCGTCGTTCGTTCCTTCGCGTTCTTGCCGATTATTCTTTATTTGGTTATCGGCGTTCGTTTCTGTTGATCGAGCTCATGCCGCAAAATTAATCCTGGCGCAGGTGACCAGGGCGGACATGCTCGACGAGGCCATCGCGTACGTCAGGGCGCTCCAGGACACGGCGGCCGAGCTCGAGGCGCGCAGGGCGGTGCGGCCCAGGCGGAGCGGCTCGCGCGACGGCGCCGCGGAGATCGTCGCGTTCGGGGAGACGTCGTCCTTCGCCGTCCGGCTGCGCGCGGCGAGGCCGGGTGCGCTGACGCGCGTGCTCGAGGTGTTCCACCGGCACGGCGTGCCCGTCCTGGCGGCCACCATGGCGCGAAACGGTGGGGAGGCGGCGGTCACGGTCACCACGGCGGCGGTGGCGCCGGTTGTCGCGGGCAAGATCGAAGCGGAGATCCTCAGCAATGCATGAGCACTCTATTGATTTCCTACTGAGTACTGACTGATAACTTATTTCGTCTTGGTTTCTCGCGTGTCTCGCTTCAGATTTTGATGCCAGCCTTAGTTCAGTTCCTGTGGGGTTTTTTTGGAGTAGTAGAAATTGGTGATCACCACCAGAATAGACGGTGAGCGAGACACGAATGGTGATTTAGTTTCTTTTATCCAAAAGTTTTCTCTAGAGATAAAATGCAGTTTCCAAACTTGTCTAACTGCACATAAACAAGGTTAGGTTACAAACTTGTATAGAGTACTAATCTAAAATAGTAAAGATAGCAAATCATCACCTGCCGGTACAAGCAGACAAGTGACGTGGTTCCCAGCGTCGTGAATAAATAGAGTCCTAGATATGACATACCACACGTACACTTTGATGTACACCTTGATAGTGTCCTCATCCTCGTCCGCCTGAGCAGTGTTCGAAGTTTTGCACAATCCACTTGTAAGTTGCGCCTACGGGAACTCTCTTAGACTTGTCTTTGGGCTCTACATGAGTCATACCAATAAGCGCATCAATTTGCTCGCACCACCCATCGAAACCTGTGTACATACACAGTGGATCGCTTTCTATAGGAAGTCCAAGGATCATGGAAACATCCTAGAGAGTAGGGGTCATCTCGCCGACTCTCAAGTGGAACATGTGCGTCTCAGACCTCCATCGGTCGACAAGTGCGGTGATTGATGGAGCGTTGAAGTTGGCGTCGAATGGCTTACAAGCGAGATGAACGGGAGGAGACCAAGAGTCTCGATGGGCTCCGTGTACCTCTCATCATACGGCATGCCAGTACTTCTCCCGTGAAAACGAATCTTCAAGAGCTCAAGAACCTGCAAGCACATACAATGCACATACTACTATGCCATATCCAATGAAACAAAACAAGTAGTGTTAACAAAAAAAATACTACCTTTCCTAGCTCCGTCTGATGATAGGCCTGGTGGTTAGTGTCATAGTAATCATCGAGAAGCCACACCATCCTACATTTTGTAGACAAATACACATTAAGCTATATCATACTATCACCATAGATATGATACATATTTTAGATTAGGCATTTCTAAGCAAATATGAGGCATTTCTATCACCATACATGTGGTACATAACAAGTACATGAAAACTAGGGTTGGGAAATCATACTATCTATCACAAAACGAATCAACCAAAATCTAGGGTTTCACGTCTAGATCTAACGAAATCCATGAAAATCTTGGATGAAAAGAAGGAGATTGGAGGAGAGTACCTTAAGGGATGGGTTGGGAACGCAATCCACGGATAGATCTGTAGAAATCCACGTGAGAGGAATTTGAGAAAGGAGAGAGGTGTTGCCACCGGGTCGGGTGAGGGAAGGAAGAAAAGAGAGAAGAGAGAAGAGTTGGGTCGGGGTGGGGCTCGGACGCGACACATGTAAGACGATGTGTGATGACCATGCGAGCAGCGCTACACATTGCTACCACATTATTGCTGCCACATTGGCAGATGTGAGCCATGAAGGCACGATGTATGGCATCGCTCACATGGATGCCGCATAGTGAAGTGTGGCGCCGCTCGCATAAGCGTCACACACAATGCTTAGAGCATCTCCACCGGCGGCCCCAATAGCGGCCCTGTTGTGGGTATACTTTATGGGTATATCAACGACATGGTCTAGATCCGGCAAGCCCGGGTGGCCCACAAATGGTGATGGTGGCATACGGCCCATCGGGCGGCCCAGTTGCTGTTGATAGAAGATGCATGAAGTCCAGCCCAGGAACAGGAGCCGGATCTCAACCGACCTACTCAGAAGTCGGATCCGTGAAGGCCCATGAATTATCCGGATCCACGACGATAAGTAAGGAAAGGTGGATCCTTGACGTGCACGGCAATGTATATTCCGTAGTTAGGCATCTTGTATTCCGGCTAGGACTCTCCGTGTGAACCCTAGATCTGGGTGCCTTTATAAGCCGGATCCTGGGAGCCCTAGAGGGACAACCACAACTCATTGTAACAACGCGAGAGCGCCCAGATAATTCCAGAAAAGCAGCAGTAGGCCTTGTCATCGTGCAGGTGGTCCGAAGCTGGGTAACTCGCGTACCACTGTCCCGAGGATACTCCGCCCAATGGCCACTACTTCTTCTCTGCCTCGTGAGGATCCCTCCTCCGAGGCACCGTCGAATAGGCAATGATAGTTGGCACCCACCGTGGGGCCAGCGGCGTCTGGAGGCCGGAACCGGGAGGGTTCCGCCATGGGAAGCTACGACGAATCCATCGTTGTGGGGCGTGTTCTTTACGCCGGGAACTTTCCGATCGTCCTTATAGACGAGTGCTGGATTCCGGATAAGACCGACCCCATCAAGCTCTCCATCGTCCCAATCGGCAGCATCCACATCTTCATCGGCGAGACCGTCGATTCCGACGGGAACGCACTAGTAAGTCACGCAGACGCGACCGCCGCTGAGCAGGATGCAGTCGCGAAGATCCGATCTGAGACGCAGGAAATTCCTAAGGAAGATTAGATTTGGAAAATTCAAAGCCCACCCAATCCGCCCCTGAGCAGGAAATTACGGTGGAAGACCAATGCAAATCCGCATGGGTCTCCCAGGTGTTAGAGAAGCAAAGGTGTCACTTCGTGCACTTCCTCGCCCATACCGCAGAAACCGCCCCTCCTCTGGACGGAGCTGGTCCCATGCAGGTTGAGGCACCCGGAGACAGCAACGCTCCGGACCAGCAGGAGGCTGTCGGAGACAGCGATGCTCCGGGACAGCAAGAGTTTGCCGGAGACAAAGAAGAATCAATCTTGGGCTGAGCCCAACATCTGACGATGCTTCCTCCATGGACACGGAAGAGTACAATCGCGCCCTGATGGAACTCGGAGGTGATGGACAATCTGAAGCGGAGTCCGCCCAGCCTAATGAGGTCCTTGCAACCATAGTTGGACTGGAGCAGGAAGCGGAAGATGAAACCAACCCCTCCGACCCAGGACTGTCCAAGGGACACCGCCTTCGCGGGTACGGCGTCACGCTTTGCCGGATCTTGCAGGAGTGCATACTTCTGAGCACGAGGAATACTTAACCTCGGAGGAGCTCGTGGAGCAAGCAGGCATAGGCGCTATAGCGCACACAGAAGTCCTCAACAAGCCTATAACTCCGGACAAAGCCGCAGATCCGGAAGCTCTAGAAGCAACAAGGAAGGAGATGCTGGCTACCGCCAGGAAAATTTCCAACACCGCAATGGCGATGCTGGAAGAAAGGCAAGAGGCTCAAGAAGTGATGGATGGTTTCCTTAAAAGAGAGCGCGAAGCTGTAAACTCTTTGCAAAAGGCCAAAAAACTCTGAGAACATTGGGAATCCATGATGAAAGATACTCACAAGGACGCAGTTAAGATCCGACGGGATGCCATTGGCCCCCGCAAGATCACCTTTGCAACTCCCACTGATCAGCAGCCGCTCACAACTCCAAAGGAAAACATGAAGAAGGCTTCGGAGCTTTTGACCAAGAAAGATGAGGAAATCGACATCAACCACATCCGTACGCTCGTCGCTTCAGCTGTAAAGCAACAGAGCAAGGCAGACACTTCGCACAGGTTGGAATCCAACTTGGAACACTGTGTGTCCACCGCGCAGAAGGATGCCCCCGGAAGAGAACATCGTGATGATGAGTCGCGTACCGGATCTACGGAGCGCAGAAGAAGGACCAGAGAGCATCCAAACCCGATCCCAGTGCCCTCGGAAACACATCCGGCGGACCCAAAGAAGGGAAAGGGCCCGATGTATACTGGTAGGCACAAATACTGGAACCTGTCACCTCTGCCCCGGATCCCGCGCCCTCCGCCACCTCGCCGCCGCAGTCTAGTCGGAAACGCCAGACCCCATGGGCCTGGTGGAATCAATATCCGCGACAATGCGCCGCCGCCGAGGAACAGGAACACGGAGCGTGCGCCGGAACCCCGTCGGAGCCGGAATGACGAACGCGAGCCTGAGCCTCACAGGAGTCAGAACGACGAACACGAGCCTGAGCCTCGCATAAGTCGGAACGATGAACCTCGAAGAAGCCGGAACGACGGAGGCGACCATCACCAAGAAGAAGGTAGCCACCGAAGCCGGAGTCAGCCACAGGAAGGACGCAGGGGTCTGAAGGCGGAAGCAAAAGATCCCACATGCCCCCTCGCAGATCTCCCTCACCACCACCCAGTGGAGGAGGTGGAGGCGGAGGCGGAGGCCGGAGATCCCGCTCCCGCTCAAAGTCCCCTGGCGGCGGCCCGCGTGATGCAGGGAACGTCTCAATGAATACAGATCCGACTACATTGGCCCAAAGTGTTTTGACATGATGATTCAAGAGGAACCAAAGCCAAGAAGCTCGAACCTCAAGCTACCCGGAAACCTGAAGCATTTTGATGGCAGCGAAAGGCCGGATACCTGGATCGAGGATTACTACAATGCAGTAACCTTTGCCGGAGGAACCACCAACATAGCATGCCGCATGCTCCAGTTCTACCTTGTTTGTCCAGCTCGCATTTGGCTCAGTGACCTCGAGAAGAACTCCATCTTTTGCTGGTTCGACCTGAAGAATGCTTTTGAGAAACACTTCAGGGGCACCTACAAGAGACCTTCCACGACAAGCGATCTACATGCATGCATCCAGAAGAAGGGTGAAACATCAAGGAACTTCCTCACCCGATGGTTAGCAACCAGAAACGAGTGCGGGAACATGGATAATCGCACAGCTATGCACGCCTTCATAGGTGGATTGCAAAGGGGAGGACTACTGCGGCATAAGCTTACTTGCTTGGTCAATGAGAATAAGCTGACTTTGGATGACATGATCAACATCGCCAGCAATCACACCGCCGCCGATGATGACGCAGGCGGAGACCTCGCAGCCACAGCCATACCCCTGCACCAACAAAAGAAGAACCGTGACAACGGCGGCAGCAGCAACAACAACAAGCGGAAGAACCCCTCCGAAGACCAGATAGGCGGCGGATCCGACAAGGTCGCCATGACGTTCCAACGCGGAGGTCCAGGAGGCGGAAGAGGCCGCGGACGTGGTGCGGAGCCGGCCGGGGCCAGCAGCGCGCTGACGAGGTCACCGTTGCCGGAACCCGCGCTCGCCAGACGTACGAAGAGTATAGGGATATGCCATGCTTATCCCACATAGATCCGGCTACTGGCAAATCCTCCCACACCAACCGCAACTACAAGTGGATCAATGATCTCAAAACTTACCCGGAAGCAGGATACAAGCGAGCCCGGAAGCACCGCCCACGCGGCAAAGGATGCAAGGGCAAAAACAAGGACAAGGATGAGGACAGCTCCGAGGCGATGGACGAGGATGATGCTTCGCCGGATCCCAAAGAGGGTTCCGTAGCTAACAAATCCAACCCCTTCGTAAAAAAGAGTGTTGGTGCCTACCACACCTTCCTCGGAACCCCAATGGTCCGGGCCAAGAAATCGGCCGTCCGGCTCTTGAACGCCACAGTTTTGGCTGTGCCGCAGTATGTCAAGTGGTCGGAGAAACCGTGCACCTTTGACAGGTCGGATCACCCGACCATCATCCCCAAAGAGTGCTATGCCCTGGTTGTGAGTCCCCGCATCGACGGGTATGACTTCTCCAAGTGCCTTATGGATGGTGGATCCAGCTTGAACATCATGTACCTGGAGACCCTGGAGAGGATGAACCTTACCAAGGAGCAGCTTAAGCACAGCACCACTGAGTTTCATGGTGTAGTTCCGGGTAAAAAGGCAAACTCTCTGGGCAGCATCGAACTTCCTGTGGCTTTCGGCGATGTTAATAATTTCCATGAAGAGATGATCATGTTCAAAGTGGTGCCCTTCAAGAGCTCCTACCATGTAATCTTCGGCAGGCCCACCTACCACAAGTTCCACGCACGGGCATGCTACATCTACAATAAGCTCAAGATTTCGGGTCCTAACGGTATGATCACCATATCCGGAGACTACAAGAAAGCTAGGGACTGCGAGGAGGGCGAAGCCGCCTTTGCAGAATCCGTAATATCTAGAGAGGAGGTGCAAGGCTACAGAGCCGTGGTGGATTCGAGTGAAATGCAGACCACCAAGAAGCAGATCTCCGAACAGAAGACCTCGTTCAAGGTCGCGATAGACACCAAGAAGCACGACCTCATTGAAGGTGATAGCACCCAGTAGGTCTCAGTCGGAGCGGGCCTGGACCCCAAATAGGAAGGCGCACTCGTCGAGTTCCTCCGAGCTAACATGGATATCTTCGCATGGCAACCTTCTGACATGTCCGGAGTACCAAGGGAACTCGCCGAGCACTACCTCAACATAAATCCGGGTGCAAAACCGGTGAAGCAAGCTATGCGACGCTTTGGAGATAAGAAGCGCCGCGCATAGGAATGGAGTTAGCAAAGTTACTAGAGGCAGGTTTTGTAGTAGAAGTTATCCATACTGATTGGGTCGCAAATCCCGTCCTTGTACCAAAAAGAATTCTGAAATACTAAGAATGTGCATCGATTACTCGGCTTGAATAAGCAATGTCCGAAGATCCGTTCCCCCGCCGCGCATTGACCAAGTCATTGATTCGACGGCGGGGGCGGAACTTCTGTGTTTCTTGACACATATTCCGGTATCATCAGATTTGGATGAAGAAGTCCGACCAAAAGGCGACCTCGTTCATCACACCCTTTGGCACTTACTGCTATGTTACCATGCCTTTTGGCTTGAAAAACGCAGGGGCCACCTACCAACGTACGATGCAGCGGTGCCTGAAGGATCAAATCGGCCGGAAAAGTGCATGCCTACGTCGACGATATCGCGGCCATGACCCCGAAAGGATCTGACTTGATCAACGATCTCACGGAAACCTTTGAAAATCTCCGACGGTACAAGATGATGTTGAATCCGCTGAAGTGCGTCTTTGGCGTGCCAGCCGGAAAATTCCTTAGCTTCATTGTCTCTCATAGAGGCATTGAGGTTAACCCGGAAAAGATCAAGGCTATCCTGAGTATCAAGCGGCCAACTTGTCTCAAAGATGTGCAATGATTAACTTCTTGTGTTGCAGCAATCAGTAGATTTGTTAGCCGTCGTGGCGAGAAGGCACTACCCTTATACAAGTTGCTGAAGAAAACAGATAAATTGTCTGGGATGACGCAACAAACGCAGCACTTCGGGTTGAAGAACATACTCTCCTCCCCACCTATCCTAGCAACTCCAAGTGAGTCAGAGCCTATGCCCTCTATTTGGCAGCCTCCAACAAGGTCGTCAGCCTAGTAATCGTGGTGGAGCGACAGGAAGAAGGTCATGAATATGGAGTCCAAAGGCCAGTCTACTACATTAGCGAAGTCCTAACGGAATCCAAACAAAGATACCCTCACTTTCAGAAGCTAGCCTATGGCGTATTCCTAGGTAGCCGGGAGCTGAGGCACTACTTCCAGGAGCACCCTATGACTGTTGTGAGCAAGACTCCATTGTCAACCATCATCAACAACTCCGACGCAACAGGGCGCGTAGCAAAGTTGGGCATTGAACTTTCTGCCTTTGACGTCAACTACGAAGCCAGAACCGCGATCAAGTCTCAAGTTTTAGCAGATTTCATCGCGGATTGGACTGAAGCGCCGGAGGGCACACCTGTGCCGGAACCAGAAGCCTGGGTCATGCATTTTGACGGATCCAAGCAACATCAAGGCTCGGGGGCTGGAGTCACCCTGAAGTCACCTACCGGAGAAGAACTGCAGTATGTCCTGCAGATTCACTTCGAAGCTACAAACAATATGGCGGAATACGAGGCTCTACTACACGGTCTGCGCATTGCTAAGGAAATTGGGATCAAGCACATCATATGATGCGGAGATTCCGACCTGGTGGCACAACAAGTAGCCAGAACCTGGAACGCCAGAAACTCCGTTATGGCGGCTTACAGAGACGAAGTTGACGAGATCACCAAGTGCTTCCTCGGATATGAACTCAAGTACGTCCGGAGAGACGATAACACAGCGGTAGATATGCTGTCCAAGCTCGGATGCGGCAGAAAACCAATTCCGCCTGGAATCTTCCTGGAGCACCTACGGATACCCTCAGTAAAGGGCGCTAACCTGGAAAACCCGGATATGGTAGTATCTCCGGCCAAGGAAGTGATGGCTATCATTCTGGCCTAGACACAGCCGTTCCTGGACTACCTCATTGATCGAAAGTTGCCGGAGGACGAGGTCCTCGCACGACAGATCATCAAGCGAGCAAGATCCTACACAATTGTTGACGGACAGCTCTACAAAATAAGTGCAAACGGGGTATTTCTAAAGTGCGTCTCAAATCAAGATGGCATTGAAATCCTCTCAGAGATCCATGCAGGGGATTGCGGGCATCACGCCGCTCCTAGGTCCCTCATTGCAAAAGCTTTTCGACTAGGATTTTACTGGCTCACAGTGAAAGAAGATGCTGAGAAACTGGTGAAAACCTGTCGAGGTTGTCAGTACTACGCTACTCAACCAAATGCTCCAGCTCAGAGCTGAAGACCATCCCTATCACTTGGCCGTCATGGTCTGGGGGCTTGATATGGTCGGGAAATTAAAGAAATCATCTCCTCGGTTTTGAATACCTTCCCTATTACAAGCCATGGATCGAGGCAAAGCCAGTGAGAAAAGCCAATGGTGCTACGACACTAAAATTTGTTTGCAGCCTCGTGACGAGATTCGGCATCCCACACAGCATAATCACAGACAATGGCACAAATTTTGCACAAGGAGAACTAAAGGATTATTGCCATGATGGAGGGATCCGGCTTGACCTTGCATCTGTGGCTCATCCACAATCTAATGGTCAGGTCGAATGAGCCAACGGCCTTATACTAGCTGGAATCAAACCTCACCTCGAAGAACCGCTGCGACGCGCAGCCGGAGCTTGGGCTGAGGAGTTAGACTCTGTTCTGTGGAGTTTGCGAACTACCCCTAACAGGTCAACCGGAGTTACTCCTTTCTTCCTGGTATACGGATCTGAAGTTGTGCTCCCCTTTGACATCATCCACGATTCATCGCGAGTTTCCGCCTATGATGAAGAAACTGCTGACGAGGCTTGACAGCTATCTGTGGACCTGATTGAAGAAGCTCGGAACCTAGCTGACCAACGTTCCACCATTTACCAGCAGAAGCTCCAACGCTACCATAGTCGTCGAGTTCGGAACCGCTCGTTCATGGTAGGAGACTTGGTCCTCCGCCTTCGTCAGGTGAAAGACCATAAGTTACAATCTCCATGGGAAGG
This sequence comes from Lolium multiflorum, assembly GCA_030979885.1. NCBI lineage: Eukaryota > Viridiplantae > Streptophyta > Magnoliopsida > Poales > Poaceae > Lolium > Lolium multiflorum. The sequence continues at coordinate 193,012,609 of CM061749.1, forward strand.
ACCTTTCGTCATCAGCTAAGTGTTTCACAATGGATCTTACTACCTCGTTGATTTCCGGGAATTAAAGGATGGACCTGCCAATTGGTACCGGAAACGCAAACGGGAGGATCCGGATGACATTTACGATGAAACCGATCGTCCCTGGAATATAGCACAGCTACGTCCTTTCCACACTTAGCAATTTCCGCATTACATACCTTGTAATATCTATAATACATGATCAATGAAATAAAGCATGTGGTTCACTCGTTGAGTCTTTTACCTCCTTTAGTTTTTCATTTTTGGATCGTGTATGTTTTCCGACTAAAACTGCGGAGCTGGATTTTTCCGACTAAAAATATAGTTTCACTAGAAGAAACCTGATAAGTTGTCGATGAAGAAGGGGATGCCTTGGGCATCCCCAAGCTTAGATGCTTGAGTCTTCTTAAAATATGCAGGGATGAACCACCGGGGCATCCCCAAGCTTAGACCTTTCACTCTTCTCGATCACATTATATCACCCTCTTCTATTGACCCTTGAAAACTTCTGCCACACCAAACTTCAAGCAAACTCATTAGAGGGTTAGTGCATAATCAAAATTTCACATGTTCAGAGGTGACACAATCATTCTTAACACTTCTGGACATTGCACATAACTTCTGAAAGTTAATGGAACAAAGAAACTCATTCAACTTAACAAAAGCGGCAATGCGAAATAAAAGGCAGAATCTGTCAAAAACAGAACAGTCCGTAAAGACGAATTTAAAGATGGCACCAGACTTGCTCAAATGGAAAAACTCAAAACTAATGAAAGTTGCGTACATATCTGAGGATCACGCTCGTAAATTGGCAGATTTTTTCGAATTTTCTACAGAGAACTGTGCCCAGATTCGTGACAGACAGCAATGCTGTTTCTGCGCAGCGATCCCAAATATAACCTCAACTTTGACATAGAAACTTTACTTGGCACAAAAACATGATAAGGAGAGGTTGCTACAGTAGTAAACAACTTCCAAGACACAAAATATAAAACAAAGTACTGTAGTAAAAAAACACATGGGTTATCTCCCAAGAAGTTCTTTCTTTATAGCCATTAAGATGGGCTCAGCAGTTTTAATGATGCACTCGCAAGAAATAAGAGTTGAAGCAAAAGAGAGCATCAAGAGGCAAATTCAAAACACATTTAAGTCTAACATGCTTCCTATGCATAGGAATCTTGTAAGTAAACAAGTTCATGAAGAGCAAAGTAACAAGCATAGGAAGATAAAACAAGTGTAGCTTCAAAAATTTCAGCACATAGAGAGGCATTTTAGTAACATGAAAACTTCTACAACCATATTTTCCTCTCTCATAATAACTTTCAGTAGCATGATGAGCAAACTCAACAATATAACTATCACATAAAGCATTCTTATCATGAGTCTCATGCATAAAATAATTACTACTCCCAGCATAAGCATAGTCATTCTTATTAATTGTAGTGGGAGCAAATTCAACAAAGTAGCTATCAAATATAGGAGGTATATTGTAATCATAATCAAATTTATCCTCCATAACAGGTGGTAACAAAAGACTACTATCATTATAATCATCATAAATAGGAGGCAAAGTATCATCAAAGTAAATTTTCTCCTCAATGCTTGGGGGACTAAAAATATCATGCTCATCAAAGCCAGCTTCCCCAAGCTTAGAATTTTCCATAGCATTAGCAACAATGGTGTTCAAAGCATTCATACTAATAACATTCCCATTATCATGCATATAAAGTTCCATGGGTTTTTTAATTCTCTCTTCAAACACATCATGTCCTAATTCAAGATAAAGTTCATAAAGATCTCTCATATTTTTGTTGTTTTCCATTATGCCTAACTAGTGTAAACAAGAAACCAAATGTCGCAATTGCAGAGTCTAAAGGAAATAGCTTTGAGTACTTACAACGGCGCCGAAAAATAGCTTAGTAGCCGAGATCCGGAGTGTGAGTACCTTTTACCTTTCCTCCCCGGCAACGGCGCCGTAAAATTAGCTTGATGTCTACGTTCCCCCTCCTTTCCTGTAGACAGTGTTGGGCCTCCAAGTGCAGAGGTTTGTAGAACAGCAGACAAGTTTCCTTAAGTGGATCACCCAAGGTTTATCGAACTCGGGGAGGAAGAGGTCAAAGATATCCCTCTCATGCAACCCTGCAACCACAAAGCAAAAAGTCTCTTGTGTCCCCAACACACCAAATAGGTGCACTAGTTCGGCGAAGAGATAGTGAAATACAGATGGTATGAATATATATGAGCAGTAGAAATGGTGCCAGAAAATAGCTTGCTGGCGTGTAGTTGATGGTGGTAGTATTGCAGCAGTAGTAACACAGTAAAACAGTAAACAAGCAGTAGTAACTCAGCAGTATTTAGGAACAAGGCCTAGGGATTACACTTTCACTAGTGGACACTCTCAACATTGATCACATAACAGAATAGATAAATGCATACTCTACACTTTTGTTGGATGATGAACACATTGCGTAGGATTACACGAACCCTCAATGCCGGAGTTAACAAGCTCCACAATAATGCTCATGTTTAAGTAACCTTAAGTGTAAGATAGATCAAAACGACTAAACCAAGTACTAGCATAGCATGCACACCGTCACCTTCATGCATATGTAGGAGGAATAGATCACATCAATATTATTATAGCAATAGTTAACTTCGCAATCTACAAGAGATCATGATCATAGCATAAACCAAGTACTAACACGGCACACACTGTCACCTTTGCACACATGCAGGAGGAATAAAACTACTTTAATAACACATCACTAGAGTAGCACATAGATAGTAGTGATAAAAAACTCATATGAATCTCAATCATGTAAAGCAGCTCATGAGATCATTGTATTGAGGTACATAGGAGAGAGATTAACCACATAGCTACCGGTACAGCCCCGAGCCTCGATGGAGAACTACTCCCCTTCATGGGAGCAGCAGCGGTGATGAAGATGGCGGTGGAGATGGCAGCGGTGTCGATGGAGAAGCCTTCCGGGGGCACTTCCCCGCTCCGGCGGGTGCCGGAACAGAGACTCCTGTCCCCAGATCTTGGCTTCGCGATGACGGCGGCTCGAACTTTTCGTATCGTGGCTTCCTCCGTTAGGGTTTTCGATGCAGGGGCTTTATATAGGCGAAAGGGCAGCGTCGGAGGGGCGAAGGGGCGGCCAGGGGGTAAGGCGGCGCGGGCCAACCCTAGGCCGCGCCGCCACCCTCCCGTGGCCTGTGGCCCCCCGGTCCTTCCGGGGTTCTGAAGCTTCGTGAAAAATAGGAACCTGGCGTTGATTTCGTCCAATTCCGAGAATATTTCGTTACTAGGATTTCGAAACCAAAAACAGCAGAAAACAGAACGGCACTTCGGCATCTTGTTAATAGGTTAGTTCCAGAAAATGCATAAATATGACATATAATGTATAAAACATGTAGATAACATCAATAATGTGGCATGGAACATAAGAAATTATCGATACGTTGGAGACGTATCGGCATCCGCATTCTGCTCGTCCGAGCAGGTAAAACGATAACAAAGATAATTTCTTAAGTGACATGCCATCATAAACTTGATCATATTGTAAACATATGTAATGAATGCAGCGATCAAAACAATGGTAATGACATGAGTAAACAACTGAATCATAAAGCAAGGACTTTTCATGAATAGTACTTAAAGACAAGCATCAATAAGTCTTGCATAAGAGTTAACTCATAAAGCAATAATTCAAAGTAGGGGCATTGAAGCAACACAAAGGAAGATTAAGTTTCAGCGGTTGCTTTCAACTTATAACATGTATATCTCATGGATATTGTCAACATAGAGTAATATAACAAATGCAATATGCAAGTATGTAGGAATCAATGCACAGTTCACACAAGTGTTTGCTTCTTGAGGTGGAAGGAGATAGGTAAACTGACTCAACAATAAAAGTAAAAGAAAGGTCCTTCAAAGAGGAAAGCATCGATTGCTGTATTTGTGCTAGAGCTTTGCTTTGAAAACATATAGAGAGCATAAAAATAAAGTTTTGAGAGGTGTTTGTTGTTGTCAACGAATGGTAATGGGTACTCTAACTACCTTATCAACCAGACTTTCAAGAGCGGCTCCCATGAAGGACGTTATCTCTACCAACCAAGGTAGATCATCCCTCTTCTCTTTTGTTTACACATGTACTTTAGTTTAGTTTTTCTTTATTTATGGATGACACTCCTCCCAACCTTTTGCTTACACAAGCCATGGCTAACCGAATCCTCGGGTGCCTTCCAACATTCACATACCATGGAGGAGTGTCTATTTGCAAAATTAAGTTGCTTACTGATGAATCAGAGCAAAACATGTGAAGAGAATTATTAATGAAAGTTAATAATTGAGGCTGGGAACCTCATTGCCAGCTCTTTTTGCAAAATTATTGGATAAGCGGATGAAGCCACTAGTCCATTGTGAAAGTCTGTCAAAAGTAAATGACAAGATCGAAAGATAAAACACCACATACTTCCTCATGAGCTATAAAACATTGACACAAATAAGAGGTGATAAATTTTGAATTGTTTAAAGGTAGCACTCAAGCAATTTACTTTGGAATGGCGGAGAAATACCATGTAGTAGGTAGGTATGGTGGACACAAATGGCATGAATATTGGCTCAAGTATTTGGATGCATGAGAAGTATTCCCTCTCGATACAAGGTTTAGGCTAGCAAGGTTATTTGAAGCAAACTCAAGGATGAACCGATGCAGCAAAACTCACATAAAAGACATATTGTAAACATTATAAGACTCTACACCGCCTTCCTTGTTGTTCAAACTCAATACTAGATATTATCTAGACCTTAGAGAAACCAAATATGCAAATCAAATTTTAGCAAGCTCTATGTATTTCTTCATTAATGGGTGCAAAGCATATGATGCAAGAGCTTAAACATGAGCACAACAATTGCCAAGTATCACATTATCCAAGACATTTTTAGAATTACTACATGTAGCATTTTCCAATTCCAACCATATAACAATTTAACGAAGAGGAAACTTCGCCATGAATATTATGAGCTAAGAACACATGTGTTCATACGAACCAGCGGAGCGTGTCTCTCTCCCACACAAGGATGAACTTATTCAGAGAATGAAAATAACAAAACAAAAACAAAAATAAAAGCACACAGAGACGCTCCAAGTAAAGTACATAAGATGTGACTGAATAAAAATATAGTTTCACTAGAAGAAACCTGATAAGTTGTCGATGAAGAAGGGGATGCCTTGGGCATCCCCAAGCTTAGATGCTTGAGTCTTCTTAAAATATGCAGGGATGAACCACCGGGCATCCCCAAGCTTAGACCTTTCACTCTTCTCGATCACATTATATCACCCTCTTCTATTGACCCTTGAAAACTTCTGCCACACCAAACTTCAAGCAAACTCATTAGAGGGTTAGTGCATAATCAAAATTTCACATGTTCAGAGGTGACACAATCATTCTTAACACTTCTGGACATTGCACATAACTTCTGAAAGTTAATGGAACAAAGAAACTCATTCAACTTAACAAAAGCGGCAATGAGAAATAAAGGCAGAATCTGTCAAAAACAGAACAGTCCGTAAAGACGAATTTAAAGATGGCACCAGACTTGCTCAAATGGAAAAACTCAAAACTAATGAAAGTTGCGTACATATCTGAGGATCACGCTCGTAAATTGGCAGATTTTTTCGAATTTTCTACAGAGAACTGTGCCCAGATTCGTGACAGACAGCAATGCTGTTCTGCGCAGCGATCCCAAATATAACCTCAACTTTGACATAGAAACTTTACTTGGCACAAAAACATGATAAGGAGAGGTTGCTACAGTAGTAAACAACTTCCAAGACACAAATATAAAACAAAGTACTGTAGTAAAAAAACACATGGGTTATCTCCCAAGAAGTTCTTTCTTTATAGCCATTAAGATGGGCTCAGCAGTTTTAATGATGCACTCGCAAGAAATAAGAGTTGAAGCAAAAGAGAGCATCAAGAGGCAAATTCAAAACACATTTAAGTCTAACATGCTTCCTATGCATAGGAATCTTGTAAGTAAACAAGTTCATGAAGAGCAAAGTAACAAGCATAGGAAGATAAAACAAGTGTAGCTTCAAAAATTTCAGCACATAGAGAGGCATTTTAGTAACATGAAAACTTCTACAACCATATTTTCCTCTCTCATAATAACTTTCAGTAGCATGATGAGCAAACTCAACAATATAACTATCACATAAAGCATTCTTATCATGAGTCTCATGCATAAAATAATTACTACTCCCAACATAAGCATAGTCATTCTTATTAATTGTAGTGGGAGCAAATTCAACAAAGTAGCTATCAAATATAGGAGGTATATTGTAATCATAATCAAATTTATCCTCCATAACAGGTGGTAACAAAAGACTACTATCATTATAATCATCATAAATAGGAGGCAAAGTATCATCAAAGTAAATTTTCTCCTCAATGCTTGGGGGACTAAAAATATCATGCTCATCAAAGCCAGCTTCCCCAAGCTTAGAATTTTCCATAGCATTAGCAACAATGGTGTTCAAAGCATTCATACTAATAACATTCCCATTATCATGCATATAAAGTTCCATGGGTTTTTTAATTCTCTCTTCAAACACATCATGTCCTAATTCAAGATAAAGTTCATAAAGATCTCTCATATTTTTGTTGTTTTCCATTATGCCTAACTAGTGTAAACAAGAAACCAAATGTCGCAATTGCAGAGTCTAAAGGAAATAGCTTTGAGTACTTACAACGGCGCCGGAAAATAGCTTAGTAGCCGAGATCCGGAGTGTGAGTACCTTTTACCTTTCCTCCCCGGCAACGGCGCCGGAAAATTAGCTTGATGTCTACGTTCCCCCTCCTTTCCTGTAGACAGTGTTGGGCCTCCAAGTGCAGAGGTTTGTAGAACAGCAGCAAGTTTCCCTTAAGTGGATCACCAAGGTTTATCGAACTCGGGGAGGAAGAGGTCAAAGATATCCCTCTCATGCAACCCTGCAACCACAAAGCAAAAAGTCTCTTGTGTCCCCAACACACCAAATAGGTGCACTAGTTCGGCGAAGAGATAGTGAAATACATGGTATGAATATATATGAGCAGTAGAAATGGTGCCGAAAATAGCTGGCGTGTAGTTGATGGTGGTAGTATTGCGCAGTAGTAACACAGTAAAACAAAAAACAGTAGTAACTCAGCAGTATTTAGGAACAAGGCCTAGGGATTACACTTTCACTAGTGGACACTCTCAACATTGATCACATAACAGAATAGATAAATGCATACTCTACACTTTTGTTGGATGATGAACACATTGCGTAGGATTACACGAACCCTCAATGCCGGAGTTAACAAGCTCCACAATAATGCTCATGTTTAAGTAACCTTAAGTGTAAGATAGATCAAAACGACTAAACCAAGTACTAGCATAGCATGCACACTGTCACCTTCATGCATATGTAGGAGGAATAGATCACATCAATATTATTATAGCAATAGTTAACTTCGCAATCTACAAGAGATCATGATCATAGCATAAACCAAGTACTAACACGGTGCACACTGTCACCTTTGCACACATGCAGGAGGAATAAAACTACTTTAATAACACATCACTAGAGTAGCACATAGATAGTAGTGATACAAAACTCATATGAATCTCAATCATGTAAAGCAGCTCATGAGATCATTGTATTGAGGTACATAGGAGAGAGATTAACCACATAGCTACCGCACAGCCCCGAGCCTCGATGGAGAACTACTCCCTCTTCATGGGAGCAGCGGTGATGAAGATGGCGGTGGAGATGGCAGCGGTGTCGATGGAGAAGCCTTCCGGGGCACTTCCCCGCTCCGGCAGGGTGCCGGAACAGAGACTCCTGTCCCCCAGATCTTGGCTTCGCGATGACGGCGGCTCGGAACTTTTCTCGTATCGTGGCTTCCTCCGTAAGGGATGCAGGGGCTTTATATAGGCGAAAGGGCAGCGTCGGAGGGCGAAGGGCGGCCAGGGGGTAAGGCGGCGCGGGCCAACCCTAGGCCGCGCCGGCCACCCTCCCGTGGGCTGTGGCCCCCTCTGGTCCTTCCCCCTGAAGCTTCGTGGAAAAATAGGAACACGGCGTTGATTTCGTCCAATTCCGAGAATATTTCGTTACTAGGATTTCTGAAACCAAAAACAGCGAAAACAGAACGGCACTTCGGCATCTTGTTAATAGGTTAGTTCCGAAAAATGCATAAATATGACATATAATGTGTATAAAACATGTAGATAACATCAATAATGTGGCATGGAACATAAGAAATTATCGATACGTTGGAGACGTATCAGTAGCGACTTCCGGCACCTTGGCTGGGGGCTTGTTTCTGTGGTTATTGACGGATCGCCATTGGGCTTCGTCGCCGCAGGCGAGCGTTTCCGGCTAAAGGTCTTTCGGCTCATGGAAGGTCAAGTGAGCAAGCCGGAAAACTTAGAAACTAGCACTTGCTTTTTCCAACAAACGAAACATGCATATATATATAACGGATAGCAGGATAAGTTTTTTCCGCCCATGCAATTGTTTCATCCCTAGCTACTTAAGAATTTAAGTTATATATTACAAACCCTCGATGGGGCCAAAATGATGCATTGTTTCCCCGCAGGATCAAGTTTTCTACTTCTCCTTAGCCGGAGAAGAGCAGGTTCCATCTTCAGCTTGCGCTGCTTCATCTTCCGCCTCTTTGGCCGGAGAAGAAATAGCATCTTCATCATCATCCTCAGCTTCCTTAGTCGGAGAGGTGGCGCCATCCTTGGACTTATCCTTGGAGCTGGTCCATGTCATCTGGCCTTCGTCGCCGGATCCGGCGGGTCGCGCCTCCACTGCTCGCTCCTTGGCATATTCTGCCTCGAGAACTTCATACACAGGAAGCACCACCTTGTCGAAGAATTCGATGTGGCTGATGCGGCGCGCGATCCGGGTATCGTAACCACTGCATGCATCTAGAAGTGCATCCACATCTGTATTCAGAGGAACTCCGCTGGTGGCAAGGTCGATATCCAGACCTGGAGAGCGCGGCAAGCACATGGCTAGAGACATCTGGGCGGCGTCCCGGGGAGACGAGGCTTGCAGGTCGACAACCAGCTCCGGGAGAAGATCCATCCTCTTGATCAGGGCACGGACATCGCAAGTTCTACTCTCCTTGATGTTCAGATTGTGGCAGATTTTCCAGCTCGCGGAGATCAGATCTTTACAATCGTCTCCGGCAAGCCGGATCAGATCGTCACGTGGGAACTGGTTGCGCCGGTCTTCATCATAACCAAGAGGCTCTGCACGAAAATGGTTGGAGTCAAATATCAGTTGAGTTTAGCGGATTCGTTTGATTCTTTGGTTTTCTGGATTCTTACCCATGACATCGGTGTTGAGAAGGTCCCAGCCTTTCTCCACGGTATTCATGTAGTTCCGGAGCCCATGGACTTTATTCTTAAGATTCTGCAGTGTGTCGCTATCATCCTTGCGCTTCATCGCAAAATCCGCCTCTTTCCGAATGAGCTCAGTTTTCTTCTCCGCCAGCTGCTTTTCCGCGCGCTCACGCTTCTTGTCCGCCTCCCCGAGCCTGGTCTCTAGATTTTGGTATGCGGAGCGCAGGCTCTCAAGATCGGAGGATGCAGTGGCGAGGGAGGAAGATGCACCTATTAAAGATAACTCAAAATCAATTCAAAGTCGGAATTTGGAACTAGTGATAAAGTTTGGTCGGAGGCATACCTTGAACTCGGAGCCATTGCCACTTCTTATTGCCATTATAAGGAGATTGTATTGACGTTGCCCCTCGGTGGCAAAGTCAATGAATATTTGTTGAGTCTCGTCTTTCTTCTTGAGAAAGTAGACCCACGTGTATCTTGAATAGTCATCAACAATCACCAAGCAATGTTTCTTCGCACCAAGACTTGCATGAGTGGTAGGACCAAAGAGATCCACATGAAGGAGCTCCAAGATCCTCTTGGAAGAGATAATAGTCTTGCTTGGGTGCGGAGAGTCGTGCATTTTGCCTTCAACACAAGCTCTACAAACATGATCTTTGGCAAAAGAAAAATTTCCATTAGTCCCACAATATGGTTTCCCTTGTGAAGACTTTGTAAAGTTCTCATGTTGACATGGGCCAAGCGGCTATGCCACAACCAACCCACATCCGCCTTTAAGAATAGGCACATCACACTTGAAGTGGTGGCCCTAAAAAATTCCACCACATACAAGTTGCGTTCGCGATACCCAACGAAAGCGACTTTTAGAGTCTTGCTCCACAAGAGGACCGCAATATCATTATCAATAAAGACGGCGAAACCCATCTTGCCAAGGGCGGAAACGGATAATAAATTGTAACCAGGAGTTTTGACAAGCATGACATCCACAAGAGTAATGTTGTGTGCAACCACAACCTTGCCAAAACCCAATACCTCGGATGTTGAATTATCGCCAAAGGAGACGGTGATTTCATGAATGTTAGGCCTCAACTCCTTGACGAGATTCTTGCCGCCGGTCATATGACTTGTGCATCCACTATCGAGCACCCATTTTGAACCTCCGGCGGCATATTCCTACATGAGATCAATTCTTGGATTTAGGTACCCATTTTTCAATGGGTCCTGTTTTGTTAGCAACAAGGGTCTTTGGGACCCAAATAGACCAAGCAATATAACCATCATAAGGGCCAACATATTTGGCATAAACATCACCATAATAATCTTTAAATAAAACATAGTGAGGGTTAGAAATTCCCGCATCGTCGTCATTAATGGTTTTGGCCTTAGGGGCTTCACCATTAGTGATAGCTTTCTTCTTTTCTTGTGCGGATTTGGCCTTCTTCTTGTTTGCCTTCTTTGCCTTGGCATTAAAGCCAATGCCCTCCTTCCTATTGTTTGACCTTTGCTTACTCAAAAGGTCATCCAAAGAAAGTTTACCTTGGGGAGAGGAGGCCTTAGCAAGTTCATCCTTCAACCTAGCATTTTCCTCAACAAGATTTGCATGATCACAAGAAGAGGTAGAGGAGCTAGGCACATCATATGAAGCAAGCCTAATGTGATGTTGCTTATTAGACTTGGAGAGGAGAGAGTATTCACTCTTCAAAGCTTTGTGAGCCTTGTCTAGTTCATCTAGATCCTTCACAAGTTTCTCATGATCAACACCAAATTTGGCTTTTTTCCTTTTTAAGCACTTTCACCTTAGCCCTAGCAAGATCTCTATCTTTAGTAAGCTTATTAATTTCATCTTGAGGCTCTTCAAGAATTTCTAGCCTCTCTTCAAGAGAAGCTATAGTTTCTTGTCCTTCCTCAAGAGCATTTTTAAGAGCGTGTATTTCAAGAGAGTCCTCTCTCTCCATTTGACATTTTTTATCAAGAGTATCATCTAGTTGTGCTAGACGAATCATGAGATTTGAAACATGCCTTTTAGTGTCACCTTGCAAGTTAAGAATGAACTCATCGAAATCAAGCATCTCTTGGTTTACTTTTAAGCTAGCATGATCAACCCCTAGATCATTTGATATGTTAGGCATAGAGGGGTTAGGGGATGATACCTCGAAAGATTTATCCATGAGGCAACTTTCTTCCTTTACTTGAATATCCTCATTGGGGGATTCTCTTGGTGATGAAGAGTTGTTGGAGAGGGAAGCAAGAGCTACCAATCCATTGGACGTTTCATCTTCTTCATCATCATCATCATCCCCGGATGTGTATTCTTCTTGAGTTGATAGCACAATAGATGTGTCCAAGGAGGACCTTGCCATGAAGCAATGTGCATTCTTGATGTGAGGGTTCTCATTGGGGGATTCAAAGAGAGATGAAGAGGGAATATTGGTGGTGGCAATGGCGGCCACTTCCTTTGAAGTTTCTTCTTCATCACTTATACTCTCAACTTCATCGGAAGAATACTCTTCCTTAGTCACTAGCACAATTCTTGATGGCCTCTTGTCCTTCTTGCTCTTGTTGTAGAATTTCTTATTGGGGGCCTTTGGATCTTTTCTATTCTCTTTGGGAATGAGCCTTCCACCATGAGTTTCCCTATGCTCATAGGGGCATTGGGCGATGAAATGGTTCTTGTCACCACAATTATAGCAAGATCTTGTCCTTGGGCCCGAGCTCTTGAACCCACTAGAATTGTTTCTCTTGGTGTTGTCTTCCTTGGCCTTTGATGGATCAACCCAAAAGGTTTTTGCATGGAATGCCATGTGGTCATTGTAGTGGTATTCCAAATTTTCCGGATAGTACATGCTCCACGATGTCCTATATGGTTCTTGAGTGTTCACCTCTTCCACAGTATTGACCGTCAAGGCAAGGTTTGTACCTCTAGACATTCCAATGGCACGATTGCGAGAATCATGAGAGTTTTGTTCGACCACCTTGAGAGCTTGCAACTCGTGCACTACTTGTTGGGAGGTGAGAGAGGGGTAGCTTTCTCTTCCAAGGAGACTCTTGACATCAACGGGTTCAAAAGGCATCATGCAATCGATATACTTGTCCTTGATCCAAAAATCATCAATATGTTGGGCACCCACATTCCGAAATGCATGCAACGGAGATGAGCCTTAGATACATCACTTGATGATCTTCATCCGGCAACCTCATGAATCCTTCAGCTTGATTCCGAAGAGCACTATACTTGTTTCTCTTCATGCTTTCACTTCCCATGAAGCTAGTGGCCAAACCCTCCCATGCTTCCTTGGTGGTTGTGAAACTCCGAACAAGAGCCAAGTCTTTTGTCCCCACACTAGTTTGAATCATGTGCAAGGCAATCGAGTTGAGTTGATTATCAACCTCTTCTCTTCTAGTCAACCTTTCGGGGTTGTAAGGCTTGTAGCCTTCCAAGATGATTCTCCAAAGTTCATTGGAGGCACTGCACACATAAGAGCGAAACTCAAATTACTAAAATCTTTATCATTAAATTTGGGTGCATCACCCCTAGTGTTTATATTAGGATGGGGAATCGGGATGTCGGGAGAGCGGAAAGGTGGGGCCACATTATTGTAGCTCACACCCGCACTAGATGCCCTAGGAGAAGCAATGGGGGCTTTATTCTTGTCTAAGTTATCATCATCCAAGAGTGGGCTAGAAGAGGGTGAGCCCGAAGCATCTCCCTTTTCTAACACACTCTTGTCCCTTTCCTCTATGACGGGGATGACGGAGGGAGCCGGCGGCAAACGCTCGGAAATCATTTTCATCATGCTTCCCATTTGATCTTCTATGGCGGATCTCAAAGATGTTTCCGTTACTTTGAGATCATCCATAGGACACCCCTCGGTAATCATTTTATTAGGCATACTCTTGGCGGTTAAGCCAAATAAGAGCCGAGGCAATTTGAAAGGATCATATGCCGCACCTAGAGGGGGGGGGTGAATAGGTGCTAACCAATTTTTAGTTCCTTTTCAATTTAGGCTTGACACAAAGGTAAATTCTCTAGATATGCAACTATGTGAATTTACCTATATGACAAGGTCAACAACTAAGCAAGATATAGCTAAGCAATATATAGGGGAGATAATCGGATAGAGGTAACCGAGAGTGGAGCACGCGGAGACACGGAGTTGATTCCCGTAGTTCCCTTCCTTTGCAAGAAGGTACGTCTACGTTTGGAGGAGTGTGGTCGCTACGAAAGCCAGACCAACGCCACGAAGGCTTCACTCAGGTCTCCTGTGAGCACCGCCACGAAGGCCTAGCCCACTTCCACTAAGGGATTTCCTCGAGGCGGAAACCGGGCCTTTACAAGGTTCTTGGGGCACACATCCACAATCAAATTGGAGGCTCCCAAATCTATAACAACAACAACAATATCAACTACAAACAACTAGGGTTTCTCAAAAGATGAACACTAGCAAAGGGGCCCTCAAGCATATGAGGGGGAAATGCAAATCGCTTCGGTGAAGATGTAGACCAGGGTCTTCTCCTTCGAATCTCCAAAGATCAAGAGCTTTTGTTGGGTGGAGGAGGAGATCTTGTGATTCTTGTGTTTCTTGAGGTGGCTCTAATGGTGATGAACTTGGCAATGAATTGAGCAGCTTGGGGAGGAGGAAGAAGGGGGTATAAATACCCCCTTCCAAAATCCAGCCGTTGGGGCATTTCGAGGGCCGGATTATCCGGTGTAAGTGAGGGCCGGATTCCCCCCCCCCGGAAAATCCGGCCCCTGGGGAAATCCGGGCAAAAATCCGGCCCTGGTCGAGGGTGTTACTGAGCCACTCGACAGAAAGTCCTTAGTCAAATTTCACGGGGCCGGATATTTTGCAAATATCCGACCCGGAAAATCCGGCCTGGAGAAGTTGGTCATGCTACCATTTCCTTGTTTTTCCACACAAAACAACTACATACATATACATAGATATTAGCTGCACCATCTCATCAAACATTAGTGTATCACATATATTGACATCAAACATTCTAAAAGTTAATCCGAGAGATGTTCTTTCAGAAACATTTGAATAGATTCAAATAAATTTCAACATGAAGTGGAAATATTTGAATTATGATTTTTAGCGAACATCTAAGAGAGTTATGAAATTGTTCTACAAATCACGTTTCTTGGAGTATCATAGTGATGATGGAGTATCCGAGAGACGTATCCAAACCTTGTTGGGTTAATGGTGAGATAAAATAAAATGATGCCATTATATTTTTGTGGATTATGCTTTAGAGACTACCGCTTTTACACTAAATAGAACATCATCATAATCCGTTGAAATGACACCATACGAGTTATGGCATGGTTATAAACCCTAATAGTCCTTTCTTAAATTTTGGTATGCGTAGCATAAGTAAATGAGTTTACACAACCAAAATCAGATGAATGTCTTTGTTGGTTATCCCAGAGAATTACTTCGGGATTCTTTCCACTGTGGAGTCAAAGACAAAAGTGTTTGTCGATGTTTCTTACTTATTTCCAAGAAATTCTTTCTAGCTAAGTATTTTAGTGGGAGGACAATGAAACTTGATGAGGTCTATGAACCTGAGCATGATGATCAGAGTAGCGCAGCATCGGAAACAGTTCCGCAAGCGGCTACGATGATCATGGCTCCCATGTCTACAAAGTGTTATAGTATGGAGATCAAAGTACCTATTGAACCTTGTAGGTATGGTTTAATTTGTGATCAAATAAATGATTTGTGGACAAAGGATTGATTTTGAACAATAATAAACCAACTAAATACAAAGAAACTATGATGGGCCCTGACTCCGTTAAAATGGCTAATTGTCATGAAATCCAAGATAGGATGTATACTAGATTCCAACTCCGTGATAATCACTTCATCCAATTGAAGTTTGTATACCTATCTAGTATTTCACGGATCAACAAAACTCTTGGTTGTATCTAGCGTACATCCTTAATACACACTTAAGGAATATATTTCTGCCATCCTACAAACATATCTCATAAAAGAAATATATAGTGATTACTAGAATAATCCACACAGACTATAAGCATCGCTACGGAAGATCTAATCTTATCGTAGTCAACTCTTTGAACTTTATCGCAAACAACTTTTTGACAAATCGAGCTTCTTCACGGATATTTCATCCAAGTCTATCAATTTCAGTTAATATTTAATCAGAATAAGTTGCTCAGTTATTCATTTTCTCAATTAATCATAGCTTTGCTCAGTTTAAATATTTCAGTAAGTAAATTCGATTAGTTTCATCTTTCCTCAGTTTTTTAGTTTTCTTAGTTTTACTTAGTCTCCGAGTTTTAATTCTATGAGATTCTTAGATTGTTCAGTTAAAGTTTTTTAGTTTAGTCTCTGAGTACTCACATTTTGATTTCTTCACTTATAGTTTCTCAGTTTGTCTCAGTTTATATTTCTCCCGGTTTCATATTTGCTCAGTATAAGTTTGTGAGTTTTGAAAAAATATTTGCTCGGTATAATTTGCTCAGTTATTAAATATTTTATATTTTCTCATATTTAATTTCTCAGTTTAAGTTTCTTAGTTTTATTTTCTCATTTTAATTTTGTTAGTTCATATTTGCTCAGTAGTTTCAGTTTTATGTTCTTTAGTTCTCATTGTTTCAATCTCTCAGTTTGCATTCCAAGTCATCTTATCTCTGTCAGGACACCACTTCAGTCGCTGCAAGCCTCCTGGAGGTAGCTCTCTATCCAGTGTTGAATTTCTTGAGTTTTTGAATGATTCAATTAATATTTAATTAGTATAATTTGCTCAGTTATTCATTTTCTCAATTAATCTCAGCTTTGCTCAGTTTAAGTTTTCTGTAAATTTTCTCATATTTGTCAGTGTTTCAGTAATTCATTTATTTTGTAAGATTTACTCTTTTCTGCAAGGAATTTAGCAGTTTTTCTTGAAGGGCTTTAGTTAGTTTTTTTTTAGTTCAGCGGTTATTTTCTTAGTCTCTAAATATAGCTCCGTCCATATTTCTTCATTCCTCATTTTCTCATTATTTTCAGTCTTTCAGTATGTAAATTTTATTATTGAACCACTATTTCATATATACTACAAATTTTTAGGACATAGTTATTCTCATTGTGGAATCATATATTACAATTGTCTTGCGGTTTTAAATATGAGTGTATTAGATGTTCTTTGACATTTGTGATCTTTTCACATGCATGCACAATTGGAAACTGTAAGGGTATTTTACCCTTATCCATTATTTCGGTAACTATGACACCGTGCTAGAGTATTTGGTCTAATACATGTCTACAAGATTATTCCCAGGTATTAGCCAAAGAGGTATAATGGTGTATCAATGGAACAAGAAGGCAATGGGAGACCCCCCACTTCGATGAAAAATCAACAAGGGCGTTTCAGCACTTGGCCGGTCAGTGGCCCGGTCAGACCGGCCCTGGCACCGGCCAGCCCGGCGCCGACCGGCCCCTGGACTGGTGCCAACCGGGTGGAGTCCAGTAAGCTCGGAGGCTCACTCGGTCGGGGTCCGGTCGCTGGCCCGGTTTGGACCGGCCGATCCGGTCCCAGGCCCGGTCGGACCGGGTTGTGGACCGGGCACCCCGGCGCCAACCGACCACTGCCCTGACGACGTTCTGCGGGACATTTTCTAGCTCCGGTCAAGACCAAGCTCCAGCTCCGGTTTGGACCGGCCGGTCCGGTCCCAGGCCCGGTCTGACCGGACCTTGCGCCGGACGGCCCGGTCCCTGGCCGGTTGACCGGGCTGCTCGAGAAAACTGCTGAGGTGGCAAGTCATCAACGGCCATATTTCAAGTGACACTATATATACCCCTTCTCCTACCTCTGAAGGGGTAGGCACTACACTACAAGCTGTTCTTGAGCTCTCTCTCATACTCCATTGTTAGAAACACCAAAAGCCTCAGATCTTCCTCCTCCTCCACCCAAACTCAAATCCCTCCGGGAAAAGATAGAGGAGGGCCCGATCTACCGTTCTACCAAGCCAAATCTCATCCCCCCTTGTATTCATCAAGAAACTTGCTCTCTAGGGTTTCTTGGAAACCCTAGACGGGCAAGAGTGGTCCGGAAGCATCTGGGCTGTGGATTTGCTCCTGACAAGATTGTGAAGGTTTGGAGGCTACCTCAAAGTCTACCACAAGTGAGAGAGTTATTCCTTCGTGGGATAGGCTCCGGAGAATAGGGTGAGCCTTCGTGGCGTTGAAAAATCCTTCGTGGGACCTCCACCCCTCCAAACGTGACGTACCTTCTTGCAAAGGAAGGGAACACGGGAATAAACCTTCGTCTCCGTGTGCTATTGGTTATCTCCAACCGAACTCCTTACTTGTGATATAATTGCCTTTGAGAGCGTTCGTGCTTGAGTTACTTGTATTGTCATATAGGTTGTCTCACCTAGTTTGCATTAGGCTCATCTCTATATTCCGCAAAGCCTAATATTGCAAAGAAAGAATTAAAATTTGTAAAAATCTATTCACCCCCCCTCTAGGTTTACCATCTCTGATCTTTCAGAAACATTACAACCAACAAGTATTACTTGGATAAATCTTTTTAGTCGAGTATTTGACATGTTGTGTTTCCACCACTGCTCCTTAATTACAGTGTAATTTTTGTTGATTTGATGTCAGTGCTATTTTTTTGCAACGAGTTGAGCATGAACTTGCTGTTAGCCTATTACCATTCATGTTTCTTGTTCAGTATCATTACAAACTGTACATGTTCTTTGCTTTAGTCTATTCTCTGACCTTCAACCTTACAATTTCCTATGAAGCTTTCATTCAGAGACATGTTTGCATGGTTGTGGTTAATCAGCTAGCTCTATGTGAACTCTGATGTTCTTTTGTGTATCTTCCTCCAATAATCCCAATTTTCCAGCAAAGAAAACATGGAGTACCCAAGTTGCGGATTGTAGGTACAATGTTTTTTTGCAGTCAGATTCATATTATACTCATGTTATCTGTATGTTTGTAGCAAACTGACATCACCTTTCCACTTGCTTCATTTTCATAGGTATGATTCTGTCGATGTTAATTCTTGTTCCTTTTTGTGTCAATGAACATGAAGATAGTCCAAGAGCCGTAGTGTTCTCTAGGCACTCTAGTTGGATAGGGATGACAATGTAGAAGGATAGAGAGAGAGAGATATATGCGGAATATGATGGATGTATTATTGAGCCTCATGGGCGAGTATATATAGGCGTACAGGGATCATCTTGGAGTGCAAGACAAGACACGAGATCTATCTCTATCCTAGACTACCTAAAACCGTACGTATACTCTAACACTCCCCCGCAGTCGTAGCGGGAGCGTCGTGAACAACATGAACGACGTGGACGGTCAGACTGGAGATAAATCGAAGTGGATCCCAGAAGGCTGACACTCCCCCGCAGTCGTAGCGGGAGCGTTGTAGACGGTGTCGCGTCGCGGATGCTTGGACTGTAGAAGAAGCCGATGTGCTCATGCGAGGTGATAGCCCTTTGTGCCGATGTCGAGGTAGCCGAGAGCGTGTTGGTGCTGCAAATTTGGGCGGGGTAGCCACGCGAGGGGGTGCCGTGGTCGATGTCGTGGTCGGGTGCCGGTGTCGAGGTAGCCGCACATGAAGCCGCAAGCGCGTAGTGCGCGAGGAGAGTGACGGAGACGCGTCGAGGCAGTCGTGGAGAGGGTGTCGATGCCGAAGTCGATGCGGTCGGAGCCGTCGAGGACGAGGTGCTGCCCTAGTTTTGCCAGAACTAGGCGCACGTCGGGGACGAAGGCATACTCCGGTTTTGCCAGAACCGAGTACGCAAAGACGAAGTTGGCGACGCGGTCGAGGCAGTCGTAGAAGAGTCGGTGCCGATGAAGACGTTGTCGAAGCCGATGAAGACGAGGCGCCGGTCCGAGCTTGCCAGGCCCGGGGACGTGTCGGGGACGAAGGCACGTACCGGTGTTGCCAATACCGAGCGTGCGAGGCAGGGACCATCATGGACCATGCGCCAGTGTCAGGGGGACCAGCAGAGGAGGCCTCCAGAGCGGTGGCAAAACACATAGCAGCGAAGAGGGAGAGGTGCCGATGCAGTCCGCGGTTGTCGGAGTAGATGAAGTAGTCAGGGATGAGACGATGACGCTGGCGACGAGGTCGTGGTGGACGGAGACGTAGAAGGCGGCGGTCGCAGCAGCGGCCTGGAGTGGTCATGCTTGACGCCTAGATGGGCGTGGAGGTGGTCGGCGGGACCCGCAACGGCCAGCAGTGGCCATGCAGGTTACCTGTGGAGGCGCGGCGGCGGTACTCGAAGTAGGCGAGGAAGAACCCGGCGGCGTGACGAAGACCATGCGCGGACGGAGGCGACCCGCGCCGAAGGGGCGGCGCTGTGGTGGCCTCGGACGTCGGTGCGCGGGGGACGGCGAAGGTGACCGCGTGCGGCGACGCCACGGCCCGAGGGGGCGGCGTAGCTGTAGAGCGCGAGTCGGTGCAGCGGCGGGACGCCACCAGCGACGTACACGCCTCGGAAGGCACGTCGTTGGCTAGCGGCGTGGACCAAAGGCGGCGGTGCTGCGGCCCGAAGGGGCGACGCAGCGGCAACCCGATGCTCAATCGGTGGTAGGCGCGTGCTCGGGGACGTGCTTGGCGGATCAACGGATCGGCGGACGAACCCTCATACGGGTTGCGCGGCCCCCGGAGTAGATCATGGAGATCGACCTCCCCGGGGCGGCGCGGCGCGGAAGCTTGGGCGGCGGCTAGGTTAGGATCGGCGCCGCTCTGATACCATGTAGAAGGATAGAGAGAGAGAGATATGCGAAATATGATGGATGTATTATTGAGCCTCATGGGCGAGTATATATAGGCGTACATGGATCATCTTGGAGTGCAAGACAAGACACGAGATCTATCTCTATCCTAGACTATCTAAAACCGTACGTATACTCGTATACTCTAACAGACAAAATTCCTGATGCGCAGGGGCGGGCCCAGAATTGTGATTATGGGTATTCAAAATTACTATACAAATAATTACTGTATAAATTAAAGTTTATAAAATAATCTGAGTATGAAGTAATGATCACACATATCTCATGTTTTCTTGAGAAACACTCACAACGAAAGATAGTTGTGCTTGAGAAACATGTGAATTCACCAAAATAAGTGTATCGGAATGTGTAAGTTCTTACAAATTACTAACGGTTGCAGTTAATATGAAAAAGTAAGAGTACAAGAAGCTCTATATGTGATCTTCCTATAACAAAAATACATGCGCAGAAGTTATTTTGCAAAAAAAAAAGGAATAAAACGTATACAACAGGGATTGAACTCAAGACCTGATGAATAGATAGTTCCCACCAAACCATTTGAGGTACTTCAACCATACTGTCGTAGTAGGGCCGTTTTGCTTTTTATATATTTCTTAGAATATTATATATATCAATATATTTTTCAAATTATTTGGGTATTCAACTGAATACCCTTGAATTGAAGTGGGCCCGCCCCTGTGATGCGATGAGTACATCATTGCGCACGGCTTTGGTCTAGAACAGATGAGCATTTATTTTGTTTTGTTGTTTTAGAGGATCCCTAAGGTGATATCTAATGCTCACAGCCTTCCATAAGATGAAGTTGCAGCTCTGTCAATGTATGAGGGGAACACCATGCAAACAGATTTCTACACAAACCCCGGGGGGTGTTAGCTTGAGAACTAGCTGGAATCAATTCACCTTGATCAATAAACTCGACATAGGTCCCGATGTACTGATGTTGTTGTTCCACAAGACCGAAGGCACTGTCATAATCTCATTCTATGCGCCATAGGCAGGAAATTTGGTGGTGGTGGTCGCCCGTTGATTCCGTGTTTTTTGGAAGTTGCCGTGTGTGCTCGCGCGTGGGAATCACATCCAAAGACAATGTGTTTACTGTTTCTTTTTTCTAGCTTTTGAATTGAACTTGTAGTATTCTGGGTTCAATGCAATGTGAACTCAATGGATTAAATTTGAATGCAAGTCTGTTAATGCTAGATGGTCTATTTTTTGTGAAATAGCATTTCTGGATGATCTTTATGTTTGATTTTTCTGC
The DNA here is from genome assembly GCA_030979885.1 of Lolium multiflorum. NCBI lineage: Eukaryota > Viridiplantae > Streptophyta > Magnoliopsida > Poales > Poaceae > Lolium > Lolium multiflorum. The sequence goes on from CM061749.1 coordinate 193,034,039, forward strand.
TCATTCTGATACATTCTCCATCTGATCCTTCTTTGTTTCCCCACTATTGAGGACTGCAGTCCCAATGCAATTTATAGAGAAACACTAGGTTTACCAGGTTTCCTCTACATGTTACTTCATTGTTTCCAATTGATGTTGCAAGTATGTCGATTGTAGGGTTTTTGAAAGGAGAATAATTTGGCTATGCGGACTCTCTTCTACGTCCAGCAGGTTAGGTCCATCTGCAGGTGGATTTTTTGGTTGTTTTTTGCTTCACCTCTGTACTGGAACGACAGCCCAGGGTTCGATCTTTGTTACCCCACTGATTGTGCGATCTTCTTGATCTGGAACTTGTTTCCCTTCACGTTTCTATCTTTTTTGGATCTGTCCAGTACCATCAAACCACCGATCAGCCAACGCGGCATGTTGTGTTTCTGGAGAAGACCAGCTTTCAGTTTCTTTTCCTGTTACTCAACATTGTCCCGCCTTTCCCTTTTTTTCTGTTGCGTTGGACCAAGCCAAACTCAGCCAAGCACAACCACTAAAGCACGTGTAACGTGTTGCTACTGCTGGGCTTTTACCAACTCAATTTTTGTTAGCTGAGGATGCGATGTTTAGTAAATGAAAAGCAGACAGTTTTCATTCGTTCTCATTATTTAAGCTTTCATATTTTAACTGGCTATAGAAATCTGCCTGTCGTCGAATTGTAAAACAGTCAGCTGTTCATTGGACACTCCCTTAGATTTTGGGTAATTAGAGGTGTTACTTCTCCTAGTTAAATTAGATTTTGGGTAATTAGAGGTGTTACTTCTCCTAGTTAAATGCATGAAGCGCTTGAGAGAGATTTTAGCATCCAATGAGAAAACGTCCTGTGAACCGAGCCGGACGCAGTATTTGCTTTGCTTCATAGGTTATGCACAGCTTGCCTCCTTTCATGCGTGGATTTGAATTTGCTGATTTGTATCTTTGGGGTAAATTGATATCGAGGAGGTTAATAAAAGATGGAACTAATGACGACTAGTAGGAACCATTGATTTTCAGCGAACAGCCGACATCTATGCTGTACTTAACAGGATATAACTCATTACAAATGGAACAGCAAAGCATAACTTATTACAGTGAAAGTCCCAGGTTTTCCTAAGTAAACTAGTGTGCGGTAACATCTTGGACAGCTTCCCTCTCTTCAATTTCCTTCAACATACGCTCATCCCTTTCAGTAAGAGGTTCTCCGCCATCGGCGTATGGACCTAATACCACTGGCAGATAGCATTCTTTGATGTCTGAGACGTCTTGGCCTTTTAAAATAAGCAATTTGGCCTTTTGTCTTTTCCGAATGTAAGTGGCTGCTTTCTTTGGATCTGAAGGAAGATAAGTGTTCCAATTGTGCACACTCTTTGCGAACATTCTGAATAACTTGAACCGGCGAGCCATGTCGGACTGGTCACGTTTCTTGTTATGAGCCTTGCACCAGCGCTCATATAAAGCCCATATGGCTTCATCCGACTCAAGATCCTTTTCCGTCGGCATCTTGGAATCATCTACATATAATATGAGACACAGAGAGAATTGCATAAGCACAAAGAATTTATAAGATGTAAAAAAAAAAGATGATTGGTTTACCTGGCCATTGCTCGAATGCGGTGTTGCGAACCCAATCATCGTAGGAAAAGCCGGGAGCTTCGTCACGGGGCTTCCTTTGGCGGCAGCTGTCGGGGTCGAGGGCAGCTGATATGCGTGCGGCGTCTGCGGCAGCCGCACGCGCTGAGCGGGAGGCCAGCGAAGCGGCACGAGACGCAGCTACAGCAGCGGCGCGAGATGCGCGACATGCCTTATTTGCGATCTGTAGAAGTCTAGATGCCATGGCCGCCGCACGCTTGACGCTTGACGAAGAGAGGAGGGAAGACGAGAGGGGTGGCGGCGTCGAGTAGATCGTGGGATTGCTGGCTAGGGTAGGGTTCTGAAAAAATTCGCACAGGCTGGGCGTTGGGGCGATTTGCACAAAAATAATCCAAAAGTGAAAGAAAAGCACAGACTGATCCTCCGGCGAAACTATTTCACCCATCTAACCCTTTTGTGTGGCGCCCACCACGTCGGCGCCACACATGCCAGTGTGGCGCCCCTCTGCCGGCGCCACACACCCACCGACGTGGCGCCCTCGCGGCGTGGCGCCGATCCGACGTGGCATGTGTGGCGCCCCTCCCATCGGCGCCACACATGCCAGCTTATATCAAATTTTCGGTCGAAAACATCCAGGGGCTCCGGACGTCTAGGACTTAGCCGTTTTGGCGAGCCTGTATGTGTGGCGCCGACGCCACGGACGCCACACTAGCATGTGTGGCGCCGATGCCACGGGCGCCACACATCCACTTAAGTGTGGCGCCCGAGCCCGCCCCCAGCCCGACCCTCTCTTTCTCTCCTCTCTTTCTCTCCTCCAACCGCCGCTGCCGGCCGTCTCTCCGCCGCCCCCCATCAAATCCTCCACGGATTGGACAGATCTGGCCGGCCAAATCCATCCCCATACAATCCTCAAGGTATTCCCCTTTGTTCCCCTTCGATTCATGCAAGATTTGCTCCGGTTTAATTCGATTTAGCCGTTTTGCCTAGATTGGAAATGTTGGTTGTGTTTTAACCATAGATTTGTATGCATGTGTTTGAACCATAGATTTGAACCATAGTTTTGTTGGAACCATAGATTGTATGCATATGTTTGAACCATAGATGTTAAATTTTGCTAGATTGCATGCATGTGTTTGAATCATAGATGTTAAATTTTGTTACCACTCAAACCTGTGCTTACTAGTTTCAACTTTTTGTAATGTCATGTGTTCATGTTTGTGAAGATTCCTGAGGACGACACCATCCTGAGTCAAGGCATTGCGAGTCAACGCAAGAAGCAAGCCAGACGGTCTGCTTACAAGTTGAAGCCAAGGGGCAACGCTCCAAAACGATACACTCCGGACGATTATGTCAACCGAGGAAAGAAGGTTGTCATTGAGGAGGATGAGACGCCGCCGCGGAGATCAACTTTGAGAAAGATGAGGAACGACGAGCCGTTATCTTCAGAGGAGGAGGAGGAGCAGGAGCAGCAGGAGCAGGAGCAACAGCCACGACAGCGGACGAAAAGGTTGGCCGTCCGGAAGCAGCCCGCGAGGAGGGGACGTCGCGGAGGATAGATGCATTTGCTAGTGTTGTGAACTTTATCTTCTTAAGTATCGTGTTGTGAACCCTATGTCATTTCGAACCATGTCTCTATTGCTACGTGTTGTTTGAATCTATGTGCTAAGATGTGATCTATGATGTGTGCTATGTGTATGTTCTATGTGTATGAAATTGCTATTGTTGTGTTGAAAACTGTTTAATTAAGGCAATTTTCATGTTTTTAACACAAGTCAACGTGTGGCGCCCCTCAGGCCGGCGCCACACCTCACAGTGTGGCGCCCATGGCATCGGCGCCACACGATGCAACTTATATGTCGAAAACATCCAGGGGCTCCGGAAGTTTAGTCCTTAGCCGTTTTGGCGAGGCTGTTTGTGTGGCGCCGGTGGCATTGGCGCCACACCTCACTGTGTGGCGCCCGTGGCATCGGCGCCACACAAACAGCCTCGCCAAAACGGCTAAGTCCCAGACGCTTTGTCTTACAGTATGTGTTGGGCAATTACAAGTGCATGTGTGGCGCCGATGGGAGGGGTGCCACACATGCTGCCACGTCGGATCGGCGCGCCAGCGCAGCATCGAGGGCGCCACGTCGGCAGGGTGTGTGGCGCCGGCAGGAGGGGCGCCACACTGGCATGTGTGGCGCCGACGTGGGGGGCGCCACACAAAAGGGTTAGATGGGTGAAATAGTTTCGCCGGAGGGTCAGTCTGTGCTTTTCTTTCACTTTTGGGTTATTTTTGTGCAAATCGCCGGGAAAAAGGCCAGTGGGTCTCCTCCGGGTCGTCTCCCCCAATCACCTCCTTTCTCGTCTGTCCCAATCGCTCGACATCCTCGATCCTCCACCAAATCCCGCCGTGCCGCCGCCTCGCGCTCCGCCGTCCTCCTCCACAGCCAGCGGCCGCCTCGCCGAGCGAGTAACAAAAGGATACCACGGGGCGAGAGGTTGAAGCACGGGAGCTCCGTGCTCGCCGACGTGGCTGCACCGGCGAAAAACCAAGCGCAAAGTCTGAATTCGAAAGCAGCACAAAGTCTGAATTCGAAAAAGGGTTTGCTGTGACTATCTTCAGTAAAGCAGTATGCCTCCTCCCTAAAAACTATGCTGCATCAATTGGCCTATATTCTTCTCCATTGCAAATCTAGTTAATTTTCTGTCTTACCAATTCAAATGAAAGGTTGTAAATGGAATAGCACCAACAATCTCGGCTCCTCCATCGTGTCCATGAGCGCCTGCGCCAATGCTCCACTATGAGTCTACGGCCACATCTCTGTATTTGCGCCGACAGTCGGTGCCATCCTTTAGTTGTATCACTATTATCACGTAAGCCCTCATCTTCTACGATATATGTGAACTTATGTATCCTGCATTCCTGCTACAAATCCATACATTGTATTGTTGACATTATTCCCCGTGTTGTATGCTCATGTTTCGTGCATATATATCGCTATGCAGGTTGCAAATATATTATCCTGCCACAAGAGGATGTTAAGTTCACGGTTGTCCTGGCCTCTACGTTTCAATAGATCCTTTCCATGTTTTCTTAATCTCCTTTGTCTCCAATCTGTTTTTACATCTCTTTTGCTTCCAAAAAATTCACACCGCAACATTCCGTCTATTAACTTTTCTGAATTTATTTAATTTTGTTTCAAAGTGGCATATTACAGTATGCATGTAGCAGTTTTATGATTCTACTTTTGAAAAATCTCATTAAGCAAAGAGTTGCTAAAAGGAATATTAAGTCACTGTAATCTTTTCCAGAATCAGTAGCATGTATCTGAATAATGGATCAGGTGTAACCAAGGCCCATCTTTGAGAATTTGCCTTATCTTGGTTGAAGCAACCTTGTGTTTGTGGGCCTTATTATTGTCATATTATTGTAGAAATGATAGTTGATTCTCTCCTAAGCACAAACTTGCCCTAATTATTTTACTTTGAGTTATTACTAAAAGCATTAGATAATATGCTTCCTTTAATTCACAATCATTTTTATCATGTTGCGGTGCCGCAATCCACATGGTTTGCTCACTCACTGAAATTAATTGATATACAGGTTGGCATGCCTTACTCCCTTCCCTATGACCACTGGCCCGTCATCTTGGGGATGCCGCCGTCCTTTCTCAGTTGGTTGGGATGGACATTATGAGATTTGCGTTGTTTGAGGTAGGTTTTGTCAATTTGGCGAATTTTGTGATGTCTCACATCTTTCCCTTTACCCATTTGATTACCTTTTCTGTACTCTTGTGTCTGGTATAGGAGGACTATAGAAAGAGATTGATGTGATGACGTGTACTTCTGTTCTTTACTTTTTGTTGTCATTATCTATTTTTTCTTTTCTTTTGGTATGATTGGATAAAGGTTCAGAGCTCATGTTAATTCCAGTACATATGGATATTGAATAGCCAATACAAAATGTTCAATGAGATAATCATATGAAAATTGGTGTAGAATGTATGGTTTCGAAACATTGGTGAGCTAGACCAAAAAACAAGTGTTGTTTCTTGGTATGATCTGTATGTGAGGAAAATTCCCTGGGCCAGACCTCCATACTGCTTTCACCACAACTTTCATCTTTCATTTTCTCCGTCATGTTGCTTGCATACCTCTCTTTTCACAAACGAACCAGCCCCATCATTTTTACGAAGTGTATCTATTTGTTTCAAACTAGGCAAGATGCATAAGCTGAATGTAACGATTTCAGGGGTGGCACAATCGCACAAATTTTGTTGCAGGTCTAGCAGTGATGTAAAAACGTAGTCCCTCCGATCCATAGTATCCACTGGGTGAATTATCCAACTACAGTTTTTATGGTCTAAAGTTTTCAAGATACTGAATGCATTTAACTTTCTACTGGTCGAGTTGTCAAAGGTTGAATGTTTTTAATGTTGGGCATCCCATGGCAGGATATGAATGGAGAATATTCTCGCTAACCAGTTGTCACAGCCAGGGACGTGTTTCAAAGGGATGGTGTGTAGTGAATAAGAGTTTAGCACACTAAGGTGTGCTTATCAGTTTGGTAAGGAACTTCATGAATCATGTATGTTCTCTATACAGCTCTCCTGATGTTACTTTTATGTAAATGTGATGCTTACTGTACATGTCTCTGAATATTCTGTACCGAAAGTTGTGGTGTGGGTACCTCCCAAGGATTTCATATTGTGTTTTGACTTTTTAATATTTTCATTCAACAGGGATAAAAAACAACTATGATTGGAAAACAGTTGTCTGGTGGTTCCATCGTGCTTGCAGTTTCTCGATTGCCTCTTTATCTTGAGAAACTGAAATATGAGGCTTGCACTCTCTACTTAGTCATTATTCTGTTCCAGGGTCTTGATTCTGATCTCATGTATGAGCTACCTGAAATATTATTCGGTTGATATCAGCCTATGCAGGTTATCAAATCAGGTGCATGTGATTTTTCAAACATGAACAATTTGTTAGACAAGTTAATATTAGTTTAGACTTTCCTGCGAAAAATCTACTATAATAGAATGCATATGCCTATGATTTCATTTTATTTGTTTGCAAAAGTATTTACCCTTTAGCTCCTGATGAATTTTGGGATGTGTAAATGTTAAATGCATATTGTTCTTCTGAAGAATTGCTATACAGTGGGGTGGTTTTTATTTTTCTGTTTGTTGCAGCTTGCTAGATCGAAAGTTTGTTATAACTAAAAGAGTATAAATGAAAGGTATTGCTATTGCTATATGAAAATTTTGTTATAACTGATTTGATTTAGTGGTATGAATAATGTGTTTGGTTATTCACAAAACAGAGACATATGGACATTTTCCCATAATGTGCTTGGTATTTCAATCCACCCACATGAGCCTGTAAACAGGCTCCCAAGGTCTACTTTTCTTATGGTGCTTATAACATAAAGAAAGTAATATGTTAAATAGCATAGCAAAACTGAAATTTCTCCGAGAGATAACATCCAACTATTTTTTCTTTGCAATTGATATTGAATTTGAACTCTAAATTTGAAATCTACACTTTGATGACTTGAAAAAGCCTATTGAGAAGCCAAAGAAAATTAATGGGGAAACCTATGCATGAGGTGCGGTTTATGCCTTGCAAAATAGTGGAGAGGTATGCCCATTTCATCCAAGAAACATTAGAGGCTTAGTTCTCCCTTCACACTTTAGTTTAAAAGCATCCGGCCAGGCAACCAGGAGACCAACTATTACTTCAAGTTGAAAAGTTCTGCATATATACTACATAAAACATATGAACACTGCTCCTTTTGCTTCTGGTTCTTAAACTAAGCAGTTGGTTCTTTGGGAACCTCAAATTGTTGTCATTTGGGACTAGATGACATCATGTTGTCGTTCTTTTAATTCTCTTCCTTTACTCCATAACTTCAGAAAGTAGAAAACACATTTTGAAGTGGGGCAAGCTGGCATTTGAGCTTTGTCTGTGGTTTGAACCAATGATGTAATAAACCACTTATTTTACATCTGGTCGATTGTTTTCATGCTATCAGCTATTTGACGTGACCAACAATATTATGATGGATCTCATCAAGTCTGTCCACATTGCATGGCCTGTTTTCAGCATGAGGAATGTTGTTACCACTAAACATATATGGAATTCCTCACAAGAATTATATGCCCAAATCTTACTCAATTCCAAAGCATGTACCCTCAACTGAACTTTTTGTAATGATATCATCTGTTGATTTTTCTACTAAACGTTGTTGATTTTACTGCTGACCTGGTTTATTTCGTTGTTTGTTTGACACTGGCCATTTTACTGTGCTCAACATTTTCTTTTGAAATATTTTGATATTATTTAATATGTTTAAAATGCATTTTAAATATAGGGAGTATATGTACCCAGGAGCAAAAACACCATGTCCCTAAGCTTCATATTTTTGTTCCATGAAACAACACATTCTGGTTATATATGAGTGTTGTTGCTCGGTTATGTCGGTTTGGCTGTTGCGGCTGCTGACTTCCAGGGCAGGTTAGCTTTCTCCACCTCCGCACTAGGACACATATTGGTAATGCGTGATACATCTGTAAATTAGGATATCAAATCGATGCTCCTACTATAATCATTTTCTTTGCCTTTGTGTTGTCACTTGGCCCTGTCAACTTCCAGAGTTTGAGCACGTCTAGGACTGGCTCTAACCCTGCCTTGAATGACACTGGTTGAGGAGGTTGTCCGGTTTGTTTGTTTGATTTTTTTATGGCTTTGGATGTGATCTTTTTCTCGTTCCGACTAATATGAATATCTTCCCATAGTTATGCATGCTTATTATTCTTTCCTCTTTCTACTCATTCTGTTCCAATCAACTGTCTCTGGGGATGAAGCTCCATTTAATTTTGCTGTTGTCATGTCATCAGGTGAGCCTACGTGCTTATTCACATTAAATTTGTATATAGCAGATTTCGTTGTATCCAAGACTGAAACTTAAGTATATTATTCTACAATGAATCAGAAGTATGTCTCACTCATCTGAGGCTTATACATCAGGGATATTCCTATACAATTACATTCAAGCCAGTACTAACTTTTGCTACTCTACAGCTCAAAAAAAACTTATCCTACTCTAGGCGTTTATAAATATTGATGACAGTGATTCCTATGCTCAGATTATCCAATGATTATGTTTTAGGGATTTCTATTTTCGTGCCCTCGGGTCGTTAGTTGTACTCAGTTTTCCCAGCCCCTTAGTTTTTCCTCAGTTTTCCCCAAGCCTATGTTTGAAACCCGCAAGAGCTCAGACGAAGGAATCCGTTTATTTGGACGTTCGTGCCGACGTGTTGCGCCGCGTTGTCCGTGGGGCCGCGACGTGTGGGGCCGTGTCGCGTGGGGCCGCGTGGGGCAGGTAGAAAGAACCGCGTGGGACAGAAGAGAAGCGTTGGGTGCACGTGAGCAGGAGCTGGGTTTTGTCTCTCTCGGCCCAAATTGGCATTTTTAAGAGCACCTTTTCCCCTCTTTCTCTCTCTGTCTTTTTCACCAAATTAGTATCAAATCTAGAGAAGCTTCTATTTCTGTCTTTCTTCAATATGGCAGCAAATCTAGTAGCAAATCTCTAGGGTTATTTATGCCTTTTGGCTCTCGTTTTTTGCCCAATATGGCAGCAAATCTAGTAGCAAATCTAGAAGCTAGTATATGATAAATTGACAACTGCATAATCAGAAAGCTAAGTATAATACATAGGGAAACTGCATACAGCAGCCAAAAGCAGCCAATAACGTTGTAATATACAAGACGCACGCAATGTATGGACAACAAGAAGATTAGGATGAATGAATTTGTTCTTCATTCCTCCTCATATATTTCGGCGTCGGTCCAGCCGTGCATTACCCCAAGGAAATATTGATTGAACTCCTTCCGTCTGCAGTGTGAGGCCAATACATCCTCCAAACGGTATGGCCTGTGTTCATTTCTCAGACCGGAGTTTCCTATTCTATCCACACGTTCTGGCCACTCCTCCCAGGCCTTTGTATCATGAGAGTACTCTCCGATATAACCCAAATCCGTGTAGTAGATGCAGCCAAGTCGAAGTGTCGGGTACACTCTGGTGTCGACGGAGATACACCAGGTATAATCACAAAGAAGGCATTACTGCCAATGTTACACCGGATGGAGAGAGCGGCTCTGAGTGTCCACACGGTACACCAATGGTCTGCCCGCCAAAGCCACGCTGACCAACAACACAAGCATCACCATCCGACTTCACGAGGTAGAACTTCTGATGTCCAAGTTCTGGAAATGAAATTAGTGTCTCCATCTTGACAGTGCTCGCGCGCTGCTGCAACTGTACATTGGTGCACACTATTCTTCCATGCTCTAAATTGTCCACAGCTAGTGCATACAGTTCACCATTGAACGGTGTAATGCAACGCAGACAATGGTTCTTGATCGAAAATCTGTTTTCCCAACCTTTATCTATATCCTTAGTTGGAGTGCTCTCATCGACCCAACCAATTTCCGACGGGTAATGTGCGGTAACGAAGACCATAGTCGGGGATTTGATCACATCGACTGATTTCAGGAGAACAGATGGCATCTGCGCCTCAAACATAGTGTATTTCTTTGTGAGTGGGTTCAGAAGCCGTATCTTGTGCGGCGGGTCTTCTGGGCAAGCACGATGACGCCACGGCAAAATCCGACGAAGTAGTATCTGGGCAAGCACGATAACATTCAGCACTAAGATGTTTAAGATTGAAAATAAAGAGGTAGATATGGAGGAAGTTGAACCTTGTATGAACTTCCGATAGATCTATGGTGACGTAGCGTGATGTGCCGAGTTGGAGGAAGGTGAACTCAGCGACGTGTGGAAGGGCGTGGTGTAGCATGATCCATTCGTCCAGGTGCACGTCGGGCTCAGGCAAACCTGAGCGCCAATTTCTACAGACTTGTCGGCGTACTCCTCGTTCGCCAGCAAGCATTCGCCGATCTGGTGAAGTGGTCCATCAGCCGAGAGAGAGGCCCAGTTCACGGAGGAGCCGCGCTTGGATGCGCCGCCCTCGGAGGCGACGCGCTCGGCGGCGGCGGCGGGCGGCGGGCGACGGCGCGGCGACGGCTCGGCGGCGACGGCTCGGCGGCGACGGGCTCGGAGGCGACGGCCGCCGGCGCATTCTTCTTCTCCATCGCCGGCAGGTAGCGTGCGTACGGCGGTTGGGGTTTTTCGATTTGGAGAAGTTGATGGGACGTGAGAGGGGTGGTTTCGTGCGTGAGCGAGAATGAGACGACTGTGTGAAGAGGGAGGGAGGGAGGGGCTTACGCGTCCTAAATGCGACCCGCGTCCTACGCGTCCATTATTTGCACGTCTGCACCGCGACACGCGTCAACAATGGCACGTCTTCCACTTCTGCACCGCAACACGCGTCCTCGAGTCTAACCCTGGAAATTTAGATATACTCAGGTATATCCTCGAGTCATATACTAGCATTTTTTGTGTGCTCAGTTTTCTCCTCGAGTGCTAATACTGGCTAGTGCAATATACTCAGTTTTACCCTCAAGTGGCTGGTCAACAGAGAGTCAACAAATGGGATTAACTAGTTAAATGAGTTATTTAATGTGCAAAAAAATCCGAGTGGCACTTACTCATGGAGTCTTTACCACAAATTGCCACTTCTCAAATCATAGATAAATCAAGTTTCACCACAAATTGCCACTTCTCAAATCACCTAGTAGCTATGAAGGTGCATGGTTTTCCATAATAAGCCCTACCCAAAACAGCTTTCCCCAAAACATACTTTGTCTAAATGAGGCCACAATTCTCACACTGATGTATATTGGTATTGCAAATAGTTTGAGGTAGGCCAAGATGGGTTTCATTGTACAAAACACGCATTTTCCATTTTTTAAATCTCATATTTGAATCCCTTAGTCTGTTTACTACTCACTTGCCCTTAGTTTCTTGATACTACTCAGTTTTGCCCTCTCCCTTCACAAACTCTCACAGCCCCAACATTGCCCTGATTGGTCTAGCCCATGTCACGCGGATCTTGCCCGCCGACCGTTGATCGTATGATCTAACGGGCAGGATAACCCCTATCTCTCTCTCTGGTCGGGGCCACCACCCTCTCTCTCTGTCGTCGGTTAGCTTCCACACTCTATGTATGCGAAAGGGCGGTTACCTAGTACGCTAAAGTTTGGTTTTCTGCATTATTTTTCACGAGCTAAATTATAAACTCTTTTTAGGCATTACTTTTCACGCAAAAAATGATAAACCATCACCGATTTGTTGTAGCCATTACTTTTCACGCAAACAATGATACACCATCACCCATTTCTTGTAGCCATTAGTTTTCACGCAAAAAATGATAACCATCACCGATTTTGTTGTAGCCATTACTTTTCACGCAAAAAATGATACACCATCACCCATTTCTTGTAGCCATTACTTTCAACGCAAAAACGATAAACCATCACCGATTTTGTTGTAGCCATTACTTATCACGCAAAAATATGATACACCATCACCCATTTCTTGGACCCATTACTTATCACGCAAAAAATGATACACCATCACCCATTTCTTGTACCCATTACCTTCCACGCAAAAAACGATAAACCATCACCGATTTTGTTGTAGCCATTACTTTTCACGCAAAAAATGATACACCATCACCCATTTCTTGTACCCATTACTTTTCACGCAAAAAACGATAAACCATCACCGATTTCTTGTAGCCATTACTTTTCTTTTAGACTAGTCATAGTGGAGAGTAACATAGAGTAGTAACATGCACATGTTACTACTCTATGTTACTACCTTCATAGTGGGAAGTAACATATGTGTAGTGTCATGCAAAGCCATATTAATTAGGTTGTAGACTCATCTAATCTTGGAAAATGTGATGTTATGGTAACATAGCTAGTTACCACAATGCTCTCTTTCCTCAATTAATGATGTGCCATGTCATCAAATTGCTTAGTTGGCGTTGCATGTAGCTCTATGTTACTACCCAAGTTACTCCCACTATGAGTAGTCTTAGGCATTACTTTTCACGGTAAAATGATAAACTAGTCAACATAGTCCGCATTACTTTTTTTGTTGAGATATATACCCCACAACGGTCGTCTCCTCCTTAATTTATTGTGTATAAACCCCCACAACGGTCATCTCCTCCTTATTTTATTGTGTAAACCCCTACAACGGTCATCTCTCCCTTATAAACACCCACACGGCCATCCCTTGTGTCAATAGGTTCTGCCTCTCTCTTCTTTGTTCACATACACTTTATCCATTGCCATGGCTTTCACGTCTCGGACGCGGACCGGAAGGGGAAGGGGAAGGGGAAGGGGAATGGGAAGTGGATCATCATCATTGCCACCACCACCATCAACACTGCCATTGATCATAGAGGAGTTCTTCATCGTCGTCTATGAAGACCCTTTGGTCAAGAAGGTACGTACGCGTTCCCACATATATGATGCATGTGATTAATTATGGGCATGTTCTAAAAAACCTTTAATTTCAAGGGTTCCCTAATTTCAAACGATCGGCGCTCGATCTCTTTGCAGGAACTCCCAAAAAAATTTGCGGACTATCTTGACGGCAAGGAGCCAGCTAAGGTGTATCTGCGAGCAGCTGACTGCGGTCCTCGTCTCTGGACCGTGGAGGTCCTATTTGACGGACAAGGCCGGATGTACCTCGACAAGGGCTGGGAGAAATTCGCCATCGCGCACGGTGTGGATTTCGGCTGGTTCGTACACTTCAAATATGAAGGCGATGATGTGCTCACAGTGAAGGTGTTTGACGGAACAATGTGCAGGAGGTACTACTACTCAGACGACGAAGATACTGATGATGAAAGCGACGACGACGTGAAGCCATGCATCCATCCCCTTTAGATAATTAAGGGGATCATGACCAAGAATATATATGTAGCTTCATATGCATCGATTTAGAGATCTAGCTATTTTCTATATATTATGCATGTAAAAAATAATATCGCATTTCCACTATTATTCGAGCACCACATCCTCGCCACTGCTAGGTCAACGCCGGGATACACAATGTTTAGCATAAAAGTCACTTTAGATTAAGCTGCGAAAATAGTCACCTGCCATGGGCTGAGGCGGCCCAGAGCGGCTCTATATTATATTCTCTAAATAAAATAGACGACCACAGCGGTCATTGACTGCGGAGGCCCCACAGAGCGGCAATATATAATTTTCTATAAATAAATAGACGACCCATGGTCATTGGCTGCGGCAGCCCCATAGAGCGGCCCCATTTGTCATTGGCAGCACCGCGTATACAATCAGTAAATAAAACGGCCCACGCGTCAGCGGTAGATGGATCCACCGTCAAGACGAGACGGTCAGCGAGGAACTGACCTCACGGTAACGGTAAGGCCTCGACCTGACGGCAACCCGCGTCTTCGATGAGTTTCAAACTAGAGGGAGGGGAAAACTGAGGAAAAACTAACGAGCTGGGGAAAACTGAGTACAACTAACGAAGCAGGGGCACGAAAATAGAAATCCCTATGTTTTAAGTTGTGTGATGTGATTGTTGTCGATGCAAAGATCAAACAAATGCTCATGCCGGCCAAAAATAAAGGAAGATTATCCTCCATGTCTGAGAGGTAAAAGATGGGTCTGCATTGATCTGTTTGTATCATTATTCTAATTTAATATTGTCAAATTCAGTTATTTCACATTGCGGTGATCGGCTTGAACATACCATTATTTTAATCAGCTGATGGGTCAGACTGTATAATGAAATATGGTAGGTTTTTCTTTGTCTTAAGAAATTATTTATGATTTTGATGTTGTTTCTTGGGCCATGATCTGGAATAAGTTCTGGTTTCATTCTCCATTTTCCCCTTCTGTTGTCACACTCAAACTACAATAATGGTCAGGCTCTCAACCTGATTTATTTGCCTTGACTTTTGTTTCTCAATTTCTTTATGTACTAATTGCATGGACGCTAGTAGAGAATTTTTCGTCGGGCTTTACCTTGATGGCCTCATATATATAACAATGTTTATTATGTATTTAACCCTATTTTGTAGCATTCACATGGTATGTACTAATTAACTTTTGCCATTTATGTTGCCTTATCTTTTATGTTTCTTTGTATGTATATGTGGTTATTGATTTTTTGATTGCTATAATATTTTATCTTTGATGATCATTGGTTTTCTTACATCCCCTCTAGGGAATACAAAGAGAAGAAGCATGAAGGCAATTTATGCTATATTGAGAAATAAAACATATGGCGGGTGTATGGTAAGAGAGTATTTAGATTTTTCAGGTCTTGGATGAAATTGTTACTATGATCTCTGTGTGCTCCAATTCTCTTATGATATTAGGTTAGTGCGGTTTCCATATAGAGGTACTGAGGTAATAAGGAACTCGGACTAATAAACAGACTACCTCCTCTTTGTTATACTCATAAATTATTTATTATTGGAAATCTGGAGCCAGAACAATATGTGTATTGCCTTACCCACTTGTTCTTTTGGCTTTGTGCACATGTCCGTGAACGAAGTGTAATCATCTTAAATCAATTTAATTTTATAAGATTGCTATTATTTTGCACAGATCAATGACATATGCTTATGCAAGTTCATTAACATACCCACTTTTTATTCAGATTTTGTATTATCAAAACCGGTTGCTCTATTTTGGATTTAATCCTATAGGCATGCTCTTTCTCATACTTGAAATCACTATGTGAGTCGTGAGTAGTATGGCGTGGTTTATAATACAGAGCTGATGAAGATTATGTTTGCCTATTTATGTATGAATTAGTCAATGGGCAAACTATTCTGATAATTGGTGGCGGTAGGATGCATATATTACATACCCTTATTTAGTCAGCTATACTACATCCTTAGGTAACCATATCCTTCCTGTTTCTGCCTCTCTCTTTCTCTTCTACCTAGAATCCTCACCAGACATTGAATTTCTGATCTATATATCTATCATCGTGTATATGTCTCCACTAGATCCAATCAATTTTATTAGGTGTTGGGTCTATTATGTCGGTGCAAATGAAGGTGGTGAAATTGACCTGGTCTTATTTGATAGGATGAGCAAGGAGATTATTTTTGGGTCAGTATAATTGTTGTTTTGGCCAGCAATTTCGTGCATCAGTCCTAATAGTAACATTGTAGCTCCTTTTTACATCCAAATTGCAGCTCTTTATTTGATAGGAAACCTACAAAGTTTAGACTTATCATCAGAATCCAATAGCTTTTATATCAGAATGTTGTTGTTGAGCTGGCATGGTATGATTTTCGCCTTTTTCATTAATATCGACTTTACTGAAACATATGCTTTGTATTGCCTGCAACTTTGTTTTAGCTGATCTTTAAGAAAATCCAGCATGTCTAATTGACATAATAAGCCCATAGTTTAAGGTTTGAGAACTGTGGTAATAAATTTGTCTTCGTGGGGTACAGCTGTGGTCGCAAGATGTCAATATATGACACTCGGGTTTTATATTTTTCATAATAACGACTTATAAATATGATTGCCCCTAAGTATATATTATCGATATGGCTACTTCTACCTAAGTGACAAGGCTGAAGTAAGTTGTATATAAATGATTCTGGTCTAGATTAGTTTTGGATCCCTGAAAAGGATCTTCATGTCCCGGTAGGCTACTACCATGTAAAAATTGATATGCTAAGTTCTGCCCTTTAACCATATTTATGGGTCTTTATTATCAACCACAAAGAAACTGATGCATAGATTAGTTGAGCATGTATGCTAAGGCTTTTCTCTTCTTTTTTCATAGATTTTAAAAAGTATAGGTTAGCCTTGAATGATTCACAGATTACTGGATTATGCCTAAATTTAATTAATTATTATTAACCTTGCCACATTTCCTCTCTAAAATAATTCAGTATTTCTCTATGCTATCCTGGTAGTTGGGAGAATTGTTACTTTCTGTGCTAAAATAAAGGAAGGAAATAAAAAAGGATGTGTGATTTTATCTATGTCTCTCTAATGATTATATGCATCATTCATTGGTTCATGTATAATGTGGAGATCATGCCTTTTCCCTTTGTCTAGCTCATGCTAACCTGGCCTTATTCAGATTGTCTTATCTTTCACACTATGTATACTTCTGAAACTGTCACTCGTACTATGTTGGTGGTTGAATTGAACTTGCTATTTTGTGCAACACTACGATTGTTTAAGTTCTACTACGTATTGGAAAAGAAATTATTTCCTTCCTCCTAAGATACTACTAAAATCATATCACGGTGGCCATAATTTTTCGGTACAAAGTTATGTTTGTTAGTGCATATGTAGGTCTTGGTGTGCAATACACTTTTGTTAGGAAAATGTCTTACGTAACTTCTTTATACAAACACTCATTTATTGGCAAGTGTGATGTGTTACTTATTCAAAAAGGCAATGAATTTCAGCTAATGTTTCTGCATGAGTGTTGTATTGTCTCAATAGTTTGATGTCTTGGTTAAGTTGTGAAGATTTCCTTTTCATAATTATTATTTGTTCTTCATAGGGTGTTAATTATTATGAAATCACGGTGAAATTTTAGCTAATGTTTCTACATATGAATGAGTTATATTGTCTCAATAGGTAGATGAATTAGTTAGTTTGTAATTGTTTCCATAGATGAGTAAGTATTTGTTGTTCTGAGGGTGGGACTGTACGCATGATCCATTTTCTTTATCTCGAATTTAGTAAAATGCTTACTATTTTTTTTTTGCTTCCACTACTTGCTGATGCATACCGGTATGACTGATTGTTTTTCTAATTAATTTTGTAGTATACATGGTTAATTCATGTCTGACTGATTGGTCTTTTAAATTTATTTTGCAGTATCCATGGCCAGGTATATTAATTCTTATTTGTATTTGATGATGTTAGTGACGCCAACACTTTGTTGAAGCCGTGACTCTCAGGCCCCCGGAAGTGACCATCAACCTATCTACACAACTAGAGTGTCGTCCTATTTATCATGTCATTCCAATGCCACAAATGCTCCTCTTATCTGAAACAGTTTAATGACTGAATTGCTGATTGTTTTTTATACAATGTTTGCAATCACAATGTTGTGCTTGCTGCCCGTAATGGCGCTGCCACTGCCTAATGATGATGACGATATGATCGAGTGGTGAGAGGATGATGAGTCTTACCATACTTTAAGAGGCGGAGAATGTTATTTGTACAAGAGTCGGCCGCTTTCTGGTTGCAAGGCTTGATATTCAGGCCGAAATGTTTTCCCTTTGTTCAAGAACTATTGTGTGTGACACTGATCTACATGTTTTATTCCATCGATTTTTTGTTGGCCACATTGCTGCGTTTCTTTGGTTCATCAGTATTATTATGCATAAAAGCATTACCATAGATCATATATATCTATCTTCTGTGTCTGCATGTTTGTCTTGTGATCCTGAGTTCGTGTAATTTTAGAGCTCTGGGCTGCCATAGAATTTTGATTGTCGGATTTACTTCGCTAAGATTATTGCTTGTTCTCTTGCCTAATATCTCATCTTTAGTCGTACCAAGCCAAACGTATTACCGTTTTATCACATTACTTTCATTGTTCTTAACTTCTTATACAAACTGCGAACTAGTGTGAATTTTACGGGATCGTGTGCCAAGGCGCACATTCAAATCTAGTATATATAATCGTTGGGGCTAGGTATGGGCCATCAGGCCGACCCCGTACGGGCACGAACAGTGCCATTCGTATCGGGGAGGCTCACGTGCCTGCAAATCGAAAAAATAATGGCACACAGACTTTTGTGCCTGTGGCCCGGGCCCAAAAGAACGTGTAGTCACGTTTCAGCCTGGTTTGGCATATTGTGCTTGTTTGCGCTAGACATTTTCGAATAATTGAGAAATAAACTGAAAAAATTACATTTTTTTTATAGATTAATAGTCCTTCTGTTGTCGCATGTGCGTACAAAGTACCGGAGATGTGAGAAATCCCTTTTATGTTCGGTGATGGGCGGCAAAAGAGCTTAAGAGAGAAAGGAAAGAGACATGAAATCTTACTAAATTCTGTACTTAGAAAACTAGCATTAGCATGTATTTCCAGAAGAAATTAGCCAAGTACAAAATGTCAAGAAATACTACCTCTATTTTGATAAATAAGACGCACGGACATTTTAAGAAGAACTTTGACCAAAAAAAGTTAGGCAATGAAATTTTGATTATATTGTACCTAATTAATACCATTTGATTCGTATTGAAAAATACTTTATAAATATTTATTTTGATCTACGAGGGTTAGTTCTCATCTATCTCGTTGCTCCGATCTCATAGATTAGATCTTGGCTTTTCCATAGATTGGATCTTGGATTTATTCGTCTTTGCGGTAGAAATTTTTTGTTTTCTACGAAACAAACCGTTCAGTGGTATCAGAGCCGTGTCTATGCATAGATCTGTTGCACGAGTAGAGCACAATGGTTTTGTGGGCGTTGATGCTTTTGTTGTAGGGATTCGTTGCATAGAAAACAAAAATTTTCCGACCGCGAGAACGCAATCCAAGCCAAGATGCAATCTAGAAGACGGGAGCAACGAGGAGATGATCGAGACTCACCCTTGAAGATTTCCAAAGCATACAAGATGAGGCTCTTGTTGCTGCGGTAGACGATCACTTGCCGCTTGCAAAAGCGCGTAGAAGATCTTGATCACGGTGCCACGATCGGGCAGCACCTCCGTACTCGGTCACACGTTCGGTGTTGATGAAGACGACGTCCTTCTCCCCGTTCCAGCGGGCAGCGGAAGTAGTAGCTCCTCCTTGAATACGGCAGCACGACGGCGTGGTGGTGGTGGCGATGGAGAACTCCGGCAGCTTCGCTAAGCGTTGCGGGAGAGGTGGAGGAGGTAGGGCGGCTAGGGTTTGGGAGAGGGTGGCCGGCCTCTATGGGGTGCGGCCAGCTTGGTGGCTTGTGGTGGCCGGCCCTCCCCTATGCCCCTCATTATATAGGTGGAACCCCAGGTGTTGGACTACAAGTCTTCGAATAAGACCCCAACCCAAAACCTTCCATGTAGTAGGGAAACCTACCCAAGGTGGGACTCCCACCCAAGTGGGATTCCCACCCTTCCATGAAGGGGGGGTGGCCGGCCACCTTGGTGGAGTCCACCTGGGACTCCACCCCTCTAGGGTTGGCTGGCCATGGGTGGTGGAATCCCTGCGGGACTCCGCCTTTCAAAGTGATTTCTTCTGGACTTTTCTAGAACCTTCTAGAACCTTCCATAAATGCACCGGATCATTTTCAAACTTATAAAATGACTTCCTATATATGAATCTTATTCTCCGACCATTCCGGAACTCCTCGATGTCCGGGATCCCATCCGAGACTTCAAACAAACTTCGAACTCCATTCCATATTCAAGTTCTACTATTACAACATCAAACCTTAAGTGTGTCACCCTACGGTTCGCGAACTATGTAGACATGGTTGAGAACTCTCTCCGACCAATAACCAATAGTGGGATCTGAGATCCATAATGGCTCCCACATATTCAACGATGACTTAGTGATCGAATGAACCATTCACATACGAAACCAATTCCCTTTGTCACGCGATATTTTACTTGTCCGAGGTTTGATCATCGGTATCACTCTATACCTTGTTCAACCTCGTCTCCTGACAAGTACTCTTTACTCGTACCGTGGTATGTGGTCTCTTATGAACTTATTCATATGCTTGCAAGACATTAGACGACATTCCACCGAGAGGGCCCAGAGTATATCTATCCGTCATCGGAATGGACAAATCCCACTGTTGATCCATATGCCTCAACTCATACTTTCCGGATACTTAATCCCACCTTTATAACCACCCATTTACGCAGTGGCGTTTGATGTAATCAAAGTACCTTTTCAGTATAAGTGATTTACATGATCTCATGGTCATAAGGACTAGGTAACTATGTATCGAAAGCTTATAGCAAATAACTTAATGACGTGATCTTATGCTACGCTTAATTGGGTGTGTCCATTACATCATTCATATAATGATATAACCTTGTTATTAATAACATCCAATGTTATTAATCATCTATTAATCAACAAGCTAGTTAAGAGGCTTACTAGGGACTTATTGTTTGTTTACATAACACACATGTATCAATGTTTCGGTTAATACAATTATAGCATGGTATATAAACATTTATCATAAACATAAAGATATATAATAACCACTTTTATTATTGCCTCTTGGGCATATCTCCAACAGTCTCCCACTTGCACTAGAGTCAATAATCTAGATTACATTGTAAGGTACCTAACACCCATGGCATTCTGGTGTTGGTCATGCTTTGCCCTAGGGAGAGCTTTAGTCAACGGATCTGCTACATTCAGATCAGTGTGTACTTTGCAAATCTTTACTTCTCCATCTTCGATGTACTCGCGAATCGAATGATAACGCAGCTTGATATGCTTCAGCCTCTTGTGTGACCTTGGTTCATGTGCATTGGCGATGGCACCCATGTTGTCACAAAAAATGACTAGTGGGTCCAATGCACTAGGAACCACACCGAGCTCTACAATGAACCTCTTCATCCATACCGCTTCGATGAAGCCTCGAAGCCGCTATGTACTCCGATTCAGTTGAAGACTTCGCCACCGTGCACTGCTTCGAGCTTGCCCAGCTTAGTGCAGCACCATTCAATATAAACACGTACCCAGACTGTGACTTAGAGTCATCAGGATCAGTGTTCCAACTTGCATCGGTGTAACTTGTTACAACGAGCTCTTGGTCACCTCCATCACAAAGAAACATATCCTTAGTTCTTTTCAAGTACTTCAGGATATTCTTGACCGCTGTCCAGTGTTCCATTCCTGGATCACTTTGATATCTGCTAGTTAAACTAACAACATGTGCTATATCCGGTCTAGTACATAGCATGGCATACATGATAGAGCCTACTGCCGAGGCATAGGGGATCTGACTCATCCTTTCTCTTTCTTCTGCCGTAGCCGGACCTTGAGTCTTACTCAAGACTTTGCCTGGTAACATAGGTAAGAATCCTTTCTTACTTTCGTCCATTTTAAACTTCTTTAGAATCTTGTCCAGGTATGTACTCTGTGATAGCCCTATTAGACGTCTTGATCTATCTCTAAAAATCTTGATGCCTAATATATACGATGCTTCACCAAGGTCTTTCATTGAAAAACTATTATTCAAATAACCTTTTACACTGCTTAATAGTTCTATATCATTCCCAATCAATAATATGTCATCTACATATAATATCAGGAACGCTACAGAGCTCCCACTCACTTCCTTGTAAATACAGGCCTCTCCATGACACTGTATAAACCCGAAGTCTTTGATCACTTTATCAAAGCGTCGGTTCCAACTTCTCGATGCTTGCTTCAGTCCATAAATTGAATGTTGAAGTTTGCATACTTTGTCAACATTTTAGGATCGACAAAACCTTTGGGTTGTACCATATACAACTCTTCCTCAATGTCTCCATTAAGGAACGCCGTTTTGACATCCATCTGCCAAATCTCATAATCGAAAAATGCAGCTATTGCTAACAAAATCCTCACAGATTTTAGCTTCGCTATAGGTGGAAAGTCTCATCGTAGTCAACACCTTGAATTTGTCGGAAACCCTTTGTGACAAGTCGAGCTTTATAGACAGTAATATTACCATCAGCATCTGTTTTTCTCTTGAAGATCCATTTATTCTCGACAGCCTTGCGGCTATCGGGTAAGTCTACCAAAGTCCATACTTTGTTATCATACATGGATCCCATTTCGGATTTCATGGCTTCTTGCCATTTGTTGGAATCTGGGCTCATCATCGCTTCTTCATACGTCGCAGGGTCTTCATCATTGTTGTCCACAATCATGACATTTAGACAAGGATCATACCAATCAGGAGTGGCACGTTCCCTTGTCGATATGCGAGGTTCAGTAGTTATCTCGTTTAAAGTTTCATGATCATTATCATTAGCTTCCTCTGTTGCCGGTATAGGCGGCATAGGAACATCTTCCGGTACTGCGCTACTCTGATCAACGAGCAAAGATTCTTCAATCTCATCGAGTTCTACTTTTCTTCCAGTCACTTCTTTAGTGAGAAATTCTTTCTCAAGAAAGGTTCCGTTCTTAGCAACAAAGATCTTGCCTTCGGATTTGTGATAGAAAGTGTACCCTATAGTTTCCTTAGGGTATCCTATGAAGACGCATTTCTCCGCTTTGGGTTCTAGCTTGTCCGGTTGTAACTTTTTTACATAGGCTTCGCAACCCCAAACTTTAAGGAACGACAGCTTAGGTTTCTTATTAAACCATAATTCATACGGTGTCGTTTCAACGGATTTTGATGGTGCTCTATTTAAAGTGAATGCGGCTGTCTCTAATGCATAACTCCAAAATGATAACGGCAAATCAGTAAGAGACATCATAGAACGAACCATATCTAAGAGAGTTCGATTACGACGTTCGGACACACCGTTTCGTTGTGGTGTTCCCGGCGGTGTCAATTGTGAAAGTATTCCGCATTTCTTTAAATGCCAAACTCATAACTCAGATATTCACCTCCGCGATCAGATCGTAGAAATTTAATCTTCTTGTTACGTTGATTTTCTACTTCACTTTGGAATTCCTTAAACTTCTCGACAGTTTCGAATTTATGTTTCATTAAATAGATATACCCATATCTACTCAAATCATCTGTGAAGGTTAGAACATAACGATAACCACCGCGCGAGGCTACACTCATTGGTCCGCACACATCGGTATGTATGATTTCCAATAAGTCTGTAGCTCGCTCCATAATACCAGAATGGAGTCTTAGTCATTTTTCCCATTAGACATGCTTCGCATCTATCAAGTGACTCAAAGTCAAGTGATTCAAGTAATCCATCGGTATGGAGTTTCTTCATGCGTTTCACTCCAATATGACCAAGAGTGCCACATATAAGTAGAATTATCATTCAATTTAATTCGCTTAGCATCAATTTTATGAATATGTGTATCACTACTATCGAGATCTAACAGAAATAAACCATTCTTTTCAAGTGCTCGACCATAAAAGATATTATTCGTAAAAATAGAACAACTATTATTCTCAGACTTGAATGAATAACCATCTTGCATTAAACAAGATCCAGATATAATGTTCATGCTCAACGCGGGTACAAAATAACAATTATTGAGGTTTAAAACTAATCCCGAAGGTAGATGTAGAGGAAGTGTGCCGACAGCGATCACATCGACTTTGGATCCATTTCCAACGCGCATCGTCACTTCATCCTTCAATAGTCTTCGTTTATTCTTTAGTTCCTATTTCGAGTTACAAATATGAGCAACCAAACCAGTATCAAATACCCAGGTACTAGTACGAGAACCAGTAAGATAAACATCTATAACATGTATATCGATATACCTTCTTTCTTCTTCTTGACAAGGCCGCTCTTCGATCCGCCAAATACTTGGAGCAATTACGCTTCCAGTGTCCCTTCTCCTTGCGGTAATAGCACTCAGCATCAGGCTTAGGGCCAGCCTTAGGTTTCACAGGAGGCGTGGCAGCTTTCTTGCCACCCTTCTTGTTTTTGCCTTTAGACTTGCCCTGTTTCTTGAAACTGGTGGTCTTGTTGACCATCAACACTTGGTGCTCTTTCTTAATCTCAATCTCAGCAGATTTTAGCATGGCGAAGAGTTCAGGTAACTCTTTGTTCATGTTCTGTATATTGTAATTCATCACAAAGTTCTTGTAACTAGGTGGCAGTGATTGAAGGACACGATTAATCCCCAGTGTTAGGAATCACTATTCCCAAGTGAGTTTCTTCGCATGCCCGGTCATGGCGAGCATGTGCTCACTAACGGAGCTGCCTTCTTCCATCATGCAACCGAAGAAGTGTTTCGATGCTTCATAGCATTCCACGACCGCATGAGTTTCAAAGATAGTTTTCAACTCATTGACCAACTCCTGAGGATCGTGGTGCTCAAAACGTTTTGAAGATCGGCTTCCAGTGCATAGGATGGCACACCGAACTTGAGAGTACCGAGTTTTCCGAGTCGCGTAAACATTCTTTACTTCATCGGTTTCGGTTTCTGCAGGAGGGTCACCTAGGGTGCATCAAGCACATATTGCAGGTTTCCGCCATTGAGGAAGATCCTCACATGACGGAACCAGTCGGTGAAGTTGCTACCGTTGCTCTTAAGATTTTCTTTCTCTAGGAACTGGTTAAAATTGATTGGGGACGCCATATATACAACATATATTTGCAAGAGTTTAGACTAAGTTTATGACAAATTGAGTTCAAAATTTTAATTTAACAAAATTAAAAACTAGGTGAACTCCCACTCAAAACAATATCCCTCGAATTGTCTTAGTGATCACACGAACCAAATCCACCACACCAAGTCCGATCATCACGAGACAAGATGTAACTTCAATGGCGAACACTCAAAGTGTTCATCATATCAATCATATGATTCATGCTCTACCTTTCGGTATCACGTGTTCCGAGACCATGTCTGTACATGCTAGGCTCGTCAAGGCCACCTTAGTATCCGCATGTGCAAAACTGGCTTGCACCCGTTGTATGCACTTGTTGAGTCTATCACACCCGATCATCACGAGATGCTTCGAAACGACAAGTCTTGGCAGCGGTGCTACTAAGGATGAACACTTTATTATCTTGATATTTTAGTGAGAGGGATCATCTTATAATGCTACCGTCGCGATCTAAGCAAAATAAGATGCATAAAAGGATTAACATCACATGCAGTTCATATGTGATATGATATGGCCCTTTTGTCTTTGCGCCTTTGATCTTCATCTCCAAAGCACGGATATGATCTTCATCATCAACGGGCATGATCTCCATCATCGTCGGCGTAGCATCAAGGTCAATGGCGCCGTCTTCATGACTGTTCTCCCATGTAGCAACTATTACAACTTCTTTGAAATACTACTCAACATGAAATTTAAAGACAACCATAAGGCTCCTGCCGGTTGCCACAATACAATAATGATCATCTCATACATAGTCATCATCACATTATGGCCATATCACATCACCAAACCCT
This sequence comes from Lolium multiflorum, assembly GCA_030979885.1. Classification (NCBI taxonomy): domain Eukaryota; kingdom Viridiplantae; phylum Streptophyta; class Magnoliopsida; order Poales; family Poaceae; genus Lolium; species Lolium multiflorum. The sequence continues at coordinate 193,059,627 of CM061749.1, forward strand.
GCAAAAACAAGTTAGACGTTCTCTAATTTGGTTTGCATTTTACGTGGTTTAGGGTTTTCGAGTGAGATCTAATCTACCTACGAACATGAACCACAACGGTGATACTAGTGTTGTCAATAGAAGAGTAAATTGAATCTTCACTATAGTAGGAGACAGACACCCGCAAAGCCACTTATGCAATACAAGTTGCATGTCGAGCGTGGAGCAAATCTCATGAACGCGGACATGTAAAGTTAGCCCGAGCCGCTTCATCCCACTATGCCACAAAGATGCAGAGTACTCAAACTAAAGAAAACATAAGCATCAACGCCCACAAAACCATTGTGTTCTACTCGTGCAACCATCTATGCATAGACACGGCTCTGATACCACTGTAGGATTCGTTGCATAGAAAACAAAAATTTTCCTACCGCGAGAACGCAATCCAAGCCAAGATGCAATCTAGAAGACGGGAGCAACGAGGAGATGATCGAGACTCACCCTTGAAATTTCCAAAGCCTACAAGATGATGCTCTTGTTGCTGCGGTAGATGATCACTTGCCGCTTGCAAAAGCGCGTAGAAGATCTTGATCACGGTGCCACGATCGGGCAGCACCTCCGTACTCGGTCACACGTTCGGTGTTGATGAAGACGACGTCCTTCTCCCGTTCCAGCGGGCAGCAGAAGTAGTAGCTCCTCCTTGAATCCGGCAACACGACGGCGTGGTGGTGGTGGCGATGGAGAACTCCGGCGGAGCTTCGCTAAGCGTTGCGGGAGAGGTGGAGGAGGTAGGGCGGCTAGGGTTTGGGAGAGGGGTGGCCGACCTCTATGGGGTGCGGCCAGCTTGGTGGCTTGTGGTGGCCGGCCCCTCGCCTATGCCCCTCATTATATAGGTGGAACCCAGGTGTTGGACTACAAGTCTTCGAATAAGACCCCAACCCAAAACCTTCCATGTAGTAGGAAACCTACCAAAGGTGGGACTCCCACCCAAGTGGGATTCCCACCCTTCCATGAAGGGGGTGGCCGACCACCTTGGTGGAGTCCACCTGGACTCCACCCTCTAGGGTTGGCCGGCCATGGGTGGTGGAATCCCTCCGGGACTCCGCCTTCCAAAGTGATTTCTTCCGGACTTTTCTAGAACCTTCTAGAACCTTCCATAAATGCACCGGATCATTTTCAAACTTATAAAATGACTTCCTATATATGAATCTTATTCTCCAGACCATTCCGGAACTCCTCGTGATGTCCGGGATCCCATCCGAGACTTCGAACAAAACTTCGAACTCCATTCCATATTCAAGTTCTACTATTACAACATCAAACCTTAAGTGTGTCAACCTACGGTTCGTGAACTATGTAGACATGGTTGAGAACTCTCTCCGACCAATAACCAATAGCGGGATCTGGAGATCCATAATGGCTCCCACATATTCAACGATGACTTAGTGATCGAATGAACCATTCACATATGATACCAATTCACTTTGTCACGCGATATTTTACTTGTCCGAGGTTTGATCATCGGTATCACTCTATACCTTGTTCAACCTCGTCTCCCGACAAGTACTCTTTACTCGTACCGTGGTATGTGGTCTCTTATGAACTTATTCATATGCTTGCAAGACATTAGACGACATTCCACCGAGAGGGCCCAGAGTATATCTATCCGTCATCGGAATGGACAAATCCCACTATTGATCCATATGCCTCAACTCATACTTTCCGATACTTAATCCCACCTTTATAACCACCCATTTACGCAGTGGCGTTTGATGTAATCAAAGTTGTAAGGGTATATTGCCCCTATGTGTGGTTTTGGTAATTAATGACAACCCCTATGGACTAATGTTTTCTTTGAGTTTATATGAAGGAATATTCCATAGGTACTACTTGTACTCCATGTGTTGGATTCAAGTATGGATGCCATGAAGATAAAGGTATACCTTGTGTATTGGCATCAAGATCATCGGTATGAAGATATATATGTGATATGATCAAGAAGAAGAAATGAAGATGGAGTTCTTATGTGGAACTCAATACTAGCCATGCTCTATCTTAAGTGAGTATGAGAAGATACAAGGTTGAGTTGGGCAAGTTCAAGATGAGCATCTTGAGTGGATCACATGCTAGAAGCTTGCCGTCCATTTGGTGATAATGGACATTTGAAGATGTGCATCAATGGAGCTTTCCCATCATAGTGTATGGGGGAGCATTTGTGAGTCTTCACGAAGCAACATTGATCAAGTGAGGCATTCCGGCTTGTGTAGAGCTTGAAGTGTTATCATCAAGATCAAGCGGGATGCGCAAGGAAAAGGTATGACCTTGATAGGTTTTCCTTTTACCGGTCTCAAGGTGGTTGTTGGGAGACCGGATTATAGGATAAATAGCCGCACTATTAAGAGGGGCTTTCGGTTGAGTAACTTGATCACATCGTCTTAGGGAGCTCAATCCTTTGCATACTTTGCATATCCTTATTGCTTCTTGGTGTTTCTCTGTGAGGTTCTTGAGCTTGTTGCTAGCTTTACAACAAGCCCAAGTTCATCGAAAACGGAATCCGCATGCATCTTCTATTGTGTTTCGAGTTTGGACGTCTTCACCGTTTCTTGACGGTGGGAGACCCCTCCCATTTAAAAATATCCGGTCTGTGGCCCGGTCTGACCGGGCCCTGGACCGGACGGCCCGGTTGACCGGCCTCCCCGATGGTTGACTCAGCCCAACTTTTCCCCAACGGTTATATTTGCTCTTGGGCTATAAATAGCCTTTCTTCCACCTTGGGCTGAGTTAGTTCTTCCCCTTTCTTCACCTCCATTGGTGCTCTTGGAAGAACTTGCTCTCCCCTTTGATTCCTCCCATAGTTCTTGCTAATTCTTGAGGGATCTAAGAGAGGAGATCTAGATCTACACTTCCACCAATCCATTTCTTCTCTAAGTGAGAGGAACTCTTGGGATCTAGATCTTGGAGTCTTTTGTTGACTTTCCCCATTGTTCTTCCTCTCCAATCTCATCCTAGGATTTGTTGTTTGGGTGGGATTTGAGAGTGAAGGATTTGAACACCTCTAGTGTTCTTGCTTTGCATCATTGCATAGTGTTGAGCTCTCCACCACGATTAGTTCGAGTGAGAGACCGTGAGCTTGTTACTCTTGGAGGGAAACCTCCTAGTTGGCTTGGCGGTTGGTGCTCAGGTGATCTCTTCAAGAAGATTGTGAAGAGGCACGGGCTTCTCCTTCGTGGAGCTTGTGAAGTGGTTGTGGAGCTTGCCATCTCCGGAGCGGAGGAAAAGCTAACCATAAGGAAAGGGCCATTATCCTTCGTGGGTGTGGTTCGGAGAATAAGGTGAGCCTTCGTGGCGTGGGAATCCTTCGTGGGACCTCCACTCCTCCAAACGTGACGTACCTTGTTGCAAAGCAAGGGAACACGGGAATACATCCTCGTCTCCGCGTGCCTCGGTTATTTCTATACCCGAGCTCTCTTTCCTTGTGATAGCCATCGTGCTTGAAGTACATATATCTTGCTATCACTTGTGCTACATATATCTTGTGCCTATCTTGCTTATCTCTAGTTCCCATTGTTACACTTAGTTGAGCTTAGCATATTTAGGGTTTGTGCTTGTAAACTAAACATTAGTTTAATTCCGCATTCTTACAAGACAAATCCGCAAGAGTTTGTAATTGCCTATTCACCCCCTCTAGGCGACATCTCGATCTTTCAATTGGTATCAGAGCAAGGTCTCTCCTTGTTTAAGGCTTCACCGCCTTGAGAGTAAACATGTCGGCTAGTAACTTAGTGCACAATGACACAATTATCTTTGTTGGCACAAATTATCTTTTGTGGCGAAATTGCTTGCTTTGCAAACTTCGGACCTTGTGTCCAAACATTGAGCAATTTCTAGATGTAGGTTTTTCTCCTCCGATGGATCCTCAAAATCTATCTTTAGAGGATGAGAAAAACTTACATCTTGAAGCTCTAGTATCTAATGAGCTTTTATTCTCCTTGAGACCCGATTTTCGTAGGTTCTTGATATATATAAAGCGAAAGTCATCTCATGAGATGTGGATCAAGCTTAAAGAAATGTTTGGTGGATCCATTTCTCATTTGGTCGGTGGTGTCTCCGAGGAGCTCTCTTCCCCTTCACATCATGAAGAGCTCCAAGTTGCTTCCACCTCCGGTCGTGATGATATATCATCTTCTTCCACTTCACCAACGTGTTGCAAGACACAAGGTAATGATATGGTGAGTGGTGAGGAAAAATGCAATGTTGGTATTGTGTTCAATATTGATGACTCTTCATCTCTATCTCATTGCAATGTTTCCTCTTTGGACTTAAACACATCTAGCATTGAAAACAATCTACATGCTTGTGTTGATAGTCCTTGCATATCATGTGTAAATTGCTTACATAAATCCCATGATGATATGCTTGACTTGTCTTGCTCCCATAATCAAAATGCTTCTATTTCCTCTAGTTGTTTGTTGACTAACAATGTAGAGGAAACCGAACACTCTATGGATCAAGACATGTTTTCAAATGAGGATTCAAGAATTTCTTCATCTTCATCCTCCGGTATGCACATGTGCCTTATGGCAAATGGATCAAAGGTATCTCCTACTTTGACTCCTAACACTTCCTCTAATGATGAGAGTGATGATGATGATAATGATGAAGAATATAATATCTTGGTGCATAATATGGCAATGGTATATGCTTCTCTTCATGGTAATAAAGAAGCTCGTGCTAATCTCGAACACTCTATGGATACCTTGAGTAAATATAGGGAAACCATAGTGGAGTTGGAGTCCCATGTTGAAAATGGGGAAATGAGATTCACTCTCCTCAAGCATGAGCTAAAAGATGAGAAGCATACTAATTTTATGCTTACACAAAAAATTGATTTGCGTAGTGGTTATCATCAAATTAGGATGAAAGAAGGGGATGAGTGGAAAACAGCCTTTAAAACAAAATTTGATTTATATGAGTGGTTTGTAATGCCCTTTGGGTTAACTAATGCACCTAGCACTTTCATGAGACTGATGAACCATGTTTTGCGTGAATTTATTGGAAAATTTGTGGTTGTTTAGTTTGATGACATATTAATCTACAGCCGCAATGAATCTGATCATACTATACATATTCGACATGTTTTGCAAGTGTTGCGTGATAATCAACTCTATGGTAATCTTGAGAAGTGCACATTTTGCAAAGATAAGGTCATATTTCTGGGTTATGTTGTCTCTAAGCATGGAGTAGAAGTAGATGTGTCTAAAATTGAAGCTATTCAAAATTGGCCTACTCCCATGAATGTGAGTCAAGTAAGAAGTTTCCATGGTCTAGCTGGGTTTTATCGCAGATTTGTGCCCAACTTTAGTACTATTGCTGCACCTTTGAATGATGACTAAAAGGGTGCAGCCCAAGATCATGCTTTTGATGAGATTAACTTCTGCACCGTTGCTTGCACTTCCTGATTTCAATAAGCAATTTGAGATTGAATGTGATGCTAGTGGTATTGGAATTGGTGGTGTGTTGATGCAAGAGGGTCGCCCAATTGCATATTTTTCTGAGAAACTTTCTGGTGCTAAGTTGAACTATCCTATATATGATAAAGAATTGTATGCTTTAATTAGAGTTCTTGAGGTTTGGTTCTGGAAGACGCCATGTAGACAACCCCAATGCTGCCACCATCGCCTTGCTAATGCCATTAGTACAGCTTCCACCATCAATCATCAACTTGCAAGCTTTGCCCTTTATAATGCACTGAGTCTGAAACAAACTCCACCGCTGAACCTTGTCAACTGTCTTGCAAGCATCATCTTGTACCTTCTTGAGTTGCATATTCAGCCCGCTCAATGGTACATCCTCCTCAACAGTCACAGTAGTGCTCTTGGTATCAGAGCTAGGTTTTCTCTCCTCTGAAGATTTCACCTCGATCTTAGTGACTGTTGGTAGTGGAACAATCTCCTGAATAGGAACTATGCACTTGTCCACTTTCTTCATTGCATGTACAACTCGGGATGGCTGCGCACTCTCCTTCATGTATGGTACCACGAAACCACTACGAAGAAAAGTTTTGTAATCTTCCCAAGTTTCAGCAAATTCACCTTTGTCCACCGCATCTTGCCAACAACGTTCTAATGACTCGTCCACACGCCGTATAGCAAGGTAAAATGCATAAGAACTGTTGAACTTCCTCTTGTATGTGCGACATCGAGCAAAACCCAATTCCATGTTCCTTTCCCAATCTTCATACTCCTGAACTGTCGCAAGACGGTGTAGATACCAACGAAGACTGGACGGTGGACGCTGCTCTCCCTTCAAGCAATCCAAATAGTCATTGAAAACCTTACTGGACTTCTTCGGAAGAGTACACTTCATGCCCAGAACATCGCCCGGAAACTCATCAACATCAACAGCATCAATAGCCGAAAGCGTCGGAGAAAATACCGCAGCAACACTGGTTTCGTCGCCGAAGAAACAGACATAGCAGCAGGCTGCCCGGCCTAGGGCCCGGTTGGACCGGCCTGTGGATCGGTCTGTCCGGTCTGTGGCCCGGCTGACCGGCCGCCAACCGGATGCATCGTACCGGAACCAAACTAGACGAAATTTTGCGAACTTCCCGGTCTGCCGCCCGGTTGACCGGACCACAGACCGGCCTGCCCGGTGCCTGGCCCGGTTGACCGGATTCCAGACTGGATTTTTCCTGGTCGCGAAATTTCGTCTTCTTCCCGATGCTGGTCGCGATTTTTCGCGATTTTGACCTCCGAAACAGCCATGGATGACCTCCAAACTGCACCAAACAACGCCAAACTTCCTCCAACCAACCTCCTTCGACCGAGAGCCAAACTCCTCCGATCTAGAACCAATCTTCTCCGCAGCAAACCGATCAAAGAGATCGATCAACAAAACCTCGCCGTGATCAACCCAGAAAGCTGATACCACATGATACGGTGAATCCAAGCCGATCCACCTACGGTTGATGCCCGATCTTTCACAGCGAGAACCTGGGGTAGAGAATCCTCCCAACAACGCGATGAACGCAGCCTGGAGAAGAGGGAACGAATCCAGCAAGCAATGGATCAATGAACGACCGCCTCAAACCAAGAGCTAGACAATCCTTGATGAACACAAGAACCTTCGCAGCGGATAATAATAGATAAACGGCAGCGCCGTACCCCCGGAGGGATGATACACGTGAACACACGCAATGGGGAAAACCCTAATCTTTAGTCTAAACTTGTCTATCCTAAACCTAGCCGCACCTCCACTTATATGAGGGGTGGAGTGGCCGGCCAGCCCCTAGTGGGCCTCTCTACCTTGGTTTGGATAGGCCCAAACCAAACTGACTCAATTTATTAAAAACCCTAATTGGCCCACATATGACCATTACCTAAACTAAGATAATTAAGCTGGTGGAGTCCTGAATCTGGGCTCCACATCCTCCTCGTGAGGGAAACTCTTGGGATCTAGATCTTGGAGTCTTTTGTTGACTTTCCCCATTGTTCTTCCTCTCCAATCTCATCCTAGCATTTGTTGTTTGGGTGGGATTTGAGAGTGAAGGATTTGAACACCTCTAGTGTTCTTGCTTTGCATCATTGCATAGTGTTGAGCTCTCCACCACGATTAGTTTGAGTGAGAGACCATGAGCTTGTTACTCTTGGAGGGAAACCTCCTAGTTGGCTTGGCGGTTGGTGCTCCGGTGATCTCTTCAAGAAGATTGTGAAGAGGCTCGGGCTTCTCCTTCGTGGAGCTTGTGAAGTGGTTGTGGAGCTTGCCATCTCCGGAGTGGAGGAAAAGCTAACCATAAGGAAAGGGCCATTATCCTTCGTGGGTGTGGTTCGGAGAATAGGGTGAGCCTTCGTGGCGCGGAATCCTTCGTGGGACCTCCACTCCTCCAAACGTGACGTACCTTGTTGCAAAGCAAGGGAACACGGGAATACATCCTCGTCTCCGCGTGCCTCGGTTATTTCTATACCCGAGCTCTCTTTCCTTGTGATAGCCATCGTGCTTGAAGTACATATATCTTGCTATCACTTGTGCTACATATATCTTGTGCCTATCTTGCTTAGCTCTAGTTCCCATTGTTACACTTAGTTGAGCTTAGCATATTTAGGGTTTGTGCTTGTAAATTAAACATTAGTTTAATTCCATTCTTACAAGACAAATCCGCAAGAGTTTGTAATTGCCTATTCACCCCCCCCCCTCTAGGCGACATCTCGATCTTTCAAAAGTACCTTTTCAGTATAAGTGATTTACATGATCTCATGGTCATAAGGACTAGGTAACTATGTATCGAAAGCTTATAGCAAATAACTTAATGACGTGATCTTATGCTACGCTTAATTGGGTGTGTCCATTACATCATTCATATAATGATATAATCTTGTTATTAATAACATCCAATGTTCATGATTATGAAACTAATCATCTATTAATCAACAAGCTAGTTAAGAGGCTTACTAGGGACTTATTGTTTGTTTACATAACACACATGTATCAATGTTTCGGTTAATACAATTATAGCATGGTATATAAACATTTATCATAAACATAAAGATATATAATAACCACTTTTATTATTGCCTCTTGGGCATATCTCCAACATTTGTTGCTTTTGTTATGTGTACTTTGCATCTTGCGGAATGGTGGGATGAAGCGACCCGGGCTAAACTTACATGACCGCGTTCATTAGAATTGCTCCACGCTTGACATGTAACTTGTATTGCATAAGTGGCTTTGCGGGCGTTTGTCTCCCTCACCATAGTTAAGATTTAATCTACTATTTCAATTGACAACACTAGTATCAACATTGTGGTTCATGTTCGTACGTAGATTGGATCTTACTCGAAAACCCTAAACCACGAAAAATATGCAAACCAAATTAGAGGCGTCTAACTTGCTTTTGCAGGATTTGGTGATGTGATATGGCCATGATGTGATGACGAATATGTATGCGATGATCATTAGTGTATTATGGCAATCGGCAGGAGCCTAATGATTGTCTTTATTATTTCATGATCTGCGTGTCAATCACCATGTAATAGCTTTATTCCATTACTATGAGTTAGTAGTTGTAATAGTTGCTATGGATGGTGAACAACCATGAAGCGGTACCATGGACCTTGATGCAATGCTGGCGATAGTGGAGATCATGCTTGTGTGCTTTGTAGATGGAGATCAAAAGCACAAGAAGAAAGGCCATATCATATCACATATTATGAATTGCATGTGATGTTAATCCTTTATGCATCTTATCTTGCTTAGATCGCGACGGTAGCATTATAAGATGATCCCTCACATTAATATCAAGATAATAAAGTGTTCTCCCCTCGTATGCACCGTTGCTAAAGTTCGTCGTTTTGAAGCATCTCGTGATGATCGGATGTGATAGATTCTACATTCACATACAACGGGTGTAAGCCATGTTGCACACACAAAAATACTTGGGTTTGCTTGACGAGCCTAGCATGTACAGACATGGTCTCGGAACATAGGAAACTGAAAGATTGAACACGAGTCATATGGATGATATGATCAACATGTTGATGTTCACCATTGAAGCTACATCATCTCACGTGATGATCGGACTTGGTGTAGTGGATATGGATCGTGTGCCACTAAACAACTATGAGGGATGTTGTATTAAGTGGGAGTTAATTAGTAATTAGATTAAAACATGAACTAATTATCATGAACATAGTATGAATCGTGTTTTGAATTAAATTTGTAGAATTGGCATCCATTATCTACCATGCGCTAGTCTAGTAATTGAGATAGAAACACTGTTAAATCTCACAAGTAACTTTACAGACTGGTACCGTATTGTTAAAGAATCAAGAAATGATTAAGTCCTATTGCGAACTTTTGGTAAACCTCATATTGCTGATTCAAAAGAGCAATGGTTTCAATTAGTACATAAAATCATCTTGTCTCCGTAAAACTTGAAGTTCAAATCCGTTTGAAAAGTAAGGAGCTGAAAAGTTAGTTTTCAGAAATAAGCAAGGTGTGAAATATATGTGATATCTAAGACCTTAGTGCAAAATGATAGAATATAATTTAGTGAGACTACATAAGCTCATAAGTTTTATGGGATTGTACAAAGGTTGAAGACGCTGGGCGTTCCGATCCTCCAACTAGTTGGGCACTAACGATATTCACATATCCATGAAGTGGTCGTCCTTAGTATGCACCGTTGCTAAGACTCGTCGTTTCGAAGCATCACGTGATGATCGGGTGTTATAGATTCTACGTGTGTACAACGGGTGCAAGCCAGACTTGCACATGCGAATACTGAGGTTAAACTTGACGTGCCTAGCATGTACATACATGGTCTCGGAAAGACGTCATGATTTGATGGATAAAAATTATGAGTGAAATTGTTCATCACATTAAAAATTTACTAATAGTGAAACTGGAACACTTGTCATGTGATGATCAACTTCAAAGTAAGAACCTCAAGGTTATTGGTATTTGACCAACGGACCTAGAAGTTATTCAAGGTGAAGTGTTTTCTGAAAATGAGGAAAGCTAAAAGAGAAACTACAAAAGATTTTGGCAGAAAGAAAGAAAATACTACAAAGTCTAGCTCAGGTTATATAGATGATATACATGTTATGAATGTATTCTTTGTTTGGTCACACAATGAAATTATTGGGTATTTGTACCATATTGGTTGGTATGAGGTGTCATACAAAACAACGCAATACAAGAATACAATGGCCTAAGTCACTGGCAAGGAATATGGTAGGAATGCATGTCTGGAACAAAATAAAATGTTATTGTGTTCGCCGTTGTCATTCTACCTGGCCCTTCAGATTTATAATAAAGAACTTTATCATTGTTGTTTTGTTCTAGTCAAATGAAAACAATGAGTTGTTCAAATTATGACAGTATTCCATGTACGATGGATAAGTTATTATAAATCTTTATGGTGAAACACACATGCATAACACTGGCGCTAAATGCCATAAGGCAAATGATGTGAATTCCATTTATCAGTGAAACCGTCATTTAGGTTATGTTAGAAAGGAACACATGAAGGAACTCCATGCAAATGGATTTTTGGAGTCATTCGAATTTTTAATCGTTCGGCGCTTGCAAATCTCTTCTAAAGAGAATGACTGAAATACCGTTCATAGGCCAAGAGTTGAACGGGTAACTAGCTTAGTGGAAATATACATGATGGTCTATATGGTTCTTAGGCATAGTTGTGTGCGTAAGATTCCTCAACTTCATGAAAACTTCCAACAATGAATGAGTTTACAACCAAAATCGGATGAATCTCTTTGTTGGTTATCCCAGAGAATTAATTGGGGATTCTTTCCACTGTGGAGTCAAAGACAAAAGTGTTTGTCGATGTTTCTTACTTATTTCCAAGAAATTGTTTCTAGCGAAATATTTCAATGGGAGGACAATGGAACTTGATGAGGTTTATGAACCTGAGCATGATGATCAGAGTAGCGCAGCATCGGAAATAGTTCCGGAAGCGGCTACGGAAATCATGGCTCCCATGTCTACAAAGTGTTATAGTCATGGAGATCAAAGTACCTATTGAACCTTGTAGGTATGGTTTACTTTATGATCAAATAAATGATTTGTGGACAAAGGATTGATTTTGAACAATAATAAACAATTACATACAAAGAAGCTATGATGGGCCCTGACTCCGATAAATGGCTAAGTGTCATGAAATCCAAGATAGGTGAATACTTTTTGAAAGTAAATGGTTCTATAAAATTGATGGACTTGGATGCTGATGAGGCCTAAGGTCACGTGTGTTGCCCGATCTCACGAATTGACCGAGGGAAAGGCGGGGAGAGGAAGAACCCGAAGAACACGGCGAAGAACACGATGAACACACGCGAACGCACGCAACACAACCCGATACAATTCGGTTTACTCCCGATAGCCCGAACCACTATCCCGATAGAATCCCTCAAGGAGAGACACGAGGTAGAATCCCCGAGAGAAAGACCGATATACGATCTATGGAGTCACACGAGTGAGAGACCGCGGTAGAATCACAAGTGCGAAAGATAAATCATATAAGGAGTGCCTTGATACAACTCATAGATTTGTGTCTAAGAGAGGAGGGGGTTTCCCTAATCCCAAAGGGATGGTGGAGGCATAAGCCAAGTTCTCACTCAAGTTATGTCTTACCTAATGAATGGGGAGGTGGGAGCCTATATATAGGGAGCCACCAAAGGAGGGGTAGTTTAGGCATACAAAGGGATAAAGGATTCAGATTTGATGCTCTTTGCAGTGGGGCGTCAGGGCCAGCACAGGTAGGGCGATAGGGCCGGCGCAGGTAGGGCGGCAGTGCCGTCGTCCTCAGGCGTAGTGGCGGTGCGGCGGTGCCGGTCTTCCTGGCGCGTCTCCTTATCCTCGACGTTCTCTTCCATGCTTCCACGACCTCGGCCTTGAGTCCTCGAGCCTCCATGGTGTCGTCCACTTCCTCCGTACTTGGCGATGTGTTCCTATCATGGTCATATGAAGGAGGATGAAGTAGCATACCATTCATGAGAGACAATTGGAGGCACGCATAAAGGAGAAGATTCACCTTTGCGTGACGTGTCGGCGTTGACGCACATGATGCGGTGGAGACCGAAGGTCGCCCCGTATCATCTCCCCCCACTTGAAAAAGAGTCGTCCTCGACGATAGCTCTTCATGAACGTGTATAGGAGGTAGATGACAACCATGCTTGAATTTCGCTTCACTTGTCAAGCGCCCTATCAATAGCACAAGAAAAGCCAAGCAACACTCAAAGCATAGCCAATGTTCCACGGGTTTAGCAAAAGAGCGCAAGTAGAAGGAGGTCACCTTAGCAAGATGTCGATGTGCTCTCATAGAGAGATCTTGTGTAGTCGAAGTGTGGGGTTGAACCCATTCGTTGACGCTCATCCACAAGTCACTTGTACCTTCACACAACAAAGACCAAGCAAAGTATGTTTGTGTGTGATATTGGAGCACATCATCGATGACATGTCCTTTCATGTTCACAACACCGTTAGCACAACACAAATTTATCAAGAATAATGCGTGTGCAAGGTCAATGTGTAAGAACTCCATTTCAACATCTTCCAAATACGGAAACACAAAAACTCCAAATTGTGAGATGACTATGATGTCCATCTCATGTAGAAACTCATGTGCATTATTGCATTCAAGGCATCGGAAAGAGAAATTGTTCAACATCCTTGAAGCACTAAGTGGAGAATTTGGCAAAAACACATACGGAAGAGTGTCCAAAATATCATCAACATGTGTGCACACAAACCATTGGAAAGAGAAATTGGTCCTCATATTTGTTGCAACACACAACATATCATCCAAAAAGTTCACCAAAACAACATTTACACAACCGTGCGTGCTAACAAACCAAATGAAAGAGAAATTGGTCAACTTGTTTGAGGCAACACCAACGGTAAGAATCACATCATCATGCTTGCAAAAGAACCACAAGAAAGAGAAATTGTTCGGCATGTTCAATGCAAAGCATGGGAAAGGTATTAGAGCCGGGTTCGATCTTGTACTCACTTGAATTATGCTCTCAAGAGCTCTCTTTGTCAACTCGTGCTCAATCGAGGTTGACATTGGCATTCTTGTACCTACACACACAATAGGCAAAGCAAAGAACGTGTGTGCATGGTATATGAACACATCATCCATCATGATGGTCCATTTCTTTTGCACATCACCATTAGCGTTAAGCAAAGCATCATAATAGATATGGTGAATATGCGGGGTAAACACATGAACATGCTCATCATGGATATAGGCAAAGTCTCCAAAATTTGAGAGAGCTATGGGGGCAATCTCATTTACAAGCATATTAACATTATGGCAAACCAAGCATTGGAAAGAGCAAGTGTTCAACATTTTGGTTGCATTAATGGGAGAGTATTGCAAGCATTTCGCACAAAACATGTTCAACATTGTATCATTGTTGTCGACAAACCTAAGGAAAGAGCAATTGTTCATCAAGGTTGTCACAACACAAGCATCAATGTCCTCATTGCAATCAACACATGGGAAAGAGCAATTGTTCGACATATTGCAAGCAAGAGGAAGTAACTCGAAAGACTCATAGCATGGCATGGAAATATTATCATAAGCAACTAATTCCACATGATCAACAATAGGTGTATAACAAGTATCACATGGGAATGTGAAAGAAGCATATGTCATAGCAATCGGATCATCCAACTCATGCAAGCACTCACAAATCATCATGTCCACTAGTGGGATCATGGCATCATCAACACCCATATAGGTACCTTTGTAGTCCCGCTCATATGAGGTAGGTGTTGTGGAAGTGGTAGGCTCCATGTGGCCTCCATGTTCATCTTCAATCAAGCATGGTGTGATATCATCATCTTCATGCACCATGTACATCTTCTCCATGATCGGCGTCTCGTCATCCATGGAACCTAATGAGACATAAGAGAACACACTAGAGGTAGAGGGTAAGTTGTTAGAATTTGAAATGGCCTCACATGACCTATCAACTACCACGCTCATCTCACTTGGTGTATCACTCATGCTCTCGAAGTGGAGGCACTCATCAAGCTCACATATAGTGGAGTCACTCATCTCACATATAGTGGAGTCGCTCATCTCACATATAGTGGAATCCCTCATCTCCATGGCAATGGCGTCGTCGATGTCCGAGCAACCTAGCAAAGAGGAAGACAACACAAGAGGAGTAGAGGTTAAGTTGTTAGAAATCGAAACATCCTCACTCGACTCATGGGGTGTATCACTCTTGCTCTCAAGGTGTTTGAAGTATGCATTGCACTCGGCTTTTTCTTTGGGTGTCATTTGGGCTTCTCGAGCATCTAGCTCGGCGAAGTATGCTCTCATCTCGGCTTGCTCTTGTGGGGTCATCATGTATATCTCTCACTAGGTAAGGTGTATGTGTATGTGGTGGAAGGAAACCTACACAAGTATCTCACCAATCAAGAAAGTATCGGAAAAATGGTTCAAGTCAAGAGCAAAGCCAAAATGTATCGGGGTTACTCACACACACACTCAAAGCACACGCAAAAGGCTAAGAACTCTATATGTGGTGGGTAAGGGGTGGATAGCAAACGAAAAAGATCAACGGAAAAGTCTATTGTCAAATGTGGGTAAGATCCAAAGTCAAATGTCAAAAGTGATGATCTATGTCAAGGAAACACGGAAACACACACAAGGGAGAACAATGGGGTTAGCGCGACCAAGGAAGTGAGCTAAGTAACAAGATGGTCCTAACGAAGACTATATGCTCGGTGTCACGCCAACACAAGAGAGACCGTAGCTTGGTTGCACAAGATAGAAGCAACAAGATTTGCACAAGGGCCACTCTTCTCTTATCTCTCTTAGTGCTCACAAACTTTGCACTTCTCCTTTGTCTCGGTCGACACACACTCTTTTTCTATTTCTTTTTTTTTTTCTCTTTTTTTCACTTTTTTTCTATGCTTAGAAGCTTTATTTTTCTCTATGTATATGTCACTCTTTTTCTTCTTTTGTGTATCTTTCTCACCGAGCTTGCTTCGAAGCTTTGCTCAACACAACGCACACACACACCCTCTCACGGTCGTGACGCTTGTGCAATGCTTCGCAACACTCGGAAAGCCACTCTCAATGGGATAGGTACGCAAAGGAAGAAAGGGGCTACAAGGGGTGAGGGCAAGTTATACCTATTGACGTTAGGCGGTGTCAAGCACACGAACTTGCGATGGCGAAGTGGTGGTGACGATGGTGTCGAAGATGCACCGGAATCCGGGGTGCCGATGCCGTTGTCGCGGTGTTGATGTAGGCGCGGAAGCGGTTCTCACGGACCAAAGGCACTCCAAAACGGAAACCGGGCAAATTAAGTCAATGCCCAAAAAGTTGGGTCAAAACGAGCGGTCAAAAGTTGGTGTCCAAAAATCGTCAAAAATTAGAGGTGGGCTATGTAGAATTTTGGAGGTTTTGTTAAAATTTTTCCTCTTTTTGTATTTGGTGGCACTTACACTCTTTGTGTATTTGTATGTATGATGGCACTCGCACACTTTTGCTCTATGGTGCACTTGCACTCTTTTTGTGTTTTGGCGGCTTTTTCTCGCACTATGTTAGCGTTAGCTCGCTTTGCTATCTTGCCACACGAGTTTTGCTTAGAAGCTTGACTCCACACTACACACACACCTCACAATCGGGGCCACGTGCAATGTCTCGCAACACTCGATAAGCAATGCTCGATAGGATAGATCGCAAAAGAAGAGGGGTTACAAGGGTCATGCAAGTTATACCTATATGGGGCGTAGGCGGTGATGACCACGCAACTTGCGATATGGTGGTGGTGTCAAGAGTACGTTTGCAAGTCCGGTGCCGAGGATGTCGTCGCGCGCTTCGGAGCTGCGGGTTAGTGTCACAAACAAGGCACTCAAACCGAAACAAGCAAACACAAGTTAGCGGAAGAAATGGGTCAAAGTAGCTCGGTGGTGGCGGTGGTATGCCGGTGGTGGGTGGTGTCGATGCTCTTGCGGATGCGGTGGTGGTGGTGGGGCCGCGGCGGTGTTTACCCGTGGGATGGAGGGTGGCGGTGCTTGCCGGCGATGGGGAGGAGTGGCGGTGGTCGGCGGTGGTGGTGGCTGTGTGGCGCCCGGTCTGAGGCCGGTCGGCCGGTGAGGCCGTGGGCCGTCACACGCGGTCGACCGGATGCTGGCTGGCCCGGCCGGTCTGGGCCCGGTCAACCGGTGCTCAACCGGACTCGTTTTCTCTCTGTTCTTGAGCCAAACCAAGCCAAATCGACCAAATCGAAGGAAAACGATGGAATTGGGGCTAGAAAGTGGGGGAAATAGTAGATCAAGCACCTCAACACCAAATCCATGGACCAAAACCACTCAAAACGCAACCAAATCGTAGATCCATCCAAAGGCAAATTAGGGCTATTTTTTGGGGATTTTTGGGGAAAATTTTTAGAGACGAAATTGGGTGGGTGGGGGGTCAAATTCGCGGAAACCAAAGGCTGCTGATACCATATGATGAGGCCTAAGGCCACGTGTGTTGCCCGATCTCACGAATTGACCGAGGGAAAGGCGGGGGAGAGGAAGAACACGAAGAACACGGCGAAGAACACGATGAACACACGCAAACGCACGCAACACAACCCGATACAATTCGGTTTACTCCCGATAGCCCGAACCACTATCCCGATAGAATCCCTCAAGGAGAGACACGAGGTAGAATCCCCAAGAGAAAGACCGATATACGATCTATGGAGTCACACGAGTGAGAGACCGCGGTAGAATCACAAGTGCGAAAGATAAATCATATAAGGAGTGCCTTGATACAACTCATAGATTTGTGTCTAAGAGAGGAGGGGGTTTCCCTAATCCCAAAGGGATGGTGGAGGCATAAGCCAAGTTCTCACTCAAGTTATGTCTTACCTAATGAATGGGGAGGTGGGAGCCTATATATAGGGAGCCACCAAAGGAGGGGTAGTTTAGGCATACAAAGGGATAAAGGGTTCAGATTTGATGCTCTTTGCAGTGGGGCGTCAGGGCCAGCACAGTAGGGCGATAGGGCGGCGCAGGTAGGGCGGCAGTGCCGTCGTCCTCAGCGTAGTGGCGGTGCGGCAGTGCCGGTCTTCCTGGCGCGTCTCCTTATCCTCGACGTTCTCTTCCATGCTTCCACGACCTCGGCCTTGAGTCCTCGAGCCTCCATGCTGTCGTCCACTTCCTCCGTACTTGGCGATGTGTTCCTATCATGGTCATATGAAGGAGGATGAAGTAGCATACCATTCATGAGAGACAATTGGAGGCACGCATAAAGGAGAAGATTCACCTTTGCGTGACGTGTCGGCGTTGACGCACATGATGCGGTGGAGACCGAAGGTCGCACCGTATCAGATGCAATATCCTTGAAGAAGCTCGACTTGTCAAAAAGTTGTTTGCGACAAAGTTCAAAGAGTTGACTACGATAAGATTAGATCTTCCGTACCGATGCTTATAGTCTATGTGGATTATTCTAGTAACCACTATATATTTCTTTTATGAGATATGTTAGTAGGATGGCAGAAATACATTCCTTACCAGAAGTGTGTATTAAGGATGTATAGTAGATACAACCAAGAGTTTTGCTGGTCCGTGGAATACAAGATAGGTATACAAACTTCAATTTTATGAAGTGAGTATCACGGAGTTGGAATCTTCACCGGATGAAATAATCAAAGAGTTTTGATTTCATCAAACAATGAAGATACTTGCATTTGCAAGAAATTAAGTGGGAGCACTGAGACATAGTTATAATATTATATGTGGATGACATATCATTGATTATAAATGATGTAATCTCCATCTCCACTACTTATAAAAGCAAGAACTTGGCAGAAACATTTAATCTCAGCCGCTAATTGTTTTGGATCCAACGAACGAGCTCGCTCCAATGACGAGCACCTCAACGCACCGCTAATCTCTCAGCTAATCCCTTCCAGAATCTCTAAAAAAACAACTAATCCCTTCCCGTACCCTTAGCTGTTGCACGCCCGAAAAAAGTCCTTCGCGATCTCACCCTCGGCGGCTCAACCATCGCTCCTCACACCGGGGAACCGCTCTCACCCTCGCCAGGACGCCCGCCGTCTGCGCACCAGCCACGCACTACCAACCGCCTTCACTTGGGATCCACCCTGACCCTCCCCTGGACTCTGCACCTCCACCTCCCTGCACCACTAGCGACATCCGCTGATTCTCCACAGGAGGACGCGAAATCCATCGCCGCCCGTTGGTCTACACGCTTCGGTATACCGCCACATGTTGGTGTACACGATATGGTATGCCTTGTTGATAAATTATTCAAATATTCAAGATCAACCAAGTGTCTGGTAGTTTCCTCACCCGCACAACCCTCTCAGCAATTTCCATTTCATTTGAAGCAGACCAACCGATCTGTAGGGACAACCTTTTCTTGCTGACACGCAGATGCTATTGTCCTACAGGCTACACAGGGGCACCGTGTATTTCCAGAGAGGAAATGTGGCCATTGATTATAGCAAACACTTTACTGCATTAGTAAAACTAAACTAATCTCCAAGTGCCACTATGCATCGATGCAACTTGCATTATGACTACATGCTGTGTGAGATTACATCTTGTTCCTGCTGGAATTTTGGGCATTTGGCCTTTGGCCCTTGGCCCATTATCAAATTCTGAAACTCACATGGCCCATTCCAAAAATCAGTGGCAACACTAGTGGGAGCTGAAGTTTAGTCCCACATTGCTAGTTGGAAGAGAGTTGGAGTGGTATATAAGGTGGGCTGTTCTAATCCTAGTAAGTGAGTGAGAAGAGAGAGAGCCCTCGCGCACTCCTCCTTCGCCGCCCGCCTCGCCACGCCTTGCCTCGTCACGACACGTCACGTCACGATGCGCCGCGGGTTGCGGGAATCTCGCCGAGCCGAGCTTATCTTTTTGTTGTTTGGGAAATTAATTGTGTAATTAATTTTGAGTCATTAACGGACACGTTACTCAGCCGTTTTGCCTTCCTGTTTTTCTGGATCGTGGCTGTGCTGACTCGGACGTGGGCTGCGTCCCACGACCTTCCCGAACCGCACTATATAAGCGCGGACGCCAACCCTAGCCTGTACTAGACGCATATACGACTACCTGTTTCCAGTTCATTGCGCCGCCGCCTTCGTCTTCCTCATCCCGTCCGTCGGCGTGCACCGTGGGGTAGGCCTCCGGAACCCTGCCTCTCGTGAACCTGTACGGGTGAGGGGAAATCAGGTTTTTGGGGAGCGCTGGCGCGACTACTGGCATCACGAAGTCATCATCGGACGACGAGTTCCTCCACACCGACAACTTCTTCCCGGACCTCAGCGACTTCTTCGACAACCTCAACATGGGCGACAACGACGCTGCTGCGAAGTATGTGATCTTGTTGTTTCTCTTTCAGTTTCTGTTAGAGTTCCTTCTTCTAGTTTCTGTGGTAGATGCGATCGGTTTATCTTGTTTAGATGTGATCTGTTCATCTATCTTACTAGTCTGCACGATTAGTTTATTTGCTGTTTTAATAGTCATGATTTATCACTTACTTGTACGGATTATTTCATATGGATATTTGCTTATATATTCTACAATCCAAAAACCTGATTATAGGCAAATCAATTCAAGCAGCGTTGCTGCCGCTACTCGACCTCCCCTCTTTGATGGTATGCATTACAAGAGGTGGCGCACAAAGGCAGTCCTATGGTTTACAAACCTAGGCTGTTTTAGCGCCACAGATGCTAGACCTGAGGGGCCTCTCTCTGCAGAGGAGCAGGAAAAGTTTGAGAAGGTCGACGCCATGTTTAAGGCGGCCTTGTTCAACATTCTTGGGGACAACATTGTTGACTCGTACATGGCTTTCGACCATGGTAAAGATGCGTGGGATGCGCTCGAGGCCAAATTTGGGGTCTCGGACGCTGGCACTGAATTGTATGTCATGGAGCAATACTATGACTACAGGATGACTGATGAGCGCTCCGTGGTTGAGCAGGCTCATGAGATTCAGTCACTTGCCAAAGAACTCGAGCAGTTTAAGTGTACCTTACCGGACAAATTTGTGGCCGGTGGCATTATTGCCAAGCTTCCTCCTTCATGGAGGAACTTTGCTACTTCTCTGAAACATAAGAGACAAGAGTTTTCCGTTTCGGATCTCATTGGCTCGCTTCATGTGGAAGAGAAGGCGAGAGCAAAGGACACACGCGCTCGTAGCTTTGAGGGAGGTTCTAGTGCCAATGTGGTACAGAAGAAAAACTTCCAATCTCACAAGTCTAAGAATAAGAACAATGGAAAAGGCAAGTTTGACGAGAAGAACAAAGCCTCTAACTCAACCAACTTCAAGAGGAAGACTCCTTATAAGAAGAAAGGGAACTGCCATGTTTGTGGCGCTCCTGGACATTGGGCTCCTGATTGCCCAGAACGCCATGATCGGCGTGGGAACAGCGGCAAGTCCGCAAATGTTGTTATTGGCGTTGATACTGAGATGAAGGATGTTGGGTATGGTATTTCTCCTACTGTCCTTTCAGTATGTAATTCTCCTGATTGGTGGATAGACACCGGAGCCAATACACATGTATGTTCTGATGTCTCTATGTTTTCTTCTTATCAGGTCGCAAGGACTTCCTCCGTGCTGATGGGAAACGTGCTTCTGTTCGTGGTGTTGGTACGGTGGATCTGAAGTTTACTTCAGGAAAGACCATCCAGCTGAAGAATGTGCAGCACGTTCCATCAATTAATAAGAATCTCGTTAGCGGATCGCTTTTATGTCGAGATGGTTTTAAGTTGGTTTTTGAGTCCAATAAAGTTGTAATTTCCAAGTGTGGACAATTTGTTGGAAAGGGTTATGTGTGCGGAGGCTTGTTCCGCTTATCTTTGTCAGACTTATGTACTCAAATTGTTAATCATGTTTACAATGATAGTGAGTCCGATATTTGGCATTCACGACTTTGTCACATTAATTTTGGGTGCATGACGCGGCTAGCGAATATGAATATAATTCCAAAATTTGCTATTGTCAAGAAATCCAAGTTCCAAGTATGTGTGCAAGCTAAGAAACCACGTAAGTCTCACAAGACTGCGGAGGCAAGAGACTTGGCACCGCTAGAGCTTATACATTCAGATCTTTGTGAAATGAATGGTGAATTGACAAAACGAGGGAAAAGATACTTCATGACTTTAATTGATGACTCTACTCGCTATTGTTATGTGTACCTCCTAAAATCCAAAGATGAAGCTCTTAATCATTTCAAAATCTTTAAAGCTGAAGCAGAAAACCAACTTGATCGAAAGATCAAGCGGCTAAGGTCTGATCGTGGTGGAGAGTATTTTTCCAACGAGTTTGATTCTTTTTGTGCGGAACATGGTATCATCCATGAGAGGACGCCTCCCTACTCACCTCAGTCAAATGGGGTGGCCGAAAGAAAGAACCGTACTCTAACTGATTTGGTTAATGCCATGTTAGATACATCGGGTCTATCCAAGGCATGGTGGGGGGAGGCGATATTGACTGCGTGTCATGTCCTAAACCGTGTCCCCACAAAGAACAAAACCATTACCCCTTTTGAGGAATGGGAAAGGAAAAGGTTGAAACTCTCTTACCTACGAACTTGGGGTTGTATGGCGAAAGTAAATGTGCCAATACCCAAGAAGCGCAAGCTTGGATCAAAAACTGTGGATTGTGTTCTTCTGGGATATGCATTTCATAGCATTGGCTACAGATTTTTGATAGTAAAATCTAAGGTAGCCGACATGCATGTTGGTACAATTATGGAGTCGAATGATGCGACTTTCTTTGAGGACATCTTTCCTATGAAGGAAACGTCTAGCTCATCAATTCAGGAGATGCCCAGTTCATCTACTCAGGAATTATTTCCTGAACCTACCATGGCTATAGAACACTTTGATAATCCTGTGGAGGATGACAATGAAGCTCCCAAAAGGAGCAAGAGACAGAGGACTGCAAAGTCTTTTGGTCATGATTTCATTGTGTACCTCGTGGATGATACTCCCACTTCTATTTCAGAAGCCTATGCATCTTAGGATGCTGAGTACTGGAAGGAAGTTGTCCGTAGAGAGATGGATTCCATCTTAGAAAATGGAACTTGGGAGGTTACTGATCGTCCTTATGGGTGCAAACCTGTAGGATGCAAGTGGGTGTTAAAAAAAAGCTTAGGCCCGATGGTACTATTGAAAACTACAAGGCACGTCTTGTGGCCAAGGGTTATACTCAGAAAGAAGGCGAATACTTCTTTGATACATACTCACATGTAGCTCGACTGACCACTATTCGAGTACTACTTTCCTTGGATGCCTCACACGGTCTTCTCGTTCATCAAATGGATGTTAAGACTGCTTTCCTAAATGGAGAGCTTGAAGAGGAAATTTATATGGAGCAGCCCGATGGATTTGTAGTAGATGGTCAAGAAGGAAAGGTGTGTAAGTTGTTGAAGTCTTTGTATGGGCTTAAGCAAGCGCCTAAGCAGTGGCATGAGAAGTTTGAAAGAACTTTAACCGCTGAAGGCTTTGTTGTAAATGAAGCTGACAAGTGTGTATACTATCGCCATGGTGGGGGCGAGGGAGTTATTCTTTGTCTCTATGTCGATGACATATTGATATTTGGGACCAACCTTACTGTGATTAAGGAGGTCAAGGAGTTCCTATCTCGTTGTTTTGAGATGAAGGACTTGGGAGTGGCTGATGTGATCTTAAACATCAAGCTGCTGAAGGATGACGATGGTGGGATTATGTAATAACCCAGAACATAGGAACAACGAAGGATAGATTTAGAAATGGGATGTGCATTGCATCGCAAAACGGGGGAAATTTTCGCGCCTTATTGCAACTAAACCTAAGAGGGATCGAGGTTCTCTCTCATTTTGCACTTAGGGTTAGGCAATGTGAGTTAGGGAAATTTCGACATGATCTCTTTTGTATCTTATTGATTTTGGAAGTTGATTTCATTTGACAAGTGTGAATACTTTTAACAATAAGCATTAAACAATATAAATATGAATTCATAATTCAAACACAACTTATGAAATCAAATGACTATGAATTTCACATTGAATATTAAATACAATATTAATTCAGAATATAAATATTACATAAAGCAAAAGCTCATAAACAAAAACTTGAGCTTTATTGATATACACACACACATACATTGTCTTTACAATATTCTTGATACAAGAATTGATGAATAATAAACAGAAATGAAAAAAGGAAAAGTACAAGGTTGTTCTAAATTAAAACCTAGACTAAATGCCTTGATGATATCTTCTGGTCATATTCAACTTCAAAACCTGCAAAACAGAAAAGCCAATACTAGACAGAATGTTAAGTGTTAGAAATTTAGTTTGGACAGATTAGTGTGACAGATTCAGTTTGGTCAGTAACCAAGTGTCATTGACACTTGTGCTTGTCCAAAACCTGGACAGCACAAGATAGGATCAGGCAGACCAAAACTGTGCAGCCACAGTGGGCTCAAGTTTCAGCATATGAGAGATGGTGCTGGGCAAGCCACAGCAAGGCATGCACAAGCCTAGTCACCAAAGCAAGCCAGGCTTGTGTGTCATTGCAAGCACAGAAGTAGAGTTCATATAAAAGGGGGGCCAAACCCTAGAAACAATAACCAGTCGACCAGATAAGGATTCACAGGGTAAGGTAAAGGTAGCACAACATAGTTCATCCAGTTCTTGCTTAAGAACAGAACCAACACACACAACCACTCCACCACCAGAAATCATGGTGACCTGAGAAGATCATCCAAGACCTGGAGGTGAAGGGCTGTGACACAAACCACAAGTCTGCATCAACAAAATATTTCTTTCTAGGAGCTGGAACAAGGTATACCAAGTTCCTGGACAGATCCAATGGATCTGATCCATAAATTATGCATGACATATGTCATGGGATTGAGCAGATGCTCAATGGGTAGATCATCACTTGGTTTTCACCAAGGATCACTGGCAGAAGAGGATAGCTATTAAAACTGAAACCATCTAGACACAAGTCTTGTGCACAGAAGCTAGGATTCATGCATAGAGGCACACACTAGCTAGAACACATGCACAAGCAGCACCAGTAGATGAATTCCTAGGAATAGCAGCTACCAAGACTACACAGTAAGATCCTAAGCATAGAACCATCAGTAACACCCTAGATTTCATCACAGGCAAGCATATTGGCATTCATATTTGTTATGATCCCCAAATATGCAAGCAAAGATGAGTAGCCAACAAGATCCAACCAACCATGTGAGCAACCAGTCAGTAGCTAGGCTACTGAGGTCACAACACACTTTTAACCACCCAAAGAAAAGCCATTTACAAAACATCATTATCCAGAGTGGATTCAGATTCATTTGCTTGTTAAATAATCATGAACAGCAAATTCATATACAAGCAAGTCATTTAAAATCATCACTGCATAAGCAGTTCATCATGAATCAATTTATTCAAGCATGAATATGTAACAGATTCATGCTATTCATTGACAGTAGCACACTGTGAGGCAACATAGCACAAGTCACTGCATCATAGCCACTGGATCAAGTCCAGTGAGCTAGGAAGAGCAACAACACATACACATAGTAGCTTGAGCATCAGCATCAACAAGGAAAAGGATTCACTTAGCCACAGAATTAATCAGTAAGCCATCACTAACATTTCATTGATCAAATGGATCAAATGAATCAAGTTAAGCCACACAGATAAGCTAGCCAGCAAGCACTGAATGATCCAATGGATCAATAGCATACACTGGAGGCACAGAAGCATCTCACAGGCATCACTGGCATTCACAAGTGTCACAGATGCATAGCAGTACACCTAGACAAGCAAGTAAAATATGCCAGTAAGCATAGCAAGCAACATACCATGCACAGCAAGCATAATACACTGGCCAGTACCAGAGACTGGTAAATTGGCCAGAGCTTGCAGAAAATGGAAGCACAGGTAACCTTAGCAGCCGTAGCAAGGCTCTGTGTGATCACAGGATCACCAGAGAGCAACAGAGCATGAGGAGGAAGAAGAACAGTAGCAAGGGAGGCGCACAGAAGAGAAGGAGGAGACGAATCACTTACATGCGCCTGGTGGCAGAGGCTATGGCATGGCGAGGCAGTGCTCGCGCGGCCATAGCAGCTGCAAACGAGGGTAGGCGCCGGCGTTACGCCGACGAACACCACCAGCAAAAGCACCACACCAGAGACGACGGCACAGGCGCTGTGAGCACAGCACCCGCGCCAGGTCGGTCTCTGGGGCGCACGCGTCGGCGGCGAGGACGAGAGCTCGTCGGAGATCCCCAATCGCCCGAGGCGATTATCCACGAGTCACAGAGAGGAGGCGATTCACTAGGTGAGGAAGCAAACGAGGAAACCACGCGGACAGATCGATAGATCGTCGCGTGGCGGTCCAGATCTGCTAGGTGGCGAGGGCAGGGGAGCACAGAGACGGCCGGAGCACGGCGGCGGCCATGGCGGCGACGCCATCGCCACGGGAGTCGCGAGAGGTTAGGGTTAGGTCGAGCGAGTGAGAGACGAGTGAGTGAGCGAGCGAGGTGGGCCGTTCGGCGCCACCGACCCGTTATGGGACACGCCTTAGTGGGCTGTCCCTGGGCTTTAGGTAAATGGGCCGGGCCCAATAGGGGTCCAGGAGGGCTATTTTAGCCATTTTACATTTAAAAATAACCAGAATTTCACCAAATTTTAATAAATAAAATACAACTCTAAAAATCCATTAAAAATTGGATTAGTGAATGAAAAATTATTTTTAATAAGAATAAAATATGAAATAAAATTTAATGAACAAATTTAAATTTGTGAATTTTATGATTTTAAAATAAACATTTGGAATTTCAAATTATTATTTCCTTGTATTAACAAATCAAGGAAAAATCCCAAATAAGTTCAAATACTTATTTTTAAATATTTCAAAATAAAATTCTATTATTCCAAGTCATTTCTATTGAAAAAGGTATTTTCCAAAGGAAGATATTCTATTACTCTTTATTTCCAAAAATATAGAGGCAACTCTATTATTTTAAATTATTTTGGAATAAATAATGAATCACCAAGATAAAGTAGCTTTACTTTGAATTATGTTACCTTATGTGAATTAAAGTGGTTTATACATTAAAACAATTGCAAATTACTGCCAAAGGCATAAATCTTAACTCAACCCTAAATTGTAATAACTCATTGGGATAAAGGGATTCAACATAAAATAATACATCCATGCATGCATCATTTGGATTTTATAACATTGTCCTTACCGGACAATGATGCTTCTTTATAGAACCCGAGGTCCAGGTTCCATCCAACGCATTGAACTGCACTATCTCGCAGTCCACAGGCAAGTTCACTCTTGCTCATGTCAATTTGAGTATTTTCTATCACTTTAATGCAAAGCTATATTACTTATCATTCCTGCATTGAAAATGAAATGTTACTTTTCCAATTATGAATATGACTATGTGGCTGGCAATGGAACCATGGTATGTGTTGATTGGTGGAGGTTCCATTGCAAGGGTACTATTCATCTAGGACTAAGTACCAATGTCGTCCAGTGATTCTAGCGCCGTACATATCGCGTTGACCATAAGATCTATAATGGCTCTGGGGAAGCCAGCTGTATCTTTTCCCTCTCGCATGCCAACGGACTGGTGGGTTGCCCGTATCGGTCTATCTTTGGTAAAGGTGGGGACATGTGGTCCTGCACGGTCTACCATTAGATACAGGAGAGGGTAGACTTATTATTGGTCTATGAAGGATTGTAAGGGTTGTCCGGATCAGTCTATCTATGGTGTATAGGACAGGGCACATAAGTTGTTCGGATCAGTCTACCTTAACGGTATAGGAGAGAACAAGTGCCTGTGTTAGTCTACCCATAGATATAGGAGAGGACAGACTTACAAAAGGGTGGGTCTGCGAGGTCGCGGAGAAGGCGGTGTGGGCTTGGATCTTTATACCTGGCCTCACACCAAGGAAGTGTGAACGGGGGCAAGTCCCTGCGGATGGCAAAAAGGGTGAGATCTCTTATGGGAAAAGTAACGCACCTCTGCAGAGTGTATTAAATTGTGGCTGTCACTCCCTGTTCCGGAAGGGAACTGCGAACGCGGCAGGAAGGAACTCCGTGAAGTTCTAGTCAACTGTGAAGACTGACGGGCATAGTTTTCAGAATAAAATAAATCTTTTGAAGAAATGATTTCAAACATGCATGACCTAAGATTTTCTGATCGAGGGTCGTAGCTAGTGCATCAAACACCTTTTACTCTTTTGGACTTGCTGAGTACCTCTGTACTCACTTTCTTTCGACACCCTTGCTAGACTGTGATACGGAAGTGGAGGCCATCACCGATGGAGCACCAGGAGGGAGCTACGAGCTGGTCTACGAGGAACCTGATCTTACCGGAGGAGTTGAAGGAGTAGACTATGGGATAGTCTACGGACCCGATGACATGGAGGTGGAGGAGTAGTGATATACCTTAGTAACATAGAGTCGAGCAGCGTAGTGGCATACTTAAATAAGTTGCTGAGCTCTCTTTTCATATCTATGTTGGTTTGTAATAGTACCTTAATGTTGTAGGGTGTTCTCATCGGACCTGTGAGAATACCAACTTGTTAAGACCATGATTGTAATATATTATCGAGTGTTATGACCTGCAATGTTTCTGTTGTACCACTCTGAGGGATGTGATATTTGTGAAGAAGTCCCTTCATGAAGATCATATCAACGACTTGTATACTACAACATGCAGTGGTATGCTGGGTCACCGCAGCTGGTATCAGAGCAAATGTTGCAACCTTAGGTTGGAAAAACCTAGTATAGGGAAGAAACCTGTAGGAGTCAAGTTGAAATAGTAAAGGATTCTCTAAAAATATGATGTTTATTCACTTGAGAATAGAAAAATCATATATTTTAGTGCGATAATTCTTTATTATAACTATTATTATACACTATCACTACTAATTTTCTGCTTTTGTATACAGCCATAATGGCGTACACGTTTCCCAAGAGGACTTTGAGGAAGGTTGAGGGCTGGCTCGGTGATTATGAGGGACCACTTACAGATCTCCTGCGTGGGATGCTGAAGGAACTTCATTGTGAAACTCGGATACCTGTTCTCAAGTACATCTATTATGATGGAGAGATAGTAGCCAAGTGCAGAGTTTCAGTTCAATTACCTATGCAACTGGAGATGAGTCGTATAATGCCATACGGAGAAGCCAAAACCCTTACCACAGCCTTTCACATGGCCATATTCAAGGCAATCCTTGAAATAAGGCAGCACAAGTCAGTAGAACTGCTATGTTCGGAGTATTCTCATATACCTCATGCCGAGGAAGATGAGGATCCCACTCTGAATCATCTGCTGATGGCAAACAAACATCCTGAAGTTGCAGCGCAGCACATGGACAGCTGTAAGTCTTTGCTGACTACGATGTACCTTCTACACGTGAAGATGGTGGGTGAGATTGACCACATGCTAGCTGAGTTCACGGACCCTGATAAAGTCCAAGATCGGATGCATGATCTGAGGGCACAACCCCAATATACAACACCCTTCTTTAGCCTAAACAGTCCTGTAGATTGGAGTGGCCAGGCAACCCAGAGAGATCCACTTACACCCAACTTTGTCCCACACTATCCACATGTGTCAGCATCATATGATTCTGGATATGGGGGAGATAACTCATGGAACCTAAACTGCTCCGAGTCACCAATCGAAAACTCAACCGGTTGGCGTTTCGGGGAACCTTTTGGAGATGAGGAGGAACCTATTCCATGTGACACTGGAGATGAAAGTGGCGGGGTTAACCAGTATGTTAACCGACACTATGGGAAGGAAGAGAAAGGTACTGATTCCATTTCTTTAGACTTGGAGATGGGGTTC
The DNA here is from genome assembly GCA_030979885.1 of Lolium multiflorum. Classification (NCBI taxonomy): domain Eukaryota; kingdom Viridiplantae; phylum Streptophyta; class Magnoliopsida; order Poales; family Poaceae; genus Lolium; species Lolium multiflorum. The sequence goes on from CM061749.1 coordinate 193,088,985, forward strand.
TCAAAACCATCACAGTACGAGGAAGGTGAAAGCTCTGGAGTGAAAAAGAAGAAGAAGAAGATGAGGGGGCAGGTGAATCGAAACCCTTCATGGATGACCAATGAAGGAGGTATGTATCCTACTGGGGATACATACGAGTCATTGTCCAGTTACTTTGGCATGACTGATCTCTGTCTCGGCACTTCGTCCGATTCAGATTACATACCTACTGGAAGGACCTTTGTTCCGGACGGTGTTCGGAAGACGAGTCGCTGTACCGGATGGACCCCAGGAATGTATGCGGAGGCGAACGAAGACGATGAGGAGTAGAGCTCCAAGGAAGAATAAAGTAGTATAGGTGGTATTGTACTAGAACGTATTTTAAATTCCGTTGGCTTGGGCTTGAAGCCAAATAAGTGGTTATATAAGTACCACATGTAATATATGTGTGTATGTTATGTAATATACGGTGTATATACATAATAAATGTTTGCTTTGGATTTGCTTCTTGATTTCATTGTGTGACTAGTTCTGGGCAATGAGTTGAGCTCAGAAAGCATTTGCATGGTGTAATTATGAGTAATCGCTCTTTGTTACAGGACTAGGGGGAAATGGCGTTAGTTGAAACCGAAGATGCTCGGAGAGAGCGAGAGGCGAAAGAAAAAGAGGAAGCGGATGCCGCAGCTAGAGCAGAGAATGCACCACCACCACCACACCCAATGATGCATCCAGATTTCCAACAGTACATGAGAGCAATGGAAGAAGATAGGAGGAGGTACCAGGAGAGTCAAAACAAGAACATGCAAGATTTCTTTACCCACGTCATCAATGATAGGGGTAATGAAGGCAAGGGAGTAACCTTATCAGACTTCCAGAATGCAAGACCACTACCTTTTGCATCAGCCCCAGAACCAATGGATGCAGAAGACTGGCTCATGGACACTGAAAGAAAGTTGAGGACCGTTGGATGCAATGATGAAGAAAAGATTCGGTATGCCACTTATCTGTTGTCAGGTCCAGCAGCATCATGGTGGGAGAATCTTGTGGCAGTACACCCTCCAGAAAAGGTGTTCACCTGGGAGGAATTCAAGAAGAAGTTTCGGGATGCCCATGTTCCGGAGAGCGTGGTGGAGCTGAAGAAGAGAGAGTTTGACGAGCTGCATCAGAATACTACACCTATTATGCAGTATGTTCGAGATTTTAATAGGCTGTCAAGATATGCACCTGAGGAAGTGGACACTGAGGAGAAAAGAAAGAAACGATTCATGAAAGGCATGAATCCATACATGAAGATGCAACTGAGGTTGGCACGGACTGCAGAATTCCAGGAACTGATTGATTCGGCAATCACTTTCGAGGATGACTACAGGCAGGTCCAAGAGGATAGGAGGAAGAGGGCTCGTATCGAGCCAAGGAAGTACCCAGTCAGTAAACCGACTCCAGATCGGAGTTTCAAACCACGATTCCGACCTACTGGTAATCAGTATAACCGGGGAGGTCAGAATCAGAACCCAAGGATCATCTGCTGTCTGTGGGCAGAGGGGACATATCAAAAGGATTGTCAGAAGCCCAAGATCATATGCTATGGTTGTGGGAAAGAGGGACACATCAAGCCAGAGTGTCCAAACAAGGCGTCATGGAGTGGACAAAGCTCCGGAGGACGAGGCGGAGGTAATAACAGCAACAACAACAACCGGAACTACAACAACAACAACAAGAGGGGAAAGCCATATGGAAAGCTGAATTGCACAACTTTGGAGCAAGCGGGAGAGTCGGATCAAGCAGTCTTAGGTACGCTCAGCATCCTTACTCATCCTGGCAAAGTATTATTTGATACTGGAGCAACTACATCATTTCTTGCACGAGAATTTGTGGAACAATTCGGGCTTAGATGTTCTAAGTTAGAAACACCTATAACTGTCTTATCTGCGGGGGGAACGATCTTAGTAACCCACGTGAAAGAAGCACAGGTCATAACCATTTGTGACTGTGTATATTTCGCGGACCTATTCATCATCCCCATGAAGGATATATCAGTCATTCTAGGGATGGACTGGTTAACGGAGAATGGCGCAGTAATCAACTGTGGAGACAAGACAGTATCACTCCGAAACTCCATAGGAGGTCAGATAGTGTTTCAAGGAGACAAGTACACTCAGTTGGAGATAGGATTGGAGCTGAATAGTCTGAAGGAGGTGAAGATTGAAGATATCCCTGTAGTGAATGAGTTTCAAGATGTATTTCCCAAGGAACTACCGGGAATGCCACCCGATAGAGAGATCGAGTTTACCATAGATCTGATTCCAGGCACAGCACCAATAGCTCAACCACCATATAAGATGGGGCCAAAGGAGTTAGTGGAACTGAAGGCTCAGATAGATGAACTGGAACAGAAGGGATTTATCCAAGAAAGTGTGTCACCATGGGGTACACCAGTTATCTTTGTGGATAAAAGAGATGGAGGAAGGAGAATGTGTGGAGATTACAGGAATCTTAACAATGTAACCATCAAGAACAAGTACCCTTTACCCAGAATACAAGATCTTTTTGATCAAGTTCAAGGAGCTGGAGTCTTCTCGAAGATAGATTTAAGGTCAGGATATCACCAAATCAAGATCAAGAAGGAAGATGTGCCAAAAACAGCGTTTGTATCAAGGTATGGACACCATGAATACTTGGTTGTACCATTTGGACTAACAAATGCACCAGCTATTTTCATGAATTTGATGAACAAGATATTCATGAAGTACTTGGACAAGTTTGTGATCGTGTTTATCGATGACATTCTGATCTATTCCAAAGATAAAGAAGAACATGCCAAGCATTTGAAGATAGTTCTGCAAATTTTAAGAGAACATCAGCTATATGCAAAGTTCAGCAAGTGCAAATTTTGGTTAGATAGTGTTGAATTTCTTGGACATGTCATAACCAAAGAGGGAATAGCAGTGAATCCAAGCAAGGTTCAGTCAGTATTGGAATGGAAGTCACCAAAGAATGCTAAGGAAATCAGAGGATTCCTTGGTATGGCAGGTTATTATCGGAGATTCATTGAAGGATTCTCGAAGATTGCAGGACCAATGACCAAGTTACTCAAGAAGAATACCCCATTTGTGTGGACTGATGAGTGTGAAACTAGTTTCCAAACACTCAAAGAGAAGTTAACCACAGCACCGGTGTTAGCAGTTCCGGAACCCGGAAAGGATTACACGGTGTATTGTGATGCTTCCAAGAATGGACTTGGATGTGTTCTAATGCAAGATCGTAAGGTGATAGCTTACGGATCAAGACAACTAAAGCCACATGAACATAACTACCCAGTACATGACTTAGAATTGGCGGCAGTTGTGTATGCTTTGAAGAGTTGGAGGCAATTTCTCTATGGATCCAAATGTGAGTTGTATACAGATCACAAAAGTTTGAAGTATTTCTTCACTCAGAAGGAATTAAACATGAGACAAAAGAGATGGTTAGAGTTGATTAAGGACTATGAACTGACAATCAACTATACACCAGGCAAGGCTAATGTAGTAGCAGATGCTTTAAGCAGGAAGAGTACTGAGAATCAACCTACGGAATGGGAGATTCCGAAGGAACTTCGGAAAGAACTAGAAGAAGCTCAGATTCTGTTTATCCAAGGTGATACAGTGGGAAGCATAGCAACCATGAGGATCATGGATGAAATGTACTCAGACTTAAAATATGAAATCATTCGGAAACAAGTAGATGATTTATTCATCCAAGAAGAAATCAAAAGGATTGGAGAAGGTAAACCATCAGAATTCAATCTCGGAGAGTTTGATTCTCTATACTTTCAGAAGAGAATATGTGTACCAGATGATCCAGAAGTGAAGTCAATCATATTAAAGGAAGCACATGAAACCCCTTATTCAATACATCCGGGAAGTACTAAGATGTATATGGATTTGAAGGAAATGTTCTGGTGGAACAACATGAAAAGAGAGATAGCTCAATATGTCTCTGAATGTCATACATGTCAGCGAGTGAAAGCAGAACATCAGAGTCCTGCTGGATTACTCAAACCTCTAGAGATACCAGAATGGAAATGGGATGAAATCGGAATGGATTTTGTTACTGGTTTACCAATGACCAGTAAAAAGAAGGATATGATATGGGTAATCGTGGATAGACTTACCAAGAGTGCTCATTTCATACCAGTAAACCAGAAAGATGACTCTGAGAAGCTGGTAAATATATATGTTAAAGAAATAGTTAGCAAGCATGGAGTACCAAAGAAGATAGTCTCAGATCGAGGTTCGATCTTCACATCAGCATTTTGGAAACAACTCCAAGAAGCTTTGGGATCCAAGTTGGATTTCAGTACAACATATCATCCACAAACCGGAGGACAAACCGAAAGAACCAATCAGATACTTGAAGACATGCTTAGAGCTTGTGCTCTAAACTTTGGAGGCTCATGGGAAGACCATCTACCATTGGCGGAATTCTCATATAACAATAGTTATCAGAGTAGTATCCAGATGGCACCGTACGAAGCATTGTACGGAAGGAAGTGTAGATCACCAATCTGTTGGTTTGAAACAGGAGAGAACAAGGAGTTTACACCGGACTACATCAAGGAGAGACAAGGAGTCATCGAGGTGATCCGAGATAGACTCAAAATAGCCCAAAGTCGACAGAAGAGTTATGCCGACCAGAAGAGACGAGTTTGGGAACCAAAAGTAGGAGACATGGTATATCTGAAAGTTAGCCCAATGAAAGGACTCAAAAGGTTCGGAGTAAAAGGAAAACTAAGTCCTCGATACATAGGACCATTCAAGATACTCAGTCAGAATCGAGAAACAACTTTTGAGTTGGAACTGCCGGAACAACTCAGTCTAATTCACAATGTTTTTCATGTATCACAACTCAGAAAATGTTTGAAGGCACCTGATGATCCCATTACACATGAAGAAATAGAGCTACAATCAGACTTAACCTATGTGGAGAAGCCTGAAAAGATTTTGGAAGTACAGTGGAAGAAGTTAAGGAATAGAGCAATCAAATACTGCAAGATACAATGGCAACATCATCCTGAACGAGAAGCAACCTGGGAGACCGAAGAAGAGCTCAGGAAGTCCTACCCCGAGTTATTCAGGTACCAATCTTAACTTCGGGACGAAGTTTCTGTTAAGGGGGAGAGGCTGTAATAACCCAGAACATAGGAACAACGAAGGATAGATTTAGAAATGGGATGTGCATTGCATCGCAAAACGGGGGAAATTTTCGCGCCTTATTGCAACTAAACCTAAGAGGGATCGAGGTTCTCTCTCATTTTGCACTTAGGGTTAGGCAATATGAGTTAGGGAAATTTCGACATGATCTCTTTTGTATCTTATTGATTTTGGAAGTTGATTTCATTTGACAAGTGTGAATATTTTTAACAATAAGCATTAAACAATATAAATATGAATTCATAATTCAAACACAACTTATGAAATCAAATGACTATGAATTTCACATTGAATATTAAATACAATATTAATTCAGAATATAAATATTACATAAAGCAAAAGCTCATAAACAAAAACTTGAGCTTTATTGATATACACACACACATACATTGTCTTTACAATATTCTTGATACAAGAATTGATGAATAATAAACAGAAATGAAAAAGGAAAAGTACAAGGTTGTTCTAAATTAAAACCTAGACTAAATGCCTTGATGATATCTTCTGGTCATATTCAACTTCAAAACCTGCAAAACAGAAAAGCCAATACTAGACAGAATGTTAAGTGTTAGAAATTTAGTTTGGACAGATTAGTGTGACAGATTCAGTTTGGTCAGTAACCAAGTGTCATTGACACTTGTGCTTGTCCAAAACCTGGACAGCACAAGATAGGATCAGGCAGACCAAAACTGTGCAGCCACAGTGGGCTCAAGTTTCAGCATATGAGAGATGGTGCTGGGCAAGCCACAGCAAGGCATGCACAAGCCTAGTCACCAAAGCAAGCCAGGCTTGTGTGTCATTGCAAGCACAGAAGTAGAGTTCATATAAAAGGGGGGCCAAACCCTAGAAACAATAACCAGTCGACCAGATAAGGATTCACAGGGTAAGGTAAAGGTAGCACAACATAGTTCATCCAGTTCTTGCTTAAGAACAGAACCAACACACACAACCACTCCACCACCAGAAATCATGGTGACCTGAGAAGATCATCCAAGACCTGGAGGTGAAGGGATGTGACACAAACCACCAGTCTGCATCAACAAAATATTTCTTTCTAGGAGCTGGAACAAGGTATACCAAGTTCCTGGACAGATCCAATGGATCTGATCCATAAATTATGCATGACATATGTCATGGGATTGAGCAGATGCTCAATGGGTAGATCATCACTTGGTTTTCACCAAGGATCACTGGCAGAAGAGGATAGCTATTAAAACTGAAACCATCTAGACACAAGTCTTGTGCACAGAAGCTAGGATTCATGCATAGAGGCACACACTAGCTAGAACACATGCACAAGCAGCACCAGTAGATGAATTCCTAGGAATAGCAGCTACCAAGACTACACAGTAAGATCCTAAGCATAGAACCATCAGTAACACCCTAGATTTCATCACAGGCAAGCATATTGGCATTCATATTTGTTATGATCCCCAAATATGCAAGCAAAGATGAGTAGCCAACAAGATCCAACCAACCATGTGAGCAACCAGTCAGTAGCTAGGCTACTGAGGTCACATCACACTTTTAACCACCCAAAGAAAAGCCATTTACAAAACATCATTATCCAGAGTGGATTCAGATTCATTTGCTTGTTAAATAATCATGAACAGCAAATTCATATACAAGCAAGTCATTTAAAATCATCACTGCATAAGCAGTTCATCATGAATCAATTTATTCAAGCATGAATATGTAACAGATTCATGCTATTCATTGACAGTAGCACACTGTGAGGCAACATAGCATAAGTCACTACATCATAGCCACTGGATCAAGTCCAGTGAGCTAGGAAGAGCAACAACACATACACATAGTAGCAGTAGCATGCTTGAGCATCAGCATCAGTAAGGAAATGATTCACTTAGCCACAGAATTAATCAGTAAGCCATCACTAACATTTCATTGATCAAATGGATCAAATGAATCAAGTTAAGCCACACAGATAAGCTAGCCAGCAAGCACTGAATGATCCAATGGATCAATAGCATACACTGGAGGCACAGAAGCATCTCACAGGCATCACTGGCATTCACAAGTGTCACAGATGCATAGCAGTACACCTAGACAAGCAAGTAAAATATGCCAGTAAGCATAGCAAGCAACATACAACATGCACAGCAAGCATAATACACGGCCAGTACCAGAGACTGGTAGATTGGCCAGAGCTTGCAGAAAATGGAAGCACAGATAACCTTAGCAGCCGTAGCAAGGCTCTATGTGATCACAGGATCACCAGAGAGCAACAGAGCATGAGGAGGAAGAAGAACAGTAGCAAGGGAGGCGCACAGAAGAGAAGGAGGAGACGAATCACTTACATGCGCCTGGTGGCAGAGGCTATGGCATGGCGAGGCAGTGCTCGCGCGGCCATAGCAGCTGCAAGACCAGGGTAGGCGCCGGCGTTACGCCGACGAACACCACCAGCAACACCGCACCAGAGACGACGGCACAGGCGGTGAGCACAGCACCCGCGCCAGGTCGGTCTCAGGCGCACGCGTCGGCGGCGGACGAGAGCTCGTCGGAGATCCCCAATCGCCCGAGGCGATTATCCACGAGTCACAGAGAGGAGGCGATTCACTAGGTGAGGAAGCAAACGAGGAAACCACGCGGACAGATCGATAGATCGTCGCGTGGCGGTCCAGATCTGCTAGGTGGCGAGGGCAGGGGAGCACAGAGACGGCCGGAGCACGGCGGCGGCCATGGCGGCGACGCCATCGCCACGGGAGTCGCGAGAGGTTAGGGTTAGGTCGAGCGAGTGAGAGACGAGTGAGTGAGCGAGCGAGGTGGGCCGTTCGGCGCCACCGACCCGTTATGGGACACGCCTTAGTGGGCTGTCCCTGGGCTTTAGGTAAATGGGCCGGGCCCAATAGGGGTCAGGAGGGCTATTTTAGCCATTTTACATTTAAAAATAACCAGAATTTCACCAAATTTTAATAAATAAAATACAACTCTAAAAATCCATTAAAAATTGGATTAGTGAATGAAAAATTATTTTTAATAAGAATAAAATATGAAATAAAATTTAATGAACAAATTTAAATTTGTGAATTTTATGATTTTAAAATAAACATTTGGAATTTCAAATTATTATTTCCTTGTATTAACAAATCAAGGAAAAATCCCAAATAAGTTCAAATACTTATTTTTAAATATTTCAAAATAAAATTCTATTATTCCAAGTCATTTCTATTGAAAAAGGTATTTTCCAAAGGAAGATATTCTATTACTCTTTATTTCCAAAAATATAGAGGCAACTCTATTATTTTAAATTATTTTGGAATAAATAATGAATCACCAAGATAAAGTAGCTTTACTTTGAATTATGTTACCTTATGTGAATTAAAGTGGTTTATACATTAAAACAATTGCAAATTACTGCCAAAGGCATAAATCTTAACTCAACCCTAAATTGTAATAACTCATTGGGGTAAAGGGATTCAACATAAAATAATACATCCATGCATGCATCATTTGGATTTTATAACATTGTCCTTACCGGACAATGATGCTTCTTTACAGAACCCGAGGTCCAGGTTCCATCCAACGCATTGAACTGCACTATCTCGCAGTCCACAGGCAAGTTCACCCTTGCTCATGTCAATTTGAGTATTTTCTATCACTTTAATGCAAAGCTATATTACTTATCATTCCTGCATTGAAAATGAAATGTTACTTTTCCAATTATGAATATGACTATGTGGCTGGCAATGGAACCATGGTATGTGTTGATTGGTGGAGGTTCCATTGCAAGGGTACTATTCATCTAGGACTAAGTACCAATGCCGTCCAGTGATTCTAGCGCCGTACATATCGCGTTGACCATAAGATCTATAATGGCTCTGGAAAGCCAGCTGTATCTTTTCCCTCTTGCATGCCAACGGACTGGTAATAAGGGTTGCCCGTATCAGTCTATCTTTGGTAAAGGTGGGGACATGTGGTCCTGCACGGTCTACCATTAGATACAGGAGAGGGTAGACTTATTATTGGTCTATGAAGGATTGTAAGGGTTGTCCGGATCAGTCTATCTATGGTGTATAGGATAGGGCACATAAGTTGTTCGGATCAGTCTACCTTAACGGTATAGGAGAGAACAAGTGCATGTGTTAGTCTACCCATAGATATAGGAGAGGACAGACTTACAAAAGGGTGGGTCTGCGAGGTCGCGGAGAAGGCGGTGTGGGCTTGGATCTTTATACCTGGCCTCACACCAAGGAAGTGTGAACGGGGGCAAGTCCCTGCGGATGGCAAAAAGGGTGAGATCTCTTATGGGAAAAGTAACGCACCTCTGCAGTGTGTATTAAATTGTGGTGTCACTCCTGTTCGGAAGGAACTGCGAACGTGCAGAAAGGAACTCGTGAAGTTCTAGTCAACTCGTGAAGACTAACGGGCATAGTTTTCAGAATAAAATAAATCTTTTGAAGAAATGATTTCGAAACATGCATGACCTAAGATTTTCTGATCGAGGGTCGTAGCTAGTGCATCAAACACCTTTTACTCTTTTGAACTTGCTGAGTACCTCTGTACTCACTTTCTTTCGACACCCTTGCTAGACTGTGATACGGAAGTGGAGGCCATCACCGATGGAGCACCAGGAGGGATACGAGCTGGTCTACGAGGAACCTGATCTTACCGGAGGAGTTGAAGGAGTAGACTATGGGATAGTCTACGGACCCGATGACATGGAGGTGGAGGAGTAGTGATATACCTTAGTAATAGAGTCGAGCAGCGTAGTGGCATACTTAAATAAGTTGCTGAGCTCTCTTTTCATATCTATGTTGGTTTGTAATAGTACCTTAATGTTGTAGGGTGTTCTCATCGGACCTGTGAGAATACCAACTTGTTAAGACCATGATTGTAATATATTATCGAGTGTTATGACCTGCAATGTTTCTGTTGTACCACTCTGAGGGATGTGATATTTGTGAAGAAGTCCCTTCATGAAGATCATATCAACGACTTGTATACTACAACATGCAGTGGTATGCTGGGTCACCGCAGATTACATTGCTTCAGTCCCACTATGTGGAAAAGATCCTGAGTCGTTTCGGGTATAGCGACTGCAAATCTTCTCCAACGCCTTATGATCCTAGTGTGATAATTCGTAAGAATAAAAGAATTGCTAGAGATCAATTGCGATATTCACAGATCATTGGCTCGCTTATGTATTTAGCCAGCGCCACGAGGCCTGACATCTCCTTTGCTGTAAGTAAACTCAACCGTTTTGTGTCTAGACCTGGAGATGTTCATTGGCATGCTCTTGAGAGAGTTTTGCGCTATTTGAAAGGCACTGCGAGTTATGGCATTCACTATACTGGGTATCCAAGGGTACTTGAGGGTTATAGTGATGCAAATTGGATATCTGATGCTGATGAGACTAAGGCCACAAGTGGTTATTTGTTTACACTTGGAGGTGGCGCTGTTTCCTGGAAGTCTTGCAAGCAGACCATCATTACGAGGTCAACTATGGAAGCAGAACTCACAGCATTAGACACAGCCACTGTTGAAGCAGAGTGGCTTCGTGAGCTCTTGATGGACTTACCTGTGGTTGAGAAACCAATACCCGCTATTCCTATGAACTGTGATAATCAAACTGTGATCATCAAAGTAAACAGTTCTAAGGATAATATGAAGTCATCAAGGCATGTGAAGAGGAGACTGAAAACTGTCAGAAAAATGAGAAACTCCGGAGTTATAGCGTTGGATTATATCCATACGTCTAGAAACCTGGCAGACCCCTTCACAAAGGGACTATCACGAAATGTGATAGAAAATGCATCGAGGGAGATGGGTATGAGACCCACACTATGAGCTGCCCATGGTGGTAACCCACTCTATGTGATCGGAGATCCCGTGAATTAGAGCTGGGAGACAAGCTGTTGGTCAGCTGGGAGGAGAGTATATCCCTATAGCAATTTTACCACTCCGTAAGATGCAATACTCTCCTAATCTGCATGGCAGGTTGATAATTATCTTAATGTGTTCTAAGTGGCTTATTTTAGCAGAGATGTTGTCCTGCAGAACATCTTTTGAAGAACACACCTATATGAGTCTGATTGTTAAACGTCGCAATCTATGAGAGTTGGGTGCTCTCTAGTAAACTCATGAAAGGCCCTGGAGTATGACGTATAAGCTCCAAACCGCGAGGAAGCCTCACGGCAGCCTAGTATCGGTCTAGGCTTTGTATGAAGCTAGTGCGCAGAAAACTTGTAGTTCAAGGCATAGTCCACTATCCAAGTTGCAATCTAGTGTAATATGAAGCTTTAAGTGAAAGTTCAACTTAACAGTCTCCACGACATACCGGTATATAAAACAATGTTCTGGAAACTTATTGATGAAATGTGCCAATGAGAGTTTGTGGGGGATTGCTGGAATTTTGGGCATTTGGCCTTTGGCCCATGGCCCATTATCAAATTCTGAAACTCACATGGCCTATTCCAAAAATCAGTGGCAGCACTAGTGGGAGCTGAAGTTTAGTCCCACATTGCTAGTTGGAAGAGAGTTGGAGTGGTATATAAGGTGGGTTGTTCTAGTCCTAGTAAGTGAGTGAGAAGAGAGAGAGCCTCGCACTCCTCCTCCTCCGCCGCCCGCCTCGTCACGACACGTCACGACGCGCCGCGGGTTGCGGGAATCTCGCCGAGCCGAGCTTATCTTTTTGCTGTTTGGGAAATTAATTGTGTAATCAATTTTGAGTCATTAACAGACGCGTTACTCAGCCGTTTTGCCTTCCGGTTTTTCTGGATCGTGGCTGTGCCGACTCGGACGTGGGCTGCGTCCCACGACCTTCCCGAACCGCACTATATAAGCGCGGACGCCAACCCTAGTCTGTACTAGACGCATATGCGACTACCTGTTTCCAGTTCATTGCGCCGCCGCCTTCGTCTTCCTCATCCCGTCCGTCGGCGTGCACCGACTGCCGGGACAGTAGGCCTCCGGAACCCTGCCTCTCGTGAACCTGTACGTGTGAGGGGCAATCAGGTTTTTGGGGAGCGCTCAGGCGCGACTACTGGCATCACGACGTCGTCATCGGACGACGAGTTCCTCCACACCGACAACTTCTTCCCGGACCTCAGCGACTTCTTCGACAACCTCAACATGGGCGACAACGACGCTGCTGCGAAGTATGTGATCTTGTTGTTTCTCTTTCAGTTTCTGTTAGAGTTCCTTCTTCTAGTTTCTGTGGTAGATGCGATCGGTTTATCTTGTTTAGATGTGATCTGTTCATCTATCTTACTAGTCTGCACGATTAGTTTATTTTCTGTTTTCATAGTCATGATTTATCACTTACTTGTACGGATTATTTCATATGGATATTTGCTTATATATTCTACAGTTCCATGTTCTCCTGTTATTAGACTTCATGTCAAAATATTGTTCATTTTGCTGAATTTCCTATATTAATGGAGACAATAAAACAATTTTGCAATTAACGATATCTCATCTCAGTTTTATTTAGTTGCTATAGAGGCTGGTCAGTCTTTTTTTAATGTTTTGGAGGCTCCTGAAGTCCTTTTGGCTTCACAACTTCCATAGTATCCCAGCCTTCTCGATCATGGTTGTTGAATCTGCAAAGTCAGTAACATGGCTAACTTAACTATTCTGTCAACCAGTTGTAAGAATTATTTAGCACAACATAATCTTGAAATATAATCTCACCAAGTATATAAGGAAACCTGGTGTATCACATACACCTTAAAAGGTTTAGAGGACACGTCCATCCCTTTATAATGGCAGAGTAAATTTTCCGAAACGACTGTAAGAATTATTTAGCACAATATCAATCTTGCTATGTAATCACGCAAGTATATAAACCTCTTGTATCACATACACCTGAGAAGTTCAGAGGTCAACCATTTATTTATAATGATTGGGCAAAATTATCAAAATTAACTGATGGTATATTTTGTTGCATTGATGCTTTTACTTATTTTGAGTGTGCTCAAATATTGAACAAATCTTCAAAATGATTTTTCTGCATCTCACATAATTTGGGGCCTCAATGTTTCCCTTAGGTGCAGTGAACATGTTCGTACAGTCAAATGTCGTTTTTTAGTACGTGTCTGACAGAATTATAGTTTAATTTTGGGATTCGATGCTTTAATGATCAAACTATGATGGATAACTTTGCGAGGTTTGTAATCAAGACTTTCGTTCTTGTGGATTAAAAAATATTTAAGAGGCTGCATTTATTCGTACAAACGTGTATAGAACTAGATGGACATGCGAGCTTCGCCTCGCCGCCTGTATGGCGTAAACATTTTAGCCTTGTTTGATTTTTTTTCTTGTTCTGTGTTGCTGCATGGTTATTTGGAGTAGCTTAAGCTGATGCAGTCATACCGAGATTCTAAATGATATATAGCAGGTCTTGGCCTTGATATATCAAACCATGACCATCAATACTTGCCGAAGTGAGTAGCAGTTCATACTATAACAGCCACAGCCTATTAAGTGATTTATTATGAAAAATAGAGTAATACCAAAAATGGGAACCATATGTATCAACATACCAACCTAGATCACCCATGAGAAAGAGGAAACCATTAATTTAGAGGTGCAAGGGTGAAGAGCATTCGTAAGATAAGGCAGCTTTTTTGACTATCGATAATACCGCACACATTCTAAAATAGCTCAGAGGTTTAAGGATAAAAGACATTCATAAGATAAGGCAGTCTGTTTGACAACATAGCCAGGGTGCATGTCAACTATCTAGGAGCAGGAATACAAATAACAATAAAAACGTACGATGCATGCTATTTGGCATAATACAAACATGTATTTTATTTTCACCACGATATAGATCAGAATACAAACTCAAGACACAAACTCAACAATTTCTACACTTGTTTTTTTCAGCTTCTGTTATCACCAGATTTTGGCCAAATCAGGAGATGGGCCGTAAGTGAAGATGGGCTTGAAGGATATACACGTGGAGCGTCTTTGAAGCGGCCTTGCGCGAGGAGTTTGGGCTAGATTGCCCATGTATCTGTAATATAGTTTAGATAGAGTTTAACCCGTGCACGGTTAGGTGCACGTCCAAATTAGAAAGTCCCTTGGACTATAAATATGTATCTAGGGTTATCGGAAAAGGAGGACAATCACGTTCACAACAAACACAAATCAGGCGCATCGCCACCCCTTCTTTCGAGGGTTTCTCCCGGGTAAGCATCATGCTGCCTAGATCGCATCTTGCGATCTAGCAGCACATTATTCGTTTACCTTGTGCTGCTCGTACTGAAGCGTTGTTGATGGCGAGTAGCACTACTTATCATAGATGTTTTGGGGCTTGCATAGATGCTTTTCTTGCGCATATCTGCTTAGCTGTGCTATCCCTCGATATCTAGCTGCCCTTACACCTATTCAGGTGTAAGGGCAGCGTCTTGCTTGTTCGTTGTTTAGTAGATCCGATCCGTTATAGTTGCTCCTTGATTCTTCAAGGATTGGTTTAATATCTGTATGACTAGGCCTTACAAACGGGTTGAACGATCCGGTAGTACGCTAGGTATGGTTTGTTAGCCTTAAGAGGGATGTTCCGGGAATTAACTTAATGTTGGTTTTTAGGCCTCTTTTAGGGTTAGTTTTCCATTATCTTGCGTGTCTATTAGGCTCAACTACGCGTAGGATGTTCGATCATACGGTGAAAACCCTAAACTGTCGTAGATTGGTTTAGCTTTATACTGATCAAGCAGGAGCCCCATGCCATCGTCAACCCGACATAAACCATGGGGCGATCGGCTCTTTGAGCCGATCCACGGGCAACCCGAGAGCCGATCGGGCTCGTATTTAATGTTACGTGTCTGCCATGCAGGAACTAATCAAAGCAATCCAACACCTTCCTGACCAGGTATAGGTCAGGTGGCACGCCCTTGCAACCGCTAGGTCGTGTGCCGGAGCATTTGCGGGACGACGTCGAGGGACCAGGGCCCTCTGCAGCCTTGGAAGCCTCCCGGCTCTTCGTGTTGCTTAACCCTTGCTCCGGTGGGTTTTGGCAGGCTGCCGGTGGGACCATCTTACGCAACAACCACGTCAACATCCGAGATGGCGGAAGAACCGATCAAGTACGAAGATCTGCCTCCTGAGCATAAGAAGAAATATGACGAGCTCAAGGCTACCTTCGAGGCCGATCTCATCGGCTCTTCGAGAAGACCCGTTCGCACGGGATCAAGTTTAAAGGGTTCCAACCCGAAGGTGCACTGGATGGACTGGATCTATCTCTCCCTTGGACGAACGTACGAGCCCTGCGACAGGAAGTCAACTATGCCGTTGCTCATTCGTCATCGGCACTGAGAGCCTGTGAACACTCTGGAGCGTGTCGCGCTCAATGTGGTGCAAGAAATCATGAAGCACAAGTACTCTCCGTCAGGACCTGCTCTAGGAACTCACCAAGGGGAGATACCGCTCTACACAAGGCCACCACTGCAATACACGTTTGCCGCTCCACAACAACAAGGTTCACCGGCGTACGTCGTTTACAAGGTTGGAGGTGATCCTGGCGACTACCAATTCCTGTATGAGCCGCCCAAGGAGATTCCACATGGATACGTGTGCACATACGTGCCGGACTGCAACAACTGGATGACCCCGGTTATAGCAGGAAGAACTGCCACGGCAGGAGAAGTCGCTGGAGCAGGAAGCAATGCTGGAGCAGATATTGAGAAACAGGCGTGGCTAGCTAAATATGCCACCAGTACAAGTCATCAACGATCAACTTCTGCAGCTCCTACGGTGGATGAGATCACCGCAATCATGAGAGATCAGTTCGGCATCCTGCCGAAGAAAAGAATGATCGGCTATTCGGCCGTATCCCAACGAGTACGACCGATCCCGCTACCGCCTAAGTATCGGCTCCCTGACTTCACCAAATTCAGTGGGTTAGAAGGAACCAGCTCAATCGAGCACGTGAGCCGATACTTGGCACAGTTGGGTATGGTCTCAGCCTCAGACGAGCTACGCGTGAGGTTCTTCTCGCATCTCTCACGGGTCCGGCTTTTGGGTGGTACACCTCGTTGCCTGACTCGGTTCGGACGTGGAAGCAGCTGGAAGAGCAGTTCACGTACGGTATCACTCGAAGCTACTGAAGCGGCATTGCCGATCTGACCCAGGTTCGGCAAAGGCGAGGAGAGATGGTGTCTGAATACATTCAGCGCTTCAGGACCGTCGGAACCGATGTTATTCGGTTCGTCTAATGAGAAGGAAGCATGCGAGGTGGCGATAGCAGGCTTGTCACCGCTCAAAGATGTGACCTTCCACGCAGTACAATTCACGGCGCATATGGTTCAGAAATTGACGCGTATGACAGCGCCATCCAGAATTGTACCAGGACAAGTACAAGCGCGTCGCCCTGATCGAGATGGACGAAGATGAAGATCCTGCAGGAGATCAGGAGATCGCTGTAGAGTGGACCCGGGGGGCAAAACCCGTGTCACGCAAGTGGGTGAAACAACCAGGGCCAAAGGTTCGACTTCGATTTGAGCAAAACGGAGCAAATTTTTGATTTGCTGCTGAAGGAAAAACAGCTGAAGTTACCCGAAGGCCACAAAATCCCCACGGTACAAGAGATGAACGGTGCCATACTGCAAATGGCATCACACGTTCACTCATGCCACCAACGACTTTGCGCGGACAGATTCAAATGGCGATAGAACAAGGCCGATTACTCTTCGGTCAGTTTGCCATGAGAGTTGACACGCCGTTCCGGTCAACATGGTCGATCTAAGTCACTGCATAGGACGCGAGCCAGGTTTCTCGTTTGATATCAATATGGCAGGGCTTGCAGATCGCCATGGCGAGGATAAGCCATAGAGCAGTCGCTCTCGCGCAAAGATAAAGGAGGCCGATCCACGCGGCCCCCATGATGTGACCGGTATTTAACGAAAGAGGTGATAAGCGTCCGGTATCAATGACCACTCTCCACACATCCTCAACAAATATGAGCAACAGTACGACCGCGCGCTACGACGAAGATGATGATAGATATCGTCGGTCTGATGCAGACAACAGGAAATACCGTCGACACGAAGGGTATGAGCGTCACGCTAGAGGGAGGTCAAGAGAGCGAGAGGACGTGGATAGGCACTGGAACTGTCCTTTCTTCAAACATTGCTGGGACTCAGGAATGAGCCGATTGCCTACAATCGAGAACTGCCCAGAATGTAGACAGAAGAGGAAGGGAACAAATGAAGTTTCAGTGTTCGAGCGACTAGGGCCCCTCCCACCTCAGGACAAACGAGCTGAGTCGTCTCAAGATGAAGACTTTGAGGAGTCAGAAGAAGAAGATAGATATCACCGACCAAGGTGGTGTCCTGATGGACTCAGCCACTCCCAAAAGCGCAGAGTGCAACGGCTAAGAAACGGAAGAGGCGGCGCGATACATGCACGTTGAGGAAAGCACGGCCCGATCTGGCCATGAAAATTCAGCGAGCGGAGGCAGAGCTCGCCACCAAAGAAAGTGTGGCGACCCAAGCAGACAAAAGCCGATGCGGAGGCATCGGCTGATACAAACATGGTGTTCGTTCTCCCGTCAGAGTTTTGTGCTCCAAGAGATGAGGAAGTATCAGTGGCACAGTTTGATTGCGGGCCACGACCAGTTATCTTCGAGAAGCCAAGAGAAAAGAGCTACAGGCATCTCAAGGCCCTATACCTGAAGGGTTATATCAATGGGCAGCCTATTAGCAAGATGCTGGTTGACACGGGAGCAGCAGTCAACATAATGCCGTACTCCATGTTACGATGTTTGGGACGTTCCAATGAAGATTTGATCAAGACCAACGTCACGCTAAGCGACTTCAACGGCCAACCGTCAGAAGCCAAGGGTGTTCTGAACGTGGACTTAACTGTCGGCCAAAGACCATCCCTACATCCTTCTTCATCGTCGACAGCAAGAGCACTTACGCTGTCCATTAGGAAGGGATTGGATCCACGCTAACTGCATTCCATCCACAATGCATCGGTGCATCATACAATGGGATGGAGATGAAGTGGAGGTTGTTCATGGATGATTCGATCGACATCTCTTTGGCTGCCATGAACATCAGGAAGTAAACGACCAAGAGCCGCTCTCGGAATCAATCGGACGGCTGTGAGCGCATCGAAGCTACAAAAGGGTGAGGCTGGTCTTATCCTTGCTGACGAGTAGCAAGATCCGAGTCTATGGACGTACGTGGCAAGGCCGATCCCTGCGATCGGCCCCAAAATAAAAAGTAAGGATTTCACCTCAAGTAAGCCACGTAGTATAGCAGAGAACCAAGAAGTTGTAAACCCTCAGTAAACATTGCAATGGGAAAGGAGGCCGATTCTAGCCATCGGCCAAAATCAACCTCACCATGCCTTCTGCCGGTGTTCATCATTGATTTGGCAGGCGATAGAAAGCTGGGGTATGGGTTTACAGCAGCTGATGAACTAGAAGAGATCGACATTGGTTCTGGGGATAAGCCACGACCAACATTTATCAGCAAATAGTCGGATCAACAACTGCAAGGGAAGCCGATTCCAGCAATCGGCTAAAATCAGTCTCATCACATTTGCTAGTCGCTGTGTTATTTAGCATGGTGGCTTGTGAGACAAGCTTGAATTGGCCGAAAAGCCGATATCTTCAATCACTTGAAGGATTCGGCTCGGGGGGCATACACAGAGAAGGTACAAGGCGTACAAGGCCACGAAGTATGTACCCAAGGGAGCCGATTCATGAAACCTATCGGCGGATAAAAAATCGAAAATACAAAAAATTTCAGCACAGCCGATGCATAGCCATCGACTTTAGAATTATAGAGGTTAAGCTGCCTCTTGATCAGGCCTCTCCGAAGGATAATGGGTGAAGAAAGCTTCTCCTAGGACCATGGGAACAACTGATGACGACGCTATCGGCTGTGGCGTTTCTGCCTGGGGTTTGGCCAAAGTGGTGACTTGGTCAACGTCACCGTCAGTATGGAGGGCATCAGAACTTCATCAGTATTCCCACTGGAAGATTCTTGCAAAGATGATGCCCTGTTTTTGATGAGCTAGAAGGGTAGCAAGTTCAGGGACTGACCTCTTCTTGGAGGCCGATGATGGCACATCTGGCCGGTTTTGCACGGTAGTACCCTCAGAGGTGCCCGAGCTTGAGCCAACGTCGGCATGGATTGCGTCATCGCAATCCCAGAATATTGTTGTTGCGAGACATAATAGTTGAATATCATAGAGTCATCATTATTACACAACATTGTTTTACAAAGATGGATCACATGATCCAATATTACAATAGTAGTTGATCTATGGATCAACGAACATCACAAAGAGCGGAAGCGAAGTAGTAGTAACTATCTAATCCACAGGCCAACGCTTGACGTCGGGAGCGGTCCTAGTTGGCGTAGACGTTCTGCTGTCCATCTTCCTCGTACAGCTGTTCACCTTCATAATCTGGCCATTTGAATAGCCAGGGACAAAGCCATGAGTACTTTTAAAGTACTCGCAAACTAATACATGGTAAGCACTATCAATTGTGGTAAGGGGATACTAAGCTCTAGGTTTATTTGCATAAAGCCAAGTTTATTTCATAAACATTTAGTAAAGATGCTTGAATCACTAGACTAACTCAAGTGGGAACATTAGTGTCATTCCCACAACTCTGTTGAGGTTCAAGTCAAAGTCACCATTCACCGGTCAACTTCAAGTCACCAGTCATATGTCACATTTTTGAAAATGGTCTGATGACGGAACAGTATGGCCTTTCCAATCGTCCGTAACCGTGGACACGGCTATTCGAATAGTTCTACACTCTGCAGAGGTCGTACACTTGTGCCACAATATTTGCAATAATCCGTCAGGGTTAACTGGCCCTGATTTATCATACTCCGTATGCGGACTACCAACCATAACCTTTCACTTATATACTCTAGTACAGGCACCTCTCCCCATGAGCTTGGCCTCCCGGTGAAGACACACCGTCAGCTGGGAACTGCAGGGCTTGGCCGGACAGTTCACCTCAATCACGTCATTTCACATCAATTCACTTTCAACGGAGGCAGCCTCGGCATAACCCCTATGACGCTTGTTTAGAGGGAACCCATACTAAAGCACATAAATTTCTAGTTAAGCCCTTACCCATATTGGGTATTGTGGGGGTACTTTCAAAATTGGAATGGTATCGCATCCGAACCCAACCATCAGTTTTATATCAAAAATCACCATCTTCTCTTGGTCATATTCACCTTCAAAGTCATTCAATGGAATGAACCATCATTCCAAGGTTTCAACTTCATTTCAAAGTCACATGTTCCCATCTAGAGTAGTCCAATTTTTAATTGATTAGCACTAGCAACTATTTCATGAGGGGTGATAAGTATCTTGGAGCTTGCTAGGCTAAGTGTGATTTTCTTATACTACTCTATAATTCAACCAAGTGAATCATAAACCAAAGAGTAACTTTGATAAATAAAATCAAGTAAAGCTTGTAAAGTAAAAACTTTGGGATAGGTTCATGAAGTAAAATGTAATGATGCCTTGCTCTTGTAGAGCTTTGCACCCTGATGGTTAGCAAGTTGATTAGCTTGCACTGGTAATAGCTGGCATTAATATTAGCTTGCCTTGATTGGTGAGGTGATCAAAGTGTTCTTCTTCTTCCTCTTGGTAGAATACCTCCTCCTCTTGATAGTCTCCGGTACTAGCGTCTATAAACGAATACGAGGATACAATCACCAAACAATACTTAAGTACTCTTAATTAGCCTTAGTGGCTCACACAAATGATCTAATATCATTACTGAACATTTATTACAAGATTATGCTAGGGTTTCCTTATTTAGTAATAGGAAAATAATTTCCTCTAATTGAAAAATGGAGTTAGGGTTTCTCTTTAGTTAGTGAGAAAATAATTTCCTCTCATTGAATATTCTTAAGATTTAAGTTCTCTTATGAATAATATATGACCTAGGTTGACCAAAGTCAACCTCTTCATACTTATCATTTGAGAAAATGATTTAAATGAGATTCCATACCTCATGCAATGTAATACTAACATGGTAGTGATTTAATGCCACCAAATAATTCATTATGAGGCTACCTAGACCATGATTACTACCTCATATTGAATTACTTGAGAACAAGATTTAAATGAGAGGAGTATCTCTCATATGATTTAACACATAGTGGTAATTAATTTAAAATATTATTATGGAGGTGATTTAATATTCTTGAATAACCAGGGATGATCCCATGTTGACCAAGGTCAACACTTCACACTTAAGATTTGAGAAAGGTGAGTTAAATGAAATTCATCATCTCATGGGATTTAACTAATCTTTGGAAAATTTAAATACTATTTAGATTTAAGATTATAGGTGAGCAAGTATGAGCCTAGGAAATTAAAGGTCAACACCTTACTTCATATTATTTGGTAAAGATGATTTAAATGTGGTGAGCACCTCATACCATTTTAATAACACCTTGCAATGGTTTAATATCATTAATTAATTTAATGTGAGTTTTAATTGACCATGGTATCTATCTCATATTAATTTGGTTGAGGCAAGATTTAAATGAGACCAAAGTATCATATGATTTAATAACTAGGTTTGAAATATTTAAATACCACTTATGAGAATGATTAATTATTTTCAAATAGAAACCTATGGGTCATTAATACATGTGTTATTAATTCTTATTGAACTATTTGGACTAATGATTTATGTGAGAAGTTATACCTCATATAAGTTAAACTATCATCTAAATGATTTAAAATCTCTAAGCAACCATGCATGAGACTTATTTGACCAAGGTCAGTACCTCTTGTTGAATTACCTAAGATCACAATTTAAATGAGAGAGAAGCCCTCATACTATTTAAATAATTCTATGTGTATGTATTAAATGGGCTAAAAATATCTCCATAGTCATTATTTAACTCTAGTCCCTGATCATGCAAAACAACCATGCTATATTTTTACATAAACAATTAGATTATGTCACATGTGATTTATTAGAGTTGGAATCAACTTAAAATCATTTCTAGATAATTTCTAATATTTATTTGAAGTCAGAAAAGGCCCTGCCTTGTTATTTTTATCATTTAAATTTTATTTCGAATTTGGACATGAGGCCAGTGGCATTATTTAGACAATTTCATGAGCTTTCCAAATATATAAAATTGGTTAAATTTGGTGTAGTAGATTTCAAACTATTCAAATTTGAAGTGGGCAGCAGTATTGGATTTGAACTAAATGGATTAAATCAAATTTGAATTACTGGGCCACGCGGGAAAAGAATTGGGCCGAAACGAGAGGAGAGAGACTGGGCTGGCCCAACTAGCGCTCACCACGCAGCGGGCCGCTGACGGGGGTCCCATGCGTCGGTGTCTCTTAAAGGGCGAAACGGTATGAGCGACGTGATCCGTTAGATCAGAACTCGATCGAATGGCCGGGGAGCATCGTCGTCTCCGACGAGATCCCGGCGTGCTGGCGGCGTACCTAGGGGGTCGGAGGGCGCTGTAGGTCGCCGGAGGTCGATGGCGAGGTTCGAGGCGACGTTGGCGAGGTAGAGGCTCCTGGTACAGTGGCGGAGCTTGGGGAGGCGCGGATCGATGGCGAGGATCTGCGGGCTCCGGCGGCTCCGAGCTTCAAATTGGGGCGACTCCGGCGATGGCTGATGAAATTGACTGGTGGAGGAGGCTCAGTGAGAAGAGGGGAGTGGATGGTGTGCAGAGAGAAGGAGCCGATCGTCCCCTTTTATAGGGTCGAGGGGTGGCCGCGGGGTGCTGGGAAGGTCGACCATGGGCTCGACGTTTCTGGCGATCGAAGGGGCAAGCTATGGAGCGCAGCTGGTAGGCGACGTCTAGGCGGAGCTAGCGCGCTTGATGGCGCGTCCAATGATGGTCTGTGGCGAGCTGGCGACGATGGTGTCCTTGCAGTACCGTGGCGGACGATCTTGATCATGGCGGTGGCTACGGTGCAGGGGCAGGCCTGGGGGTTTGTCTAGCGTGTAGAGGGCGGGGAGGCGGTGCTCGATGCAGGCGTAGCTTGGCCAGAGAAGGACGGAGGTGCTCGAGCGCTTGGCGTACTGGCGATGCCAGAGCGTGGTCACCGCGCGTGCTGGCATGGTTTTGGTCGTGCAGAGCGTGCGTGTTCTGGCCAGTAGCATGCGTCTCTTTGCCTAGTAGTACGAGAGTGTTTAGGGTGGTGAGAGCTACCTATTTGACATGGTAGGGAGGCCAGAGAGAGGGATGCCAAAGGTGGCCGGCATGGTGCATGGTGTGAACTTTTCTCTTATTTTCTCCACTTGAAACGGTGGTGCAAGGACATGGCAATGATGCAGGGGTTGCAGAGGGGTGTGATGATCACCAAATGAAAGTGGTTTAGGCTTTGGACCAGAGGTTAATAGCATGTGTTGTAATTCTGAAACTATGCCTGCCATGTGTTCGATAAAATGGCCGCATGAAGAAAAAGTTAGAATTTTGCAATTCTTTTTGGTGGAGATCATTTATATAATTAATGTGATTGAATGGTGGTGGTGGTGTTCATTTTGGTGGTGGTTTGTGAGATTTCAAATTTGGGGTTGATCTTCTCATAGTTTCAAAGTCTCCACTTGTCAATTCTATACTGGTCAACCTGGTCAAAGTTAGCATGTGTGGTCAACATGAAAGTTGTTCTCCTTGACATGGTCTTGGATGACATGGCATTGGTTGACTAAGTTTAGTTTAAGATTTGAGAAAACCAGAGGGGTTAAGTGAGGAACATTTTATAAAATGGCCAAATGACCATTATCACATGTATGTTGATTTTGAGATTTGCTTTGATTTGATTTTGGTTTCTTTGATGCAAGTGTGTTTGTTTATCATATATAAGAGTTTTACAAACCATAGATCAAGCTATGGTGGCCTTGGGTGAAGATTTGCAAAATTGGCATAAGGTGTATGTGAGTAAAAATGGAATTATCCCACCATTTGAATTCTCTCTATTTGATTTGACTTTTGTTGACTCTAATGTGGTTCTTATTAGTTTAGAAACATTTTAAGAGCATTGAAACCAATTCAAATGGTCTTGTTCAAAGATTTGTAAATTTGGCCTTAATACATAAGAGATGAGGTGTCAAATTTTACTAAACTTGTAAATGGTTGATCTTGCTTCACTTGGACATGGGTTAGGGTCCATTTAGTGTTATATTAGGTTTAGAGATGGTTTCACACCACTTGGTCAAGGTTTAGAGTCATAGGTCAAGGTTTAGTGAATTGGCTATGTGTCACATAGGCTTCTATGCATATGTTGCATTTGATTTTTAATTTGACTTGGTTTGACCCAATTGGTGTTGTTGAGTGTTGAAATGGTATATGGAGGTGATCCAACCATTCACAATAAGTCCTAGGGTCCATTTTCTTAAATTCCCATATTTGCTATTTTACTCTCATATGCCTCTATGGCATTTTTAGTTTCTTTTTATTTTCTTTTGTTTCAACTTGGAATGATTGAGGAAGTACTATATAAGGTTTATGAAGCTTTTCCAATCCTTTAAATAAAGTGGAAAGGTCTAGGGTAAAGATTTATAATTATAGCCATAGGCACATATGCCTTTTTCTCATTTAATTTCCTTTTATTTTATTTTAACTAGGATGGTGAGAAGAGGGGTGGGGTTTTAGGGTTTAAGATTATTTCCAATACTAATAACAAGCAATCATGGCAATAGCACAAGAATTAAGCAGGATTATTATTTACCAAACTTAATTTAATAAAAGTTTTTGTTGGTTCCAAAATTTGGAACTAGGGGAATTTGTTTATTTTGTTTTAAATTTCTGGGATGTTACAAACCCTTCCCCCTTAAACAAATCTCGTCCCGAGATTTTAAAAAAAGTTAGGCTCCTAAGAGAGATTGAGCATTTTGATTAGCAGAAAGGCATACTTGTCAGGGTCTGGGGTGCTTCATGAGCTTCAGTGGCAGTCATATGGTAGAAACGGCCGTTGTTGTTATTCTGGTTCCTTCTACCTGCGAAGCGCGTTGTTCTGGGCGGTGCAGCGGTGTTGGCGGCAATCTTGGCAAGTTTCTTGGGGCACTCCTTGGAGTAGTGGCCCACAACTCCACATTCATAGCAGTTTACAGTTGACTTGTCCTTCGGGGTGACGGGGATGGCATTGCTTCCAGTCCTCGGGCCAGTGTTGGTATTGGTGTTGTTCCCACTGTGGTGGTGGCTGTTGTGGTTGTGGTTGTTATTGTTGTTACCTCGGGCTTGGGGTCCTCCGTTGTTGTTGCGTAGTTGGGGCGATAGGTCGAGCGGGTGGCCTGTTGTTTCTGGGGTGAATCCTCCGGAGGAGTTGTTGCGGTGCTTCTGGGTATGGTGGGGTCCATTCGGTTCATCATTCGCTTGCGGTTCTCATTGGCCTGATGCAGCTTTCCTTCCATCTGTATGGCTGAGTCCACGAGGGCTTCGAGGTCAGAACGGAATATTCACTAACACCGTTTGCATCTCGTCGTGTAGTCCGTTCAGAAATCTTTCCTTTCTTTTCTCATTTGTGTCGGTCTCGTCCGGGGCTTGACAGAGTGAGAAACCTGTCGCGGTATTCCACCACGGACATTTTTCCTTGCTTGAGTTCACGGAACTCGTCTCTCATTTTCTTGATTAGTCCTTGGGGCACATGGTACTTGCTGAACTTCAGCTTGAAGTCTTCCCATGTCATCATCCTCCATTCATTGCACGGGCACTAGTCCACCAGGCTCGAGGTCCTGGGTAGTGGGTGGCAAACAGTACTTTTGCGGCTTCAACTCCCGCCTTCAAGGTTGTTCTCTATTGTCAAGCCGTCATCACATCGAGGGGCTCTTCGGTTTTGCTGAACATTGGAGGGTTGGTGTTAAATTCTTCAGCTTTGACCCGGGTGATCGTGGTTTCATGGCCTTGATTGTTCTGAGCTATCTGTTGCAGTGCAGCAAGGTTTGCTTGGCGTTCAGCTCTTTCGGCTTCCCGGTCTGCCATCATTGTCTGCAGTAGTTGCATCATGGCATCCTGGGTGGCGTTGCGGTTTGGTGGGGCCATCTGATTATGTAGATATATCATGAGGTAAGAGGGAATTTTCTATGGCTTAGTTTGAGTTAGGTTTAAACTTAAAACTTGAAATATTTTTGTGATGAACATAGCACACACTTTATTTATTCACAACAAACATCACACATTACAAGTTAAAGCACTAAGGGTTTTAAGAACCCTTCTTCCACAATCTACGATACATGGTGCGGGATACAACTCACACCTACGTAAGTGAAGCTAGTGCAACTATTCCTCATTTTCTTCATCCACATCGATGGGAATGATCCCATCCTCCGCAGACTCCAGAAACTCATAGTCTTCCTCATCGGTGAACTCGTCATCCTCAAAGTCGTTGTCGTCGCTCAGGAAGTCATCACCTCCTTGGATGTCTTCTCCATCCTCCTCCATCTCCTGGATCTGGTCCTGCTGGGTCCGGACAGTCACCTCCAAGGTGCGAATCTTCTCGCGAAGACGGGTGATAGTAGCGACATTCTTGGCGCGCTGCAGGCGGAGTGACCGGCGGTCCTTGGCGAGTAGCCTGATGGCGTCGGCATGATGAGCCAAAGCCATCTGGGCACGGTGGGCATGGACACGTGTCAGCTCCAGGTCCTTCCGGGTCTCATGAAGCATAAAGTCCAAATGCTCCACATGAATCTTGAGCACCGGGTGCGAAGAGAGTGCCATGGGTTCCCCCATGGTGTCGTGCCTCGCGAAGTGGGCGAAGCGGCTTCCCCGGAGTGCGGCGATGTTCTGTCCGCACACCCGAGCAAGTCCCTCCTGAAGGGCGTGAGCAAGACCGTCCACCCAGCTGCATGCCTTGAAGGAGAAAAGGATCCTCTCCGAGATGGGAGGCTCCGGGCTTCCCTTCAAGTCAGCGGTGATCATCCACTGCTGTTCCCCGTGGGGGTGTTGTGGATCCGGACTCCGTGGAACTGGGGAGGTGGGCGTTCGAGCTTCTCGGACACTAGGTACAAGTCGCGCTCAAACACCAGACTTCCTCCGTTTTCCAGATCGTAGGTCTCCGTCTGGACGTAGGGCTCCATCTGAAAGTGAAATGGATAAGTAAGTTAGAGATGTGTACGAGTGTGGCAAAATTTTAAATGGATTTATAAGGAGGTGCATGGCTTATTTTTAAGAAGATCTGGTAGAGAAGAAAATGAATAAGTTTTTCACAAATACTCACTTCATTTGTTTAGAAACTAAAATTTTCCGAACGTCCATTCTAACTAGGGTCTTCTAAGGTCAAACAATGGCTCTGATACCAACTTGTCAACACCCGGATTTTTACGTCCAGATGCCTATTATGCCGTACATCGCAATCCCAGGAATATTGTTGTTGCGAGACATAATAGTTGAATATCATAGAGTCATCATTTATTACAACACATCATTGTTTTACAAAGATGGATCACATGATCCAATATTACAATAGTAGTTGATCTATGGATCAACGAACATCACAAAGAGCGGAAGCGAAGTAGTAGTGGCTATCTAATCCACAGGCCAACGCTTGACGTCAGGAGCGGTCCTAGTTGGCGTAGACATTCTGCTGTCCATCTTCCTCGTACAGCTGTTCACCTTCATAATCTGGCCATTTGAATAGCCAGGGACAAAGCCATGAGTACTTTTAAAGTACTCGCAAACTAATACTAGTGTAAGCACTATCAATTGTGGTAAGGGGATACTAAGCTCTAGGTTTATTTGCATAAAGCCAAGTTTATTTCATAAACATTTAGTAAAGATGCTTGAATCACTAGACTAACTCAAGTGGGAACATTAGTGTCATTCCCACAACTCTGTTGAGGTTCAAGTCAAAGTCACCATTCACCGGTCAACTTCATCAGCCATCGCCGGAGTCGCCCCAATTTCAAGTCAAAGTCACCATGTCACATGTGATTTATTAGAGTTGGAATCAACTTAAAATCATTTCTAGATAATTTCTAATATTTATTTGAAGTCAGAAAAGGCCCTGCCTTGTTATTTTTATCATTTAAATTTTATTTCGAATTTGGACATGAGGCCAGTGGCATTATTTAGACAATTTCATGAGCTTTCCAAATATATAAAATTGGTTAAATTTGGTGTAGTAGATTTCAAACTATTCAAATTTGAAGTGGGCAGCAGTATTGGATTTGAACTAAATGGATTAAATCAAATTTGAATTACTGGGCCACGCGGGAAAAGAATTGGGCCGAAACGAGAGGAGAGAGACTGGGCTAGCGCTCACCACGCAGCGGGCCGCCTGACAGGGGGTCCCATGCGTCAGTGTCTCTTAAAGGGCGAAACGGTATGAGCGACGTGATCCGTTAGATCAGAACTCGATCGAATGGCCGGGGAGCATCGTCGTCTCCGACGAGATCCCGGCGTGCTGGCGGCGTACCTAGGGGGTCGGAGGGCGCTGTAGGTCGCCGGAGGTCGATGGCGAGGTTCGAGGCGACGTTGGCGAGGTAGGAGAGGCTCCTGGTACAGTGGCGGAGCTTGGGGAGGCGCGGATTGATGGCGAGGATCTGCGGGCTCCGGCGGCTCCGAGCTTCAAATTGGGGCGACTCCGGCGATGGCTGATGAAGTTGACCGGTGAATGCTTTTGAAACAACAGAGTGGTGGGAATGACACTAGTTAGTCTAGTGATTAGTCTCTATTTAAGCATCTTGGTAAACTTGGCTTTGCAAATAAGCGTTAACCATTACCACGATAGTGCTACCATGTATTAGTTTGCGAGTACTTTAAAAGTACTCATGGCTTTGTCCCTGGCTATTTAAATGGCCAGATTATGAAGGTGAACAGCTGTACGAGGAAAATGGACAGCAGAACGTCTACGCCAACTAGGACCGCTCCTTACGTCAAGCGTTGGCCTGTGGATTAGATAGCCACTACTACTTCGCTTCCGCTCTTTGTGATGTTCGTCCATAGATCAACTACTATTGTAATATTGGATCATGTGATCCATCTTTGTAAAACAATGATGTGTTGTAATAAATGATGACTCTATGATATTCAACTATTATGTCTCGCAACAACAATATTCTGGGATTGCGATGTACAGCATAATAGGCATCTGGACGTAAAAATCCGGGTGTTGACATGGACCTTCGTCGGCTGGATTGTGTGCCCTCGCTGATGTTATCGTCAGTAGAGGTCTACAAGAGCAGGATTACTGGACTTAACAGGCTGCTGAAGCCTAGAGAGGTGTTTGCCCTTCAAAGTTGTCCTGGCAGCCATCTATTTCACTACCGTTCTCGCCTTGACTACGGCTCGGGGGGCAGCTGGCCCTGAAGATTCTTCGCTCTGAGGAGCCGATTGTGTTGAAATCGGCTGTCTCCGCATCATAACCATGTTGAAAGGTGGCGAGTTCTTGCAGAAGAAGACCACCAGGGTTGATGGGAGGAGTTTGAAGAAGGAGCCGTCATCATTGATAGGCTCTAGGCCAGTTTGTTGCTGCAAAGAAACAGGGCGTCGCGAGGAAAGTTGTGGGCAAATGGCACCTGTTATGCAGGAATGTCAGCTTCAACATCAAGGTTTTCAGCAACGGTCCTAGAAGCTTTCCTGGAGACATTAATTCAGGAGTTTTGCCGTCAGGTCTAACGTCACGTTCAGATGATTTGGAGTCCAAAATCTAGGGGTCCCATGGCTGTGGGTTGGACCTGTTCGATTGAAAATTTGGGATCTGAATCTGATCAAGGATTGCAAGTTACCGTCTGAGGGAATAACTGGATTAACCCGTCTTGCAATTTATTATAAAAACTGATGCGTTGCCATCGGCTCATTGAGCATTGACCAAGTTGACAATCGGCAAAGACAAGATAAGGGAGAATCGGCTAAATCGACATGAAAGAAATCGGCAAAGTCAAATTGGGGGAATTTCTTCATTGATAATAAGATTTCTTACATAAAAGAGCTGATTGCTCTCAAAAGGAAGAACTAGGGGGATACATTGCCCCATCTACTACTATGGATCCTATGCTAGAGATCCTATCTAGGGGCTGTCGCTGCCCTCGTCATCGCCGTCGTCGCCGCTGTCGGCGCTACTCTCGGCGGACTCGTTGTCGCTGCTGCCGCGGCCGCCGGCAGGGCCCTCGTTGTCCTCGTCTTCCTCTTCAGCGTCGTCTTCGTCGCTGTCGAAGTCGCTGAGGTTGCCCGGCCAAGGACAGAAGCGCTTGGCCGGCGGCTCGTCGGAGGAGGTGTCGTCCTCCTCCTCCTCTTCCTTCTCCTCCTCCTCGAAGGAGGTGACGTCATCCCAGGAGTAGCGATCGTCGTCGCTCTCCTCCTCCGTCTCCCCGTCGGCGAGGAAGCGGAGGTCGCTCTCCCGTCGGTCGAGGACTGGTCGTCCTCGGACCAGACGGAGAAGTCTGGACTCGTCCCCGTCTTCTATGGCGCGGCGAATGTGGGCCTCGTGGGCCGCCATCGGGTCCCACTCCGGCGTCGGCTCCCGGAGGGGGGAGGACTGGACAGAAAGACCCGATGAAGAAGAGGAGGAAGAAGAGGAAGACATGGTGGCAGAGGAGGGCTCTTGGAGTACTAATGCGGAGGGGATGAAGAAGGGAACTGCAAGAAGTGGCTAAATAAAAGGGGATATAGCAGAGATTTAATGCTTAAGCAGTTTTCGAGGATATGGTGCCACAACTGTCAAATCATGCAGGGGAGTTGAGAAGGCAAGGCATCATGATGAAGAATACTGCGACGGTTCTGCTCTGCCACGACATGACCCTTCGAAGGAAAAACAGAGTGATTTTGAAATTATCATTGCCAAAACCAGGGGGCATGTGTTATCACCAGATTTTGGCCAAATCAGGAGATGGGCCGTAAGTGAAGATGGGCTTGAAGGACATACACGTGGAGCGTCTTTGAAGCGGCCTTGCGCGAGGAGTTTGGGCTAGATTGCCCATGTATCTGTAATATAGTAGATTAGATAGAGTTTAACCCGTGCACGGTTAGGTGCACGTCCAAATCAGAAAGTCCCTTGGAGTATAAATATGTATCTAGGGTTATCGGAAAAGGAGGACAATCACGTTCACAACAAACACAAATCAGGCGCATCGCCACCCCTTCTTTCGAGGGTTTCTCCCGGGTAAGCATCATGCTGCCTAGATCGCATCTTGCGATCTAGGCAGCACACGTTTATTCGTTTACCTTGTGCTGCTCGTACTGAAGCGTTGTTGATGGCGAGCACTACTTATCATAGATGTTTTGGGGCTTGCATAGATGCTTTTCTTGCGCATATCTGCTTAGCTGTGCTGTCCCTCGATATCTAGCTGCCCTTACACCTATCCAGGTGTAAGGGCAGCGTCTTGCTTGTTCGTTGTTTAGTAGATCCGATCCGTTATAGTTGCTCCTTGATTCTTCAAGGATTGGTTTAATATCTGTATGACTAGGCCTTACAAACGGGTTGAACGATCCGGTAGTACGCTAGGTATGGTTTGTTAGCCTTAAGAGGGATGTTCCGGGAATTAACTTAATGTTGGTTTTTAGGCCTCTTTTAGGGTTAGTTTTCCATTATCTTGCGTGTCTATTAGGCTCAACTACGCGTAGGATGTTCCGATCATACGGTAAAAACCCTAAACTGTCGTAGATTGGTTTAGCTTTATACTGATCAAGCAGGAGCCCCATGCCATCGTCAACCCGACATAAACCATGGGGCGATCGGCTCTTTGAGCCGATCCACAGGGCAACCTGAGAGCCGATCGGGCTCGTATTTAATGTTTACGTGTGTGCCATGCGGGTAACTAATCAAAGCAATCCAACACCTTCCTGAGCAGGTATAGGTCAGGTGGCACGCCCTTGCAACCGCTAGGTCGTGTGCCGGAGCATTTGCGGGACGACGTCGAGGGACCAGGGCCCTCTGCAGCCTTGGAAGCCTCCCGGCTCTTCGTGTTGCTTAACCATCCGGTGGGTTTTGGCAGACAACAGCTTCTAAGACACAAAGGAAGTTAAAAGTTAGTTACATGTGCCATAGACATACAACCCAGCAAAACCTTATTTTCAGAATTGAGGTACAACTCAGCGTAACTCCCTAATATTTCTGAACAGAGTGCCTAATCACCTCAGGCGACGCAGATGGCGGGCATCTAAGCTCTTCACTCGAGAGGATAGAAGCCCGCTGCAGCTTCGTCGCCGGGGTTGAGGAGGAGCATTTACAGCAGATAAGAGCATCTCCAGTCGCGTCCCCCAAAGCGTCCCCCAAAGCGATTTGGGGCGCGCCGGACAAAAAAAGCGTTCCAGCCGCGTCCCCCAAAGCCCTTTTTGTCGGCGCGCCCCGATACGTGTCCGGCGCCCGAGCCCGTCCCCGTCCCACGGGGACGCACCGGGACGCCGGACACAACAACGAGGCGGGGAGTGGCGGGGCCGACCCGTCAGCGGCACAATTAATTTAAACCTCACCGTCGCCTACCTCGCGACGGAAGTTATGGCGCGCGCAGCGACGGTGCAGTTCCCGCGAGGCGCAGCGACGCGTCCCGTCGCGCTAGCTCTGCGTGCCGTCGTTAATGAGCGCCACCGCTCCTCCGCCTCCCTCCGGCCTATAAAAAGGGCGCCTCTCATCGTCCCTCTCACACACAAACCCTAGCGCCTCTCTCCCAAACCCTAGCCGCCACCATCTCTCAACAAGACTCGCCGCCATGTCTGGTAGAGGCGGAGGCCGACCTCGCGGCCGCGGCCGTGGTCGTGGTCGTGGCCGCGGCATAGCTGAACGGTCGCCGTCGCCTCCCGCGCCGTCGTCTTCATCGTCGGAGATGGACGTGGAGCCGGACGTCCTGTTCGAGTTCGTCCACGTCCTCAAGGGCGACCCGCGCGGCATCCAGAGGCTGCCGGACTCCTTCGCCGAGTACGTCGGCGGCGTACGCCCGCGCACGATGCATCTGCGGGAGCATTCGTGCGGCTACTGCCGGTGGATCGTCGACGCGATCTACGACGCGCGCGGCAAGATGTACCTCAACATCGGCTGGGAGAAGTTCGCGCGCCACCACCGCCTCCAAGCCGGCTTCATCCTCGTGTTCTCCTACTTCGGCAACAGGGACATGAGCATCAAGGTCTTCGACGAGAGTCGCTGCCGCCGGGACTACCACGTCGACAGGGACTCCCACGACGACAGCACCGACTCGGAGGACGACTGAGTGTTGTTTCTTCGCAGCGAATACGTGCACGGAGGTTTCTGCCTGTTCGCCTCATCGGTAGAACCAACAAGGGCACCATCCTCCCGCTGGATTTTCCAGTTTAGGTGACTGGGTGTGCCCTGGAGTGTTGTTTCTTAGCAGCGAACACAGGAAACCGCCGATGCACGGCCTAGTTAGGTTTAGTTTTTTTGCAATATTTTATATTTGTGTCCACCATGGTTCAAACTATGTATTAGTTTGTGGAAAACCATGTTCCAAACTATGTCTTCGTGTAAACCACGTTCCCAATTATGTATTAGTTTGTGGAAATTGAAATAAAAATGCCAAGAAAAACTATTTTAAATGTTTGGGGGCGGCGTTTGGGGGACGCGGCTGGGGAGCGACGTCCCCCAAACGCGGCACGAACAAAACACGTCCCCCAAACGCTCAATCCGGCGCGGTTTGGGGGACGGTTTGGGGGACGCGGCTGGAGATGCTCTAAGTGTACCCAAACTATAATGATGATCCTAGATAAACTCATAACATGAAAGAATTACAGAGAAGACTAACCAATCCAATTGATCTTGTTCATGTTTTTTCTCTTAAAATTTCTCAATGGCAAATTTCACCGACAACAAAAAAATGTTGCTTGCAAAGGTGCCGCCACGGCACACGACGACAAGAGCCTGCCGCCACAGCCAGCGACGACATGTGCCACGTGTCGCCTGGGGGTGCTGCCACCAGGCTGGAGGTGGTCATTTCTGTCAATTGCACTCACAGGTGGTCCTTTTTGTCAATTCAGTGGACAGGGTGGTCCTTTGTAAATTAATAAGCAAAATGAAAAGATCTAAAAAAAGCAAAAAGAAATGTGAATATTAGAGAAATATGAATTGAGGCCAATTGTATAGTATTAACAAATTTGATCTTAGTTCATCTGGTTGATACCTGGATCAAATATTTTGGCTATGAATAGGAAGTCACAAACTCTCACAACAATAGCAGTAGTAACTTTTAAAGAACATACTTTATTGTCATGGACACAATTACTAAAAAGTATAACAAATAACCTGAAAATCATTTGTTTTGTTAACAACGAAATAGATAATATCTAGCCCACTTTGAAATGTCTAGATGGTCTTACATAGTGAACAGAGTGAGCAAGTTAATTTACCATCAGTTGGTGCAATTTGTGAAGCCAGGTCAATTCAAATAAAGTAAGTTATGTAGCTTGTCACAGGTTGACTTGGTCGCTCTCTCATTCCTCTTGAGCAAACCCACAAGTATCGCATCGCATTTACTAAACCAAGTGTGCCTCGACATCATATATTACATTCCTACTTGGATGGAATCATGCATGGATATAGTAACTCAAACACAAGCTTGGGGAAGTAGTCTTCGAGGTGACAACCGGTTCTCTCCCCCGCGTCGCCTCCTCCTGGCGACCGGGGGACGAAACCCTAGGCCGCCGCCGCCAGCTCCCCCCGCCTCGATCTCCCCTCCTCGTCGCCCCCGGAGGCGCCGCCGGTCGAAGGCCGCGACGCCCAGGAAGGGGGCGGCGGGGATCTGGGCTCCCGGCTCCGCGCGCGACGATAGGAGGAGGAACGCCGCGCGGGATCTGCTGTTGCCGGAGCGGGCGCGATGGCGGCGCCCCTGCTGCGTCTTGCTCCTGCCGGAGCAGCCGTGGGTCAGGGCGTGGTCGACATGCGCTCCTCCCGGTGGGGGCTTGGGCACCGGAGGCGGCGGCCTCTGCGAGGTGAGGGCGGCGCGGTCCCTGGCGGCGGGGAGCGCTTGCTGATGCTGAGGACCGTCTCCTCGGTCGCGTGGGCGGCGTGGAGGCGGTGGAGGGTGCTCGGGCCGCGGTGGTTGCCCCGTCGACCTCGTGGCAGATCTGAAGACGGAGGCCGGATTTCATGTGGTACCCACCCCAAGGCCATGACTTCCGGCGTTCTCGTCGGTGTGGTTGGGGTGGCAGGGCAGGGGGCTCTGGCCGGGAGAAATCCTTGGCCGGCGGTGGCGGTCACAGCGTCGGCGACGTCCTGGACGCCGTCTTCCTCCTTGGAGGCGATGCTGAGGTATATCCCCTTCTCTCCTTCCTTTGGCACCCGGGTGAAAACCCAAATCTCTGGATTGGGCAGCGACGGCGCTCTGGCGTCGTGTTCCTTCTTGAAGGCGCCGCCTTGGGTCGGCGGAAGGTGTCCGTGCTGCGTGGGTGTCCTGGTCTGCGGTTGCGGCGCTTGCCGTGTCTTCTCTGGCGATCTCCGTCCTGATGCTGAAGTCTTTTGGGTGGCCGGTGCGTTGGCCGGCGGCGAGGCCTGTGGTCTGTCGCGTGTGGTGGTCGTGTCTGGTTCTTGTCCTTGGTTTGATGCCCCTGGTGCTCATTCGTGCTCTAGGGAGAGCTGCTCCGCTTGCCGACGGTCCGGCGCCCTACGAGCCAGGGCGAGAAGGTTGGGACCTTCTTCGGAGGTGGAGGCGGATGGCATTCCGGCTGCGATGCGACAGGACTTGACGGTGGCAGGATTCCCGGTGGCGAGCTTCATGGCGTTGTTTCTCCTCCGCTCTGGTTCTTCCTTGAGATGATGGCCTTGATGACAAGTTGTTTTCTTTGTAATCTTTCGTTTGCTTGTTCATCGATGTTTGTAAGCTGTTCTTCAGCATCCTGTAACACTTGCCGGCAACGGCCTTATTAATTTAAAGCAGGGCTACGGCCTACTCTTTAAAAAAAGTAACTCAAACAAAATGTACGATCGAATTGCTCACTTTTGATCTAGCTTGGCAACTGTACGTATTCTGGTTGTGCATGCAATATCCTATGTTCCTCTTCTAACTTCAGCCAAAGATTCTGAACCGGTGAGAGAAGCCACAGTCAGAGGGTTGAGTTTTTTAGGTACATGCTGTGATAGGGCCTCCTGGCCATAGGTGACACAGTGGCGATGTTTCTATTTCTCCCCTGCCTTCTCCATAGCAGCGGAAAAGAACCCCAAAACGAAAATGCCGAATCAAAAACACCAACATGGTGGAGGTCGAAGGCAACCAATCCTGAATGCTAAATAGATCACCGGTATAGATGAGTACCTTGGCGAGAAGTCCCGCATCAACGATGCTTTGTACAGAGGTGTAGCCCTGGCATCAACAGATGCTGCAGTAGCTCTGCTGTTGGCGTCCATGAAGCCTAGCTCCGCACACACACAAAGTAGCAGCCAGGTGTCGGCTCCCACCACAAGACAGTCAGGAGGTCCCTAATTCCTGGCAACGTCGGGCACACCACATGGTTGCATGCCGCCCGTAGACGTAGCCGCTTCAGGGGTTGGTAGAGGCGCACATCAAATTTGGTTATTTGATGAACCGCTACCGATTTTGATGAACTGCTTCCGCACGACGTCTTATGGGGAGGCGAAGCTCGCATATACGTTATTGATTTCCATTTCAGTTGTATAAACACTGTTGTTGAACAATTTGGTTATTTCTAGAAATCAGGAATGCAACAGATGCCAAAGTAGGTGAACTATTAAAGGAAGCATTTTGTAGGGAAGGAAACTATAGTTGTTTCCAGAAAATTTCTTGGGGCCAGAAGTTTAATCTAGTGGTGTGTAGAAATAAATGTTGGATTCTCCCCTTCCTACATGTATTCAAATTCAAGCAACTCTGGCATGTCTAGGAAGACCGCAACTAATAACCACACTTTAAATGAAAAGTGATTAACCTGAACTACCACTATATGTGTTAAGCATTAATTACCAGGCATCGGGCGGTTTCATCATACTTGGTACCGTACAAAAAGCGGGCATAATGTTTCTCTTGAAAAGAAAATAAGGGCAGGGTATAGAAGATAGTGTGCTCAACTGCATTCAAAGATATTGGTGCGCACTATCAGTAGAAAACCTGCTCTGTAGGACTAACAAATATTACTTGAGGAAACACATCAACACTCCATGGATACACGGAATAAAGAATTAAAATAGGTTAGTTTAGAACACTACATCTAAAACTTTTAATACCATAGCATCCCAACTGGTTTCCATGGACTGCCCTAAAAGATAGAAAAAGGATTGCATCATCTCTCACGCATGGGACGCATGGGGAGTTCAGGAAAACATTACCAGTTCTGATATACTTCTGCTACCTCAGCACCTGTAGGCTTTTTCTAATATATGATCATCCAATAATTTCATAGGACAGAATCATTTGTATCAA
The DNA here is from genome assembly GCA_030979885.1 of Lolium multiflorum. Taxonomy (NCBI): domain Eukaryota; kingdom Viridiplantae; phylum Streptophyta; class Magnoliopsida; order Poales; family Poaceae; genus Lolium; species Lolium multiflorum. The sequence continues at coordinate 193,126,401 of CM061749.1, forward strand.
GCATATGACCAATTATGATTTTCCCCATATATGATCTAAATTGGCAAAATTTGAGTTGTAGATGCAGATTATAGTTTCTAGGACTGACCAACTGAAGATGCAAGGTAGCTGAAACAGGAAAAAAGAGGTGGAACTAACTATTCAGATTTTAAAATCAAGACAAAGCAATATGTTCCATGGCTTCTAAAACAAATAAGTACAACTAAAATGTTTGTGAATTCTAACAGTGATAGTGATAGGCTGATACTACATAACCAAAACAGGGGTTGCAATATAAAAAGGTTGACATCACCAAGAGGAGTAAGCATGACTTCTAAAACACATTGAGTTTCTTGTATAAAGAACAAGGAAATATGCATCCATGGCTTATCTATTTAGCAATAGACCATTGAGGCCCTAGAAATACATGGGTAGATATCATGTGCCTCGTTTTTCCCATTTTGCATTCTTGCATGAAGTAACTTGACCTACATACAGACAAACTTCTGAAAACATGAGATTATTGCGATATCAATGTCAAGAGTGTAGCTACCATATATAATACTCATCCTAGAGAGAAATGGGACAGAGAAAATTGATTGAAAATGGACTAAAAACAGGAAGAAATCTGCATGCTTTTATAGGGATAATATGGATACTCAATCTCGCTAGAAAAACAAAGCATTCACACTTAATTTCCAGTCCATGTTTCACTCTAATCACACCAGGAAGCAAAGCATTTCCAAATAATTTCCAACTACTTTTATATTTCACTCATAAGGTGAGAACTTTCCTATTGCCAAGAACTGGAGGAGCTGTGCTGAATTACAATCCCTTACAACATGATACAAAAACCAATCAAACCTATGAAATAAACCAAAAAAGAAGAAATATCTGAGCCAAAGTGTAAGGAAGAAAATGAGATAGGTAGAATCTAGGAGAAGATGGCACCTCGACTAACAACACTGGGAAACAAATATTTCTAGCTTGATGGCTCAACATCATAAATGATTGTAGTACTTCCTACAGGGTTACAGCAGGACACATTAAGGATTACTTAACCTTCTTGATATAAATTCCTTGACCCTTCTAGGTAGAAATGGACTTCGAAAGTGTGACAATACATGTTCCTTCCTTTAAAGCAGCTGCACGTGTTTTGTTTATCCTTAGCAGAGCACTGCAATTCTTAGACCATCTATATAATCAGCCTAATAAAAATTCACTATGACCAGAGGACTAATATCAATTTCCTCAAAACTCATCTACGTTGTATAACATAGTACTATGTGTGAAATATAACATTGGCTAGAATGTTTCATAATCCATACTAACAAGGCCACTCCTCCTTGCTCGAGCATACCTATGCACGTCACGCCGCCGAGGCTTGGCTCAAGCGATGGACGCAGGACTGACCCCAAACGATCCACAGAGTCACCCGAGCACACCACCACATGCCGCACCATCGAAGCTTGGCTCAGGCACATGTACGTGGGCAGCGGGACAGACCCCTCCTCTCCAAGGGGCTGGACTTGGCCCACAGAACCGCCGTGAAAGCAGACTTGTGCATGCTACACCGCCAAGGCTTGGCTGAAACACATGGAAAGCAGGCTGGAACCCCAACAACCCTGGCGAACAGAGAGAGGCGGCTGAGTACAGCACCGCACGCTGCACCGCCAAGGCTTGGCTTGGCTCAGGTGCACGGGCATGGGCTCCGGGAGGACTGGGACTGCTTGTCCCGCGGAACCGCCATGAAAGGCCAGGCGGGCACCATAGCAAGACGGGCAGTCTACTTGCAGACAACAACACTTCAAGTCACTATCTGTTCGATAGCCAGGACAACATCAAGGTACAGCAACAAAAAGTGGTTGGCATTTCGTCGAACATTATGCCCGCGCACTATTTCTTCCTCTATGTCAGCCTACACCTTCCTCGTTGACCAATCAAACCAGTGCGCCCAGCCTCCACGGAGCACCTTAATGCCAGAGCGAACCACCACCTCAAGCAGCACTCGGGGCGGGCAAGGGCGGCCGAGCACGCCGACATGCACCGCACAGGCGAGACTGGGCTCAAGCGTGCGGACGCCAGCGACGCGAAGACCTCCGCCTCCTCCCCTTGAGCGGGCAAAGCGTGGGCCGAGGAACCGCCGCACCGAAGACTTCAAATGGGCGGCGGCGATTCCTCGCCAGCGCGCGGCGCGTAGCCTAGGGTGGGCTCAGGCGCACATACATGGGAGCCATGATGAGAGGAGGAGAGCTGGCTAGGTCAAGGTTGGCAAAAAAGCAATGGAGTGCGCAGCCGCCGCCATCTCCTGGAATCGCGCCACCGCCGCCATCTCCTTGAATCGCGCCACCGCACCCGGAATTCCCTAGCCCTACCTGGATTCGCGCCCTCCCCAGCCGCCACCCGTTGACTGTTGCCAACGAAGAGAGAGGAGCGGCCAGATTGGAGAGCAAAGCCGCCGCAGCCGGCAAGACCAGCCAGCGGAGAGAGAGGATCGGCCGGAATCGAGAGGAAAGACCACCATGAATCGAGAAAGCGGTCAGTCAAACCCCACACCCCACACGGCTACACGGACGGAAAGGATAGAGCAGGCCCGAACAGAACACGCGTCGACGCAGCCCACACACCGACAATTGGCCCCACGGCGAAGCGAGCACCGTCCAAACGCTGAGGATGCTCGGATCGCAACGGTCTTAACCTTTTTAAAGAATGGAACAATCACTGTACATCTTTTTACAAGTCACAGTCGTCAGTTTGCTATATCTATTGGTTAAATCCTCTTCTCTCTGTATGCAGAAAGTGAATGCACTAATGGAGTCAAAGGATGGCCAAAAGTCTAGAGGTAGTACTGACGTAATACAAAGCTACACTCAGTTAGACCATTGATGATGTTCCAACAAGCTGGAGGCGCCAAGAAGTTTTCTGCTCCATACTTTTCTTCGAGGGTGAGAAAGTCGTGTACCATTCTTATATTGAAGGAAGGAAAGCTTTACAAGAGCTCAATAAATCGCAAACGGAAGGGGAGGGAAGAACTCCTTCCTTGAGAAGGAGAATTGAGTTAAGGTATGAGCAGTAATTTCATCCTCCTGCAAGCTAAAGAACAGGTTGCACATTGGTCTTGCATGCTCTGGCCTTCCAAACTCTCTGGGCCAGACACCTAAAGTCTATGCTGCAGAGCCAACCACATGAAAAAACACAATTCATCGGCGCCGAGCAATTGTTAGTGCCCTTGAATTGACAACGCAGAAGCAGAGCATTTTGTAGGTGACCGAGGCGGAGTAAACTCCGACTGCATTCCACCGCCAATGAAACGTGTTCCCCACCACGGGTTGAATCTGAATTTTCTGGATTGCACCCCACAGTAAAACATACTGGTCCAGGCCTTGCGGCGATCTGTATACTTAAACGTAAGGACAAAGCACACCATTTTACTTCTGTTCCAATTATGTATCTCTATATGTGTTGCTAACCAAGTAAATTGTTTCTTCTCCTGCAGTGCATGAAGATGCCAGCACCATCAGATTTTTTTAATCCATGGGACAAGATGTATATATACCTTCTCACCGCAAGAGAGCTTTTATTATTGTAAATATATACATAGCACTTTCAGTAAAACAACAATTCACCAGCTTAGCCCTTTTCATGAGGTAATTCGAAATTGGAAGTTGGTAATATTAATGAGTGAAATGCAGAAGGTTTCGGGGCGGTGCTCCAATAGCCATGGCAATTTATGAACTTCTCATCCTCCTTAGGGGATCTGGCCAACAAGTTTTTCAAGTTAGTCTTTGCGTAAATAAGATTGTTAGAGGTCATCTACAAACATGACGTTATGTATTTTGGATCCTACATAAGATGAGTTATAAAGTTGGAATGATAGAAAGAAACTGAAATTTATGGTCTATGCAAGTCTTTTCAATTGACTAGGTATACATGTGTCTATTAATTCTACATACACCATCATTATTTATGCATATACCATGATGAATACTTTACATTCTCTCCCAAGTTGCCTCAAGCAACAAAAAATCCTTCATTGGTCATCGCCTCCATATGATGCTTTTATGTGTTATATGATAAGCTTATGTCGTCATTTTGCGTACAGTTTTGATGAAGGTTTTGTTTATCTTAATCATTTTCAGGTTTTGAAGCAGTGGCTGAAGAAATAAAAACTAACTACATATTTCAGATTACGAGATACATACAATCGCAATGTCTATGTGTTAACGCTATATAACATTTTGCACTTATTTTCTTGGTTAAATTTGTAGAAAACATTTGTTCACATCATTGTCAAGAAGAGACGTGCGTTGCACGTGCACACTTACTAGTTATGTACTTAATGTGATTAAAAGGTTTCATTGAGAATTAACTTCAATGATAGGATATGGACTAAAAAGCATATTTAGCGTCAAGATCTATGAAGATAGATTAAAGCACATAATAAGTTTAAGTCTAAGTACATAGAGTAAATATTGAAGTAGTTCAATATGAAAACGTCAAGAAGGTGTTCTTTTCCATGTGGAGGTTTTAACAAGACTGGAGTGTATTTGACACTCAATGAGTAAAAACACATGAAGTGATTTTAGATCACGAATAATATGTACACAATCTGATGTCATATGCTCTAAGTGTTACGAGCATATACCAGAATGATTCATGTGATGATCATGGGACAACAGAAAGAGTATCCCTGAGTGCTTTAGAAGAACCAAGGATATATATAGTTTTGTATGGGGTAATGACAAACTAATCGCTGTAAGGTGTTGCACCGATATTAGTTTGGTCACATATAAAAATGAATTTCAAATCTCAATTAGGCTAAGTGTTTATTAAAAGGTAGCACAATGCTAGATTTAGATGAGTTCTAAATATTGTGACGGATTTTACAAACGAAGGCAGAGTATGTCAATGTTTTGACAATGACCGAGGGTGTTTGAGTCAAGGAGTTCTTTGAGAACTTGGTGTAGTTCCGGTAGTGTCAGAACTTTGAAGCTATATTGTGTGTGATAATATTAGTGACATATTTCAGACCGCGGAATTAAGGTTCCACCAGAAGACTAAGCATATACGATTAATGCCGACTCATTAGGAAAATGAGTGATGCGCGGAGACGCAAATGAATTGCAAAATACATACGTTTCTGAGCATGTCAGATTCGTTGAATGAAACCTCTCCCGTGAGCAAAACATCATAAGCACCAGAAGTCCAATGTGTTATATCTTTACAAATGTAAACTAGATTATTGACTCTAGCGCAAGTGGGAGACTGTTGGAGATATGCCCAAGAGGCAATAATATAAGTGTTTATTGTTATATCTTAGTGCTCATGATAAATGTTTACATCTCATGCTATAATTGTATTAACCGAAAACATTAATATATTTGTGTTGTGTAAACAGCCAGAGTTCCTAGTAAGCCTCTTGTTAAACTAGCTTGTCGATTAATCGATGATCATGGTTTCCTGATCATGAATATTGGATGTTGTTAATAACAAGGTTATGACATTGGGTGAATGATATAATGGATACACGCCCATAATAAGCGTAGCATAAGATCAAGTCATTAAGTTCATCTTGCTATAAGCTTTCGATACATAGTAACCTAGTCCTTCGATCATGAGATCATGTAAATCACTTACACCGGATGGGTACTTTGATTACATCAAACGCATTGCATAAATGGGTGGTTATAAAGATGGGATTGAGTATTCGGAAAGTATGAGTTGAGGCATATGGATCAAAAGTGGGATTTGTCCATCCCGATGACGGATAGATATACTCTGGGCCCTCTCGGTAGAATGTCATCTAATTAGCTTGCAAGCATGTGACAAGGTCACAAGATATGACATACCACGGTACGAGTAAAGAGTACTTGTCGGTAACGAGGCTGAACTAGGTATGGAGATTGTCAACACCCGGATTTTTAAGTCTAGGTGCCTATTATGCCATTCATCGCAATCCCAGGAATATTGTTGTTGTGAGACATAACAGTTGATATCATAAGTCATCATTCATTACAAACCATAATCGTCTTACAAAAGTAGATCCATGATCCCATATTACACAAATAGTTGATCTAATTATCAACGAACACATTACATAGCGGAAGCGTAGTAGTAGTAGTGGACTATCTAATTCCACAGGCCAACGCTTGACGTCAGAAGAACTCCTAGTTGTCGTAGACGTCCTGCTGGCCGTCATCTTCGTACTGCTGCTCCTCTTCATATTCTGGCCATTTGAATAGCCAGGGACACAGCCGTGAGTACTTTTAAAGTACTCGCAAACTAATACTATTGTAATTGCTATCAATTTTATTAAGGGGATGCTAAGTGGCGTTTTGGCTCATAGGAGCAAATGCTCCCATTATACAAAGTAATTAAAAAATAATTTAAAAAATGTTAAAAAAATTGACATAAATTTTTTGGTGTACATCGTGATATTCTATATTCATACACAAGTTTTCGTGGAAAAACAACATTTTGTGTGGTGTGTACAAAAAAGACAAAAAAAATGTGTTGTACGTAGTCATGTTACATCATCAAAACTTGTCTTTTTTTACAGGAGCCACATAATTTTTTTCCTTTTTTTTGAAAATTTGTGTACCAACATAAAATGTCTATATGTACATGTAAAAATTTAGTTTAGAATTTTTCAACACTTCGAAATGTGGATTCACACAATGAGAGCAAATGCTCCTACGAGCCAAAGTGCATTTCCCGATGCTAAGCTCTAAGTTTATTTGCATAAAGCCAATTTTAGTTCATAAGCATTTAGTAAAAGCCTCTTCATTTTCTAACTAGCTCAAGTGGGGACATTAGTGTCATTCCCACAACTCTGTTGTGATTCAATTCAAGTTCACCATTCATTTCACCATTCATTTCAGAAACCTCTAATAGCGGAACAGTATGGCCTTTCCAATCGTCCGTAACCGTGGACACGGCTATTCGAATAGTTTTACACTCTGCAGAGGTTGCACACTTGTGCCACAACATTTGATTACATCCGTCAGGATAACCCTGAATAATCGTAACTCAGTACGCGGATCATCAACCCTAACCTTTCACTTACATATCCTAGTATAGGCACCTCTCCCCATGAGCTTGGCCTCCCGGTGAAGACAAACCGTCAACGGGAACGCACAGGGCTTGGGCCGAACATTCACCTCATTTCACGTCATTTCACATCATTTCACTTACAACGGAGGCAGCCTCGGCATAACCCCTATGACGCTTGTTTAGAGGGAACCCATACTAAGACACATAAACTTCTAGTTAAGCCCTAACCATAATCAGGTATTGTGGGGGTACTTGTAAATTGGAATGGTATCACATCCGAACCCAACCATCAGTTTTATCAAATTCATCAAGTCATTCATGTCATTCAAGTCACATTCACCTTCAAAATCATTCAATGTCATTTCAGTTCACAATGTTCACATCTAGAGTAGTCAATTTTATTTGTTAGCACTAGCAACTAGCACTACAAGAAAAGTTGCCATGGCCGACGAAGTTGAAGTCGCGCCGTGGTTGCTGGTGTACCATGGCCGACGATTTTGGTCCCTCCGTGGTGCATGTCAAAACTTTTTTTCTCGTTTTTGAGGCCACCTAGCCCGACGAAAGCGGCCAAAACGTCGCGTATGGTGGCCCGGGACGTGGTGCATCGCGAATTCTCGGGTTCGCCGGCCGAGTCAACGCAAATCCGCACCGCCGAGGGATGTAGGGCCCAGATGGCAGCCTCTCTGGCATTGTTTTTTTCTCGATCGCGCCATCTCGTTCAACGTTCTCCGATCGAGCCGTTTACGATGCAGGATCATGGGTCCCGCATGTCATCCTCTATGAACCAAAATTCTTTCTATTCTTGGATTTTTTTGACCCCCTGATTTCTGGCTACTTCCTTTTTCTTTTGATCCCTTGCCGCCTTGGAAACGTTGAGACCGCTGCTGCTAAATGGGACCCGCATGTCATCCTCTATGTGCAATCAACTTTCTTTTCTTTGAGTTTTTTTGGCACCTCAAATTTGGTCACTTGCCTTTTTCTTTCGATCCCCTGCCGCCTCTCAAACGGTGATACCGCTGCTAACTGGGACCCGCATGTCATCCTCTATGCACTATAAAACTTTCTTTTCTTGAATTATTTTTGGCACCTCATATTTGGTCACTTGCCTTTTCTTTCGATCCCGCCGCCTCTCAAACGGTGATACCGCTGCTGCTAACTGGGACCCGCATGTCATCCTCTATGTACTATAAAAGTTCATTTTCTTGGTTTTTTTTCACCCTCTGATTTTTGGTCACTTGACTTTTTCTTTCGATCACCTGCTGCCTCTCAAACAGTGATACCGCTGCTGCTAAATGGGACCCGCATGTCATCCTCTATGTACTATAAAACTTTCTTTTCTTGGAGTTTTTTTGGCACCTCAAATTTGGTCACTTGCCTTTTCTTGCGATCCCCGCCGCCTCTCAAACGGTGATACCGCTGCTGCTCTGGGACCCGCATGTCATCCTCTATGCACTATAAAACTTTCTTTTCTTGGATTTTTTTGGCACCTCATATTTGGTCACTTGCCTTTTTCTTTCGATCTCATGCCACGTTTGAAACGTTGAGGAACCTGCTGGCTCATGGGACCCGCATGTCATCCTCTATGTACTATAAAAGTTCATTTTCTTGGTTTTTTTTCACCCTCTGATTTTTGGCAACTTCTTTTTTCTTTTGATCCCCGCCTCTCAAACGGTGATACCGCTGCTGCTAAATGGGACCCGCATGTCATCCTCTATGTACTATAAAACTTTCTTTTCTTGAATTATTTTTGGCTCCTCATATTTGGTCACTTGCCTTTTTCTTTCGATCTCATGCCACGTTTGAAACGTTGAGGAACCTGCTGGCTCATGGGACCCGCATGTCATCCTCTATGTGCTATAAAAGTTTATTTTCTTTAAAAAAAATTCACCCTCTGATTTTTGGCTATTTCCTTTTTCTTTTGATCCCCTGCCGCCTTGGAAACGTTGGGTAAGCTGCTGACTCATGGGACCCGCATGTCATCCTCTATGTACAATCAACTTTCTTTTTCTTTTGATCTCAAGCCGCATTTGAAACGTTGAGACCGCTGCTGCTAAATGGGACCCGCATGTCATCCTCTACGTACAATAAAGTTTCTTTTCTTGGATTATCTTTGGCTCCTGATATTTTGTCACTTGCCTTTTTCTTTCGATCTCATGCCGCCTTTGAAACGTTGAGTAAGCTGCTGGCTCATGGGTCCCGCATGTCATCCTCTACGAACAATAAAAGTTTCCTTTCTTGGAGTTATTTTTTACCCCTAATTTCTGGCTATTTGCCTTTTTCTTTTGATCTCCTGCCCCCTCTGAAACGATGAGGACGCTGTTGGCAGGTCGGTCCCACATGTCATCCTCTATGAACAATAAAAGTTTCCTTTGATGGATTTATTTTGAACCCCTAATTAATTTCATGGGTCCCCGATGTCAGCCTCCCCGTACAAGAAACATATGATATCTTGATTATTTTGCAGACAATAAACAATGTATTGCGCTCTGAGCTATTTCAAACGGATAATTAAATCTTTACATAAACAAACTTATATGTTGAATCTCCTTGTTTTTTTGTCTTTGCGAAGCATAGGACTTTCCTGTTTTTTAGAAAATTCGGAACTTTCCTGTTTTTTGGGCTGAAATAGTCGAAAGGCCCAGATGTCCAGATGCAGCCCAATTGAAATCTTTCTTCTTGGATTTTTTTCACCCCCGATTGGCTACTTCATTTTTCTTTTGGTTGTGCCGCCTTGGAAACGTTGAGACCGCTGCTGCAAAATGGGACCCGCATGTCATCCTCTACGTACAATAAAATTTCTTTTCTTGGATTATTTTTGGCTCGATATTTGGTCACTTGCCTTTTCTTTCGATCCCGTGCAGCCTCTCAAACGGTGATACCGCTGCTGCTAATTGGGACCCGCATGTCATCCTCTATGTACAATCAAGTTAATTTTCTTGAATTATTTTTGGCTCTGATATTTGGTCACTTGCCTTTTTCTTTCGATCTCATGCCACGTTTGAAACGTTGAGGAACCCTGCTAAATGAGACCCGCATGTCATCCTCTATGTACTATAAAACTTTCTTTTCTTGGATTATTTTTGGCACCTCATATTTGGTACTTGACTTTTTCTTTCGATCCCCTGCTGCCTCTCAAACGGTGATACCGCTGCTGCTAAATGGGACCCGCATGTCATCCTCTATGTACTATAAAACTTTCTTTTCTTGGATTATTTTTGGCTCGATATTTGGTCACTTGCGTTTTTCTTTCGATCTCATGCCACGTTTGAAACTTTGAGGAACCTGCTGGCTCATGGGACCCGCATGTCATCCTCTATGTGCTATAAAAGTTTATTTTCTATGGTTTTTTCACTCTCTGATTTTTGTCTATTTCCTTTTTTCTTTTGATGCCCTGCCGCCTTGGAAACGTTGAGTAAGCTGCTTACACATGGGACCCGCATGTCATCCTCTATGTACAATCAAGTTTCTTTTCTTGAATTATTTTTGGCTCCTGATATTTCGTCACTTGCCTTTTTCTTTCGATCTCATGCCACGTTTGAAACGTTGAGGAACCTGCTGGCTCATGGGACCCGCATGTCATCCTCTATGTGCTATAAAAGTTTGTTTTCTTGGATTTTTTTCACCCTCTGATTTTTGGCTATTTGCCTTTTACTTTTGATCCCCTGGCCCCTTTGAAACGTTGAGTAAGCTGCTGGCACATGGGACCCGCATGTCAACCTCTATGTCCATCAACTTTCTTTTCTTGGATTTTTTTGACCCCCTAATTTCTAGCTACTTTCTTTTTCTTTTGATCTCAAGCCGCATTTCAAACATTGAGACCGCTGCTGCAAAATGGGACCCGCATGTCATCCTCTATGTACAATAAATCTTGGATTATTTTTGGCACCTCATATTTGGTCACTTGCGTTTTTCTTTCGATCTCATGCCGCCTTTGAAACGTTGAGTAAGCTGCTGGCTCATGGGTCCCCCATGTCATCCTCTACGAACAATAAAAGTTTCCTTTCTTGGAGTTATTTTTGACCCCTAATTTCTGGCTATTTGCCTTTTTCTTTTGATCCCCGCCCCCTTTGAAACGATGAGGACGCTGTTGGCAGGTCGGTCCCACATGTCATCCTCTATGAAAAATAAAAGTTTCCTTTGGTGGATTTATTTTTACCCCTAATTAATTTCTGGCTATTTCCTTTTTTTCTTTTGATCCCCTGCCGCCTTGGAAACGTTAGGATGCTGCTGCCTCATGGGTCCCGCATGTCATCCTCTCAGAACGATAAATGTTTTCTTTTCTTGGATTTTTTACCAACTGATTTTTAGTTTTTTATTTTATTTTCGATCCCATGCCGCCTTTGAAACGTTGACGACGCTGCTGGCTCATGGGTCCCCGATGTCAGCCTCCCCGTACAAGAAACATGTGATATCTTGATTATTTTCCAGACAATAAACAGTGTATTTCGCTCTGAGCTATTGCAAACGGATAAATTAAATCTTCATTTTTACATAAACAAACTTATATGTTGAGTGTCCTTGTTTTTTGTTTTTGCGAAGCATAGGACTTTCCTGTTTTTTTGAGAAAAACCGAACTTTCCTGTTTTGGAGTGGGCTGAAATTGTACGAGTCAAAAGGCCCAGCAGGATAGTTCGAAGGCCCAGATGTCCAGATGCAGCCCAATTGAAATCTTTCTTTTCTTGGATTTTTTCACCCCCTGATTTCTGGCTACTTCATTTTTCTTTTGGTCCTGTGCAAAATGGGTCCCACATGTCATCCTCTATGTACGGTAAATTTCTTTTCTTGGATTATTTTCGGGTCCTTATATTTGGTCACCTGCCTTTTTCTTTCGATCTCATGCCGCCTTTGAAACGTTGAGGCTGCTGGCGCTTGGGTCCCGCATGTCATCCTCTATGAACAATAAAAGTTTCCTTTCTTGGAGTTATTTTTGACCCCTAATTTCTGGCTACTTCCTTTTTCTTTTGATCCCCTGCCGCCTTAGAAACGTTGAATACTTTCTTTTCTTTGATTATTTTTGGCACCTCATATTTGGTCACTTGCCTTTTTCTTTCGATCCCCTGCCGCCTCTCAAACGGTGATACCGCTGCTGCAAAATGGGACCCGCATGTCATCCTCTATGTACTATAAAACTTTCTTTTCTTGGATTTTTTGGCTCCTGATATTTGGTCACTTGCCTTTTTCTTTCGACCTCCTGCCGCATCTCAACCGGTGATACCGCTGCTGCTAAATGGGACCCGCATGTCATCCTCTGTGTACAATAAACTTTCTTTTCTTGGATTATTTTTGGCTCCTGATATTTGGTCACTTGCCTTTTCTTTCGATCCCATGCCGCCTTTGAAACGTTGAGGAAGCTGCTGGCTCATGGGTCCCGCATGTCATCCTCTATGAACAATAAAAGTTTCCATTGTTGGAGTTATTTTTTACCCCTAATTTCTGGCTACTTCCTTTTTCTTTTGATCCCCTGCCGCCTTTGAACGTTGAAGAATCTGCTCGCTAATGGGTCCCACATGTCAGCCTCTATGGACGATAAACCTTTCTTTTCTTGGAGTTATTTTGACCCCTAATTTCTGGCTATTTTGCCTTTTTTTTTGGATCCCGTGCTGCCTTGGAAACGTTGAGGATGCTGCTGCCACATGGGTCCCGCATGTCATCCTCTCAGAACGATAAATGTTTCTTTTCTTCGATTTTTTACCAACTGATTTTTGATTTATTTTTTCTTTCGATCCCCTGCCGCCTTTAAAACTTTGACGACGCTGCTGGCTCATGGGTCCCGATGTCAGCCTCCCCGTACAAGAAACATGTGATATCTTGATTATTTTGCAGACAATAAAAAGTGTATTTCGCTCTGAGCTATTGCAAACGGATAAATTAAATCTTTATTTTTACATAAACGAACTAATATGAATCTCCTTGTTTTGTTTTGTTTTTGCGAAGCATAGGACTTTCTTGTTTTGGAGTGGGCTGAAATTGTACGAGTCAAAAGACGTCCAGCAGGTTAGAAGGCCCAGATGGCCAGGCAGCCCCAATTTATATCTTCCTTATCTTGGATTATTTTTTGATCAAAAGGCCCAGCAGGGGTACATCCTTTTTCTTTTGGTCCTGTGTGCCGCCTTGGAAACGTTGAGGACGCTGCTGCCTCATGGGACCCGCATGTCATCCTCTATGAACTATGAACTCTAAAAGTTTCTTTTTTCTTGGATTTTTTTTCACCCCTCTGATTTTTGGCTATTTCCTTTTTCTTTTGTTCCCCTGCCGCCTTGGGACCCGTATGTCATCCTCTATGTACAAAAAACTTTCTTTTCTTGGAGTTTTATTCCCCCTAATTTCGGGCTACTTTCGTTTTCTTTTGATCTCAAGCCGCATTTGAAACGTTGAGACCGCTGCTGCAAAATGGGACCCACATGTCATCCTCTATGTAAAATAAAAGTTTCTTTTCTTGGATTATTTTTCACGCTCTGATTTTTGGCTATTTCCTTTTTCTTTCGATCCCCTGCTGCTTGGAAACGTTGAGGATGCTGCTGCCTCATGGGTCCCACATGTCATCCACTATGAACAATAAAAGTTTCTTTTCTTCGATTTTTTTCACCCTCTGCTTTTTGGCTATTTCCTTTTCATTTGATCCCCTGCCGCCTTGGAAACGTTGAGGATGCTGCAGCGTCATGGGACCCGCATGTCATACTCTATGTACAATAAAAGTTTCTTTTCTAGGTTTTTGGCTCCTGATATTTGGTCACTTGCCTTTTTCTTTCAATCTCATGCCGACTCTCAAAGGTACAATAAAAGTTTCTTTTCTTGGATTATTTTTGGCTCCTGATATTTGGTCACTTGCCTTTTTCTTTCGATCTCATGCCGTCTTTGAAACGTTCAGACCGCTGCTACAACATGGGACCCTATGTCATCCTCTATGTACAATGAAAGTTTCTTTTCATGGATTATTTTTTGCTCCTGATATTTGGTCACTTTCCTTTTTCTTTCGATCTCATGCCGCCTCGGCCCTCTGAAACGACGAGTAAGTTGTTGGCTCATGGGACCCGCATGTCATCCTCTATGTACAATAAAGTTTTTTTCTTGGATTTTTTACCCCCTGATTTTTGGTCACTTGTCTTTTTCTTTCGATCATGTGCCGCCTTTGAAATTGTGGACGCTGCTGGCTCATGGGTCCCACATGCCAGCCTCTATGAACAATAATATTTCTTTTCTTGGATTTTTTTTACCCCTGATTTCTGGCTATTTGCCTTTTTCTTTGGATCCCCGACCGCCTTTGAAACGATGAGGACGCTGCTGGCGCATAGCTCCCACATGTCAGCCTCTAAGAACAATAAACATTTCTTTTCTTGGATTTATTGTTGACCCCTAATTAATGGCTACTTCGCTTTTTTTTCGATCCCCAGCCGCCTTAGAAACGTTGAGGACGCTGCTGGCTCATGGGTCCCATATGACAGCCTCTATGAAAAGTAAAACATTTACTTTCTTGGATTTATTTTTGACACCTAATTAATGACTACTTGGTTCTTTTCTTTTGATCCCGTGACGCCTTTGAAACGTTGAGGGCCCTGCTGGCTCATGGGTCCAACATGTCAGCCTCTATGAACAATAAGAGTTTCTATTGTTGCATTTATTTTTGACCCCTAATTTCTGGCTATTTGCCTTTTTTCCATTGCCTGCCACCTTAGAAACGTTGAGGACGCTGCTGGCTGGGTCCCACATGTCAGCCTCTTTGTACGATAAAAGTTTCCTTTGCTGGATTTATTTTTGACCCCTAATTTCTGGCTATTTGCCTTTTTCTTTCGAACTCCACCGCCTTTGAAACGTTGATGACGCTGCTGCAAACTGGGTACAATATGTCAGCCTCTTTGTGCGATAAACCTTTCCTTTCTTGGATTTTTTGGACACCTGATTTCGAGCTACTTGCCTTTTTCTTTCGATCTCCTGCCCCCTTTGAGAAACGTCGAGAACGATGCTGGTTCGTGGGTCCCACATGTCATCCTCTCTGAATGATAAATGTTGAGGCCGCGGCTGCAAGATACGTCCCACATGTCAGCCTGACTGTTGAATAAACGTTTCCTTTCTCGAATTTATATTTGACCCCTGATTTCTGGCTACTTTGCCGTTTCTTTCGATCCCCTGCATGTCTGCTACTCCACCGAAAAACAGACCGGCATGTATTCATCACAATACTGGTAGCTAATTTAGGAAAAATGTGTTCATCACGGGATTCAAACAAAGATCTTCATCTCTGCTAAATTTTGATTTCACCAAAAACCGAACAGCGTGTGTTCATGACTTTAAGTTCACAAACACTATGGTTTCTCTATAAAATAAGGTCACCATCCGTTCCTTTATTGAAGGCATTTGCGAAAAGTGTCTTTGGCTAATGGGCACCAGTGCTCCTGCTGTTTAAAAAAAAATCAAATATCATACATATTTGTTTCAAAAAAATCTGAAAATGAATGTAGACATAATAAATAAAGTAACCTACAAGCGTGTAAAATTTTAATATGACATTCTTTATATTGTAGACTACACAAAAAAGACAAAATCTGTTGAAATTTGGAGATTTGAAATATGCATACCCAGATCCACACGTTTGTTACTTTTGTGTAGCCCAGAATTTTTTGTATTTGAAACTGAAATTTTGCACGTTTATGGGACAATTCATTAGCTACTCCATGATTTTTTTTCTAATTTTTTGAACAAATAAATATATTTTTTATTTTTTTCTAAAATAGCAGGAGCACTGGTGCCCAAGAGCACCAAATCTCTTAATAGGCATTTGCGCCTAATAGCGTGAGCTTAGCTAATTTTTGAAGAAAAAAAAGATGTCCATTGTGGTATTCAGGACAAAGATCTTCATGTCTGCTACTGCACCAAACAACAAACCAGCATGTATTCATCACAATACGGGTAGCTAATTTGTGAAAAATATGTTCAGCACGGGATTCAAACAAAGATCTTCATCTCTGCAAAATTTTGATTTCAGCAAAAACCGAACAGCGAATGTTCATGAGGTTAAGTTCACGAACACTATGTTTTCTCTATAAAATAAGGTCACCATCTGTCTCTTATTTCTCAAGGAAAAACAGGTGGAAGTGTTGGGACGAACCACATGGGTGCTTCGGCTCTATGTTCAATCTTCTCTTTTTTGTACTGCAATCTTGAGCCTATGGCAGGACCTCCATTGACGTGCATTCTGCACCAATTTGGCCTTGGACGTATCCATGTATCACGGGCGCGATTGTGGGTAGCAAAGACACAGTCAGGTTTGAACAATTGGAAATCTGGTTCTGCAGCCTCTGCGTCGATTGGCGGGGGTAGCATGAAAATTGGGTGATTGAGTCCAAGAAATAAAGAACGCCCCTTCAAATTGTTCAATCTTTCCCACCTTGCCTCTTCTACAGGGTCCAAGGTATGGGCAGATCTCAAGAAAACGTAGCACCGTACCAAAGGATAAGACCTCAGCTTGTTACCCATATGTAATATTGGAGGACCGAGGATGGGCCGATAACCTTTAACCTGAATCCACGCGAGATCAGATTCACCAGTAATGGACTCTGCTCTCATTGGTGCCAGGAACCAAGTGCGCTGGTCAGAAAATCCAAGAAATACATCTTCATCTTCATAATTATGATTATCACCATCATCATCTAATTCTTCATCATCTAATTCTTCATCATCGAATTCGTCTTCTTCTAATTCTTCTTCTTCTAATTCTTCTTCATCAGCATCATTATCTTCATCGGCACCTCCATCGCCTTGAGCCACATTTGCTTCATCATCTTCCATGACAGCATCTCCCTCGATTTGAGCGAAAATTGCAGCCACTTCTGCTTCTTCATCTTCAATGACAGGGGCGTCAATGAGACGCGGGGCTGCATGTGTCCCTGCAATGCACAAAGATCAACCACAATGCAGCAAGTAGGAACTACACTGAAAATTATCTCTTCTCTTCTATCTTCTATTTTCTACTACTATAAGGCACCAGTTTTTAACAAGACATGTAGCAGCAATTCCAACTGTTGGTGTCCAAAATCTAACGGTTGGGATTAGAGGTATTCGCGTGAAAAAAATACCACACCAGTGTCCACGTGTTTCTAGAACCGTCATGTTTCCATTATGAAGAAAAATCAGAGCAGTCTCACACCGATATCACACGTCCCACTTGATAGTGATTAAGAAAGGTTCCAAATTTTTGTTCATATTTATAAACTGTATGCTCACACTTATTTTGATGGTATAACCAAATTATTAGTTGTATTGAAAGTTTGAACAACATTTAGAACGCAACTTTTATACATCAGTATTGCGAATCGTAATTGGTCCAACATGTGCAGCATGCCATTTACTAGTTAAGACATAAAACAAAGACTCACCACAGGTATATGGTTCCCAAACCAGAACATCTCCATACGGATATGTAACTGCGTATACACGATGTAGGTGTGAACTTGTACCATATCCAGGAATGCCCATGGCATCGACATAGCTGTTTCTATCAAAGAATTCAGGGTTTCTCAGGATATTCCACTCCTTTTCTAGGGGCGCTTGTAGGATAGCGATCAATTCGTCAAATACAACGATTACCTCGTAATGCCATGGCCCTGCTAGATCATCTTTGTACGGCCTCTTGACGATCCGTACTTTGAGCAGTTCCAAACTTTTATCTATTTTGTATTTGAACAGGAATGGTGGGCTGCCATGCCACCATTCACTAGTAGGGCCCAAAGAAATTCCTGCATCTTGCAGAGATGGAAGAGGTATAATAGTATCTGATATGTATATGTTGCGGATCGTCAAGTGCCCGTCCTGCTGGACAAATGCCACCCAGTCGCCGTTACAACCCACCCAGTGCATGGGTCCATGTCCATCCAGTTCCTCCTTGGTATGGATAAATGCTGGAACTGTCGGCTTGTCTAATGGCATCAGCAACGCGTGAATGCCCTGCAAATAGGATTTGTTTCAAAATTGTCTATGCATGCAAGGTATTCGACAGAATGAAGAGCGGATTGTGCAGAACTGAAGCACAGATGTAATGGATAAATAAAGCAATTCCGAAGAGTACATGTGCATAGTGAAGGCAGCAAACCTTACAGTACTCCCAAATCAGGTGATGATGTTGAGTCTAAATTCATGCATGATGTTTGGCAATAAGAAAAGTTGATTGAAAAAACACAAGCTGAAACGAGATGAGTAAATAAATAAATACTCTTACAGTATTGTCGCGGTCGTCTGGCCATGTCTCGGGGTCGCAGTGGAGCAGGCTCGGTAAACCGAACGGAACCTTATGCGCTCCGCGGATGGCATGCCGCATGCCGATCATGCCTCGAGCGAGGCGACCAGTGCTGAGGATATCCGCCCGCTCGGCTATGTTCTCCACCAGTGGGTAGTGGAGGTTGCCCCACCCCATGGACTGGTGGTAGCAATCAGGAATCTCCTCAACCTTACGCTTCTGCTTCATTGGAGTCGGTAATCTAATGCAAGGGAGAGAGGGGTGAACGGGAGAAAGAGACAGAAGAGGGTTTTTTTTGGAGAAGATGCAGTAGTAGTACTACGATACTAGGAGGTGGAGATGCGGGGCATGTTTCCGGGGGAGAGGAACCACTATTTCCCTTTAAAAAAATAACAGCACTTGCGCATTAGAACTTGGGGCGGGGATATAGCGGTAAGAGGTATTGACCAACTTTCCCTCACCTTGACCCCACGTGGTTGTGAACCCGAGATAATTCTTTTTGATGAACCCGATATACTTATTATAGTACTAAAATAGTACAAGTATATACCTTGTACTCCTATATACTAACATTACTATTTTAAGGACTTTTGTTCCATGAGCAACAACTTCCCCCACTCCGCTCATCCGAAATCCTAGCCCCTCCAACTTCAAGGACCAATCAACATAGCTATGGCCTTCTAATTTGGCTCAAGTCGCCGCACACATAGTCCTCCCGCCGACAAGGAATAGGAGCATCAGCCCTTTCGTCGCTTGTTGTTATACATAATCATATACAGTACCATATATATTTCAAATTTCCATATCAAAAAATAGTTCAAATCTGAATTTTAACATCTCAAGCTAAACCCTCGCTTGCTCTTAAACATAAGCATACCATAGTTCTACTTTTGTCTTCACCGAACAACAGAACACAATGTGTTCATCACAACATAGCCAACCGGAGTACCTAGTAATGTAACTAGAGAAGTGAACCTATAGTTGATCAAGCCTTCAACTTTAACACAATAATACCCCCACATTATGTGTTGAGGAGCCACACCCATATATTTAAGAGTACCATCATGTAGACCACAAATGCATCAATGAAGAGAGGGGTATACTTATAGACCACCTCTTTACAAAACAGTTGTAATTAGTAGACCACAATTGCCTCGTTCATTAGCTATGAAATTACATACTATCAGTAGCTACAATGGCTGCAGGCCCTGTTTCAGAATTAAACATCACACTTGTTCCAATCCGGGGCGTTGGCGAAGTTTGGGATGAACCAAAGCGGTGTCTTTACCAGGTACCTATCTTTTTTTGTTTTGCATGTTTTCTCCAAGGCGTTGGTTTGGAAACCAACGGCGCAATCTTCACGATTCAGACTGAATCGGCATATTTCAGGCAGCTGCGAATTGCGAAGCCATGCTTCATTCGGCAAGGTGTACACACAATTTCTTCTCGTCAGACATCCTGGGACAACATCTGCACCGCCTAATGGCAGCATAATCGGATAGTTCACTCCAAGGAAAAGAGAATATTCTCCAAGGTCATCAATCTTTTCCCATGGAATACCTTCATTTAACTTACTAGTGTCCTTCGTGAACACCAGGCAACCAAACCCAGAAGCATAGTTGCCAACAGTGCGACCATGATGAACACGACGATCAGAAGCAGTATGGCAAACTTTACAGGAATATTCCCTTTCATCAGCAATGCCCAGTGTATGGATCAGAAGAAGTCTAGAACCATCTATAGATCTTGCTAACCACCACACGCCATAATCGACCTCGTGATCATGGCCAAGAGCATCATCAAGTGCACACCGCCATTCAAACACAATGGGCGGTGGCTCTACGATCAGCGGAGGACCTGCTTGAAAACGAAATTACTGTTAAGAAGGGTATGTTTGGTTTGCACAAATCTGAAAACGTAAGAATTGGGAAAACGCATTAGGATTCAGATGGGATGATATAATGGCATTTCCATTCAATAATACAGCATATTGGTGTATTTGAGTACATCACATGGGAAACCAAAGGATTCATTTCAAGAAGTTCAAGTAGAGGTCAAAATCCAACATAATTCAATCTGAGAATAAAACTCCTAATTATACAATCCTCAAATTTTTCTATGGTAATCATCTCGAATAAAAAGTCTAAATACCAATGAAATTTCATCCGAAGCAAATATGCCCCAAGCCTCCAAGTCAGATCAGTCAGGTTCGAAAATTAATAAGTTTGTGCATTAAAATTATCTTTACAGCCATGAATAATGAAGCTCATCATACACTACGTCCGGAGGAAAATTACCAGCTTGCTGAGGATTCCATGCGTGAACAGTGCCAGTATGAGTTGTGGCAAACACAAGCCCATTGTGGAGAATTGCATCGCTGTAATTGTAAAAGATGTGGGACTTGGGCTCTGTAAGAACTGTCCATCCAGAATCTTCGCCGCAAAGGAGGGCAACTCTGATGTCAAAAACAGCAACAAGAGAGAAATTTTTGTACCCCCCAGCAGCTGTGGGAACTTGGCAAATATATATCTTGTGAAATATAATAGCACGAAGGTTGTGGTGGTATATATTTGGAATGTGGGTGGTTTCAAACGGCACAGGGAGAGGAATTTCACGGCGAGTGTAGACGTTGACAAGTTTCCATTTGCAAGCAGGAAAGCCAGTGTCAACCATGGCAACCCAATCTCCATTGGCACCTACCCACTGCTTACCCGTACCGTCTGGCATCACAGCGTCGGAGGAGAACCTGTCCAGCGGCGTCAGCTTGCAATCCCGTGCTACCTTCGTCGGGTGAGAATGAAGAACACATGGGAGGCCAAACGGGAGAGAAAAAGATAGAGTTGCACTATCATTTGCAGAGTCGAAAAATAGTTTGGACGAACCGACGAGGCTCGCGGCGGTGATGACGTCGCATCTTGTTACGAGTTCTTCAAGGGGACCTTCGGAAAAGACCTTCTGAAACAGTTCAGAGTCATCATTTTCCTTGTTCGATGCCGCCATCGCAGGGCAGGGGGTGGGTCTATGAGGTTTGGGTTCAACTGATTGGAGTTTAATTTGGGTTCGATGGCGGCAGGTGGCGGGGAAGATGAAGAACGGAGGCTCTCAAACTGGGCGGTGGAATTGATTCTAAAGCTGCATGGCGGCGGCACTGGCGCGTGCTATGGAAGGTGGTCGATTGGTGCGGGCGGGGGCGGAGGTAGACGATGGAGGTGAACCGAAATAGGGCAGGTGGGGGCGGGGCGCTTGACTTCGCTCCTCTACACTCTACAGCATCTCCTCCTGTTTCTTGGAAAGTGTATAGACCCATAATAAAAAGTCACTGTTCCCTCTGAAAAGGTGAAGAACAAGTCACTGGTCTAACGTGCAAATTTGGACATCCCAAGCTATGTGTTGTCATGTCAATTCAATGTCCATGGCAGTATTTTGAATTTTGCGTGACCAAAAGAAGTACGCCTTGGCCTTTCACAATCGGGGTTTCTTTAGAGCAAGAACAATAGAAGAGCCAACAGCTGGCAAAAGTACCACGTAGGCGGGCTATAAGCGCCCACTATTGTCCTACTTCCTCTTGGCGTGATACTCCCTCCGTCCACAAATAAGTGGACGTGCGGGATTTTCAAGGTAAATTAGTAAAAGGAAAGAAAAAATGCATTGGAGCACTCGTATCTTAAGAAACACATGTACTCAACCACGGTTGTAGATTTTCTCGGCGCAAGACTTTTCCCCAGCAGTTGTGGCTTTCAGTTATTCGTGGGTGTGGGGAGGAGCTCCGCCGCATCGGTAGAAAGCAAAGAGGGACGGCGGCTCTCGATCGTGCGGTGTACTCGTAAATCACGTGCGACCCATGCCCTAATAATTCACAATGCATTGATGAGGGCTATCACTTCATCATCCAATAAAATGTACTTAGTAACTATGGTAATAATATTGTCTTCTCGCAAAAAAATGGTAAAAATATTGTCTCTTAAGCCATGTACTAGTACAGTGCAAGATGCTTTAGAGAAATAAACCTATATTTTATTGCTACTCCGTAATACACATGGTTATTTATTCTAGGCAAATGCCTACCGAAAGATGTAGGAATAGGGAAATGTAGGATTGCAATGTCATGTCCACTCCAATCCTATAGGAATTCATAGAATCCAAACTTTGTTTGATTCCACCATAGGAAAAGTAAAGCATTCTTAAAAAGAGGCATGAGTAGATGTTTAATTTTCTATGGAATCTGTGCAAAGAAATCCTTAGGAAAAATTCCTATCGGAAACAATCCTACAAATCAAACAGCCAAGGATTCAATTGTACCAATTCCCTATGCAAATCCTTGGTGTTCACCCAATCCTCTCGAATACTCATCCAAAAAATGCACTAATACTTTGATGGGGAGTTTTTGTATTCTAGGCAAGAATAGAGGGTTTGCGGGGATCACTTGAGAAGTGTATTAACCAAAGAAGGCATAAGTAATACACCAACACACACTAACATGCCCTTAATGGATGTATCTCCATAAACTCCCTCTGTTCTTTATTACTACTACTAGTTTATGTACTTCTTAACTAATATGGGATAATCATGAAATATATTTTCTAACATTCAGCCAAAATATAGTGTTTCGACTTTTTAAAATACTGAAAAACTAGTAATTAAAAATATTTGAGCTATCAAATCTAGGAAGTTTGAAAATATTTTGTATTCCGTCTGAAAGTTGTGTTACTTGGTGTAAGATTCACACAAAAATGATGAAAATATCAAACCTTCAAAAAAATTGTAGTAATTCAAACGTTATGTGCGTTTCATAATTTTGCAAAATCGATTCTATTTGCAATTAAAACTATAGTAGTTGGTGGTCCCCGATCATCTGATTTGCTCTTAAACAGCTCAATCCTAAATTTGAAATTCCCTGCAACAGAACACGATAGTTGGTGGTTTGTGCGGAAAAAAATTACAGTTTAAAAAAGTGTTTTACGCAACGAAGGCAGCAATAAGCGGTAGTTTGTGCAATTTCCTCGTGTAAACAACATGTAGCGTCGAAGTAATAGTACTAGGAGTACAGAAATCTTGTGTAATTTCTAGTTCTACATATTACTAGTGTCCACTGTTTGAGAGTTGATGGTGAATGGGTCTAATTTTCAATCGAATGAGAATTAGCAAATTGATTTTTATGACAAAAGCATACAAAGGGAGTAAAACAACATACCCGCATTCGCCGCTGCTACCAGCATGCGATGCCTCCACGAGTGCATTGACGGCTGCTGCAAATCCTCGGAAGGCATCTAGGTTTTGCAGATCGTCGATTGCCGCTGTCCGGCTAAGCTTAACCAGCATAGCTGCCGCCAAGATATCTCGGATTTGGACCACAGGCAGAAGCTGATTGGGGTCGAAGGATTGCCTGATTCGGAATTTGAAGTACCAAGCCCTCGGCTCCGATGATGGAAGTTTGGAACTCGGCCCGGCCAGAACCTCCCAAATCTGTGTGTGGCAGTGGATGCCCATCGGCATCCCCAATGCTGCCGACGCCGTGATGTGGTCGGTCGCACTTTGGTCCCCACTAAAGGCTGGGGCTGCAGCACGTCGCCGCCGCCCCCGACGTCCCCACGACGGCAACGCCATGGACCGAGGCGCTGAGTTTGTTGGCGAACCCGAAGCCCTGGATGGCAAGTGCTTCTTCACAATGGAAGCATCCTCACCCGGCGAGGTTCGCCCCCGGCGCATGCCTATGCTCCGACCAGCCCACTTTGCCGCTGCTGCCTGGGCTGCCGCCGATACCTGGGCCACCGCCGCTTCATGGGACCCCCTCCCTCCTCTCCCTCTCCTAGATCAAAGGGCGCCAGGAGTCTAGCCACAGCAAGACACAGAGCCGCCTGCTTCATCGCACACCAATGGCACACAGACATTTGCGAGCTTTTAGCGCACACCCCTCCGAGGCTGAGTCGTGGAGCCTGGGTGCACGGGGCTATGGCTGGAGGAGTCGCCATGGGACGAGGGGTGTCGAGTGCTCGGGCAAGTACGGGAAAGGCGAAGTTTTGCATAACCTTATATGATCACATCAATGCTTCTCAAGGAGCCAAATACTGTATGAGAAACCGGAAAAGTTTGAACGTTTGAAAACTTTGCCGGCATAATGCATCCTTCCAATGCACGCCTACTAAGGTAGAAAGCCAACTCAATTGCTACTTTGTTGGCAAAATGTACCATGGCTCAATCTTAGGTCACACACCCATGAAGCCAAGTTAACACATCTATCAATTGGTATATTTTGGTCATATTCAAAATTTTACTTGAAACTTGTTGGTCATGCCATTCTACTACTCGCCTAACACTTTTTCTACGCGGGAAGGAGGGGGGTATGATGCTACCCTGAATTTTTATGCCCATTTGTATCTTGGTCAAATCCTAGGTTTGACCAAAATTTAAAACATGAAAATGAAAAATTAAGCCTGGATCCACTACAAGAAAAGTTGCCAAACTTTTCTTGTAGTGATCCTTCTTAATTAGTAACTTCAAAATGAAGCTTTTGGAAGGTTTTTGAAATTTCCATGTCTGAAACCCAAAACACCTCTTCATGATTGACTTCATAAGACAAATCGAGTTTAGGGTTAGGGGTAGATACATGATTTTTCTAGTTTGAATATGTCTAGACCTGGCTTATCAACTTGAATGCTTAGTATATGACATAAGAAGATGTACTATGTGCATTGGTTTTTCATTTATTTGATTTGTTTTGAATTTTTATGCCGAATCAAATTTTGGTCAAATCATAGGTTTAACCAAGATTTAAACAAGTTTAAAACATTAAAATGAAAAATTAAGCATGGATCCTTCTTAGTCACTCCAAAATGAAGCTTTTGGGAGGCTTTTGAAATGTCTATGTTTGAAACCCAAAACCACTTCTCTTCATGCTTGACTTCATAAGACAGATGAGTTTAGGGTTAGGGGTAGATACATGATTTTTCTGGTTTGAATAGGTCTAGACCTTGTTATCAAGTTGAATGGCTTACTATGTGACATAAGAAGACTATGTGCTTTGGTTTTTCATTTTTGATTTTTTCGATTGTTTTTATGCCCATTTGAATCTTGGTCAAATCCTAGGTTTGAACAAGAATTTAAACAAGTTTAAAACATGAAAATGAAAAGGTAAGCATGGATCCTTCTTAGTCAGTCCGAAATGAAGCTTTTGGGCGGTTTTCGAAATTTCCATGTTTGAAAACCCAAACCACTTCTCTTCATGCTTGACTTCATAAGACAAATTTAGGGTTAGGGGTATAGATACATGATTTTTCTTGTTTGATATGTCTAGATATTGTTTATCAACACTTGAATGCTTACAATATATGTGACGCAAGAAGACTATGTGTTATGGTTTTTCATTTTTGGGGGTTTTTTCGAATTTTTTATGCGCACTTGAATCTTGGTCAAATCCTAGCTAGCTAGGTTTGACCAAGCTTTAAACAAGTTTAAAACATGAAAATGAAAAAGTAAGCATGTATCCTTCTTAGTCACTCCAAAATTAAGCTTTTCGGAGGTTTTTGAAATTTCCATCTTGTAAACCCAAAACCACGTATCTTCATGTTTGACTTCAAAAGACAGAGTTTAGGGTTAGGGGGTAGATACATGATTCTTCTTTTAATATGTTTAGATCTTGTTTTATCAACTTGAATGTTGACTGTATGACATAAGAAGACTATGTTTTTGAATTTTTTATGAATCTTGGTCAAATCCAAGGGTTGACCAAGATTTAAACAAGTTTAAAACATGAAAATGAAAACGTTTCAAGTTCACCTTTGGTTCGATCTTTCAGTAACCAGGCGCATATATATATGGATGCAAATTGAGATAATTAATTCGTGAAACATTGGAAATGTCCATCGTGTGTCATGTTTCCCCCTCACATGAAAATTGGATTGGTGGCAGACAAGTAAAAGCACATTTATGTGCGACAACCCAAAATGCACATATTTTGCTGAGTTTTCATGCATGCATTAAAAGTTGTGAATATATACATAAAATGCATGTGGGTCATGATTGAAAAGTTTGACATGTATATGGTTCTTGTGTAGTAGTAGTACTATAGTAGATTAGTAGGTACGCAAACTCCCATCCATCTTCTTTGTCAAGAGAAGACGCGCACCAGGATGCGTAGTGGAAGTCGTCTCTGGATCCTTCTGTTGTCCCTCTCACGGAAAAGAAAAAGAAAAAAACATCTCTCTCATTCTCGGCCTCGCTCGACTCGCTCGCTCGCAGCCTCGCACCTCCTGCGCACTGACAAACGCTGCACAACAGTCAACATCACCGACAAAAAGATGGCTGGGAGTTTGCGTACCTATTGCACGTGACTTGTGCTCACTGAAGTGTGGGACCTCAAGCGTGGGCACCACACGTAAGTGACAGACCTGTTGGTGTAAAAACTCGGTTGATTATAATAGTGCATTAGAACAAAGTTTCCTATGGATTCAAGGGTAGGAAATCCAAGTTAACTCATTTACATGACATTATTTTTTCCATGAAGCAAAGTTAACACATCTATCAATTGGTACATTTTGGAGTGACTAAGAAGGATCCAGCCTTACTTATTCGTTTTCACGTGTTAAACTTGTCTAAATCTTGGTCAAACCTAGGATTTGACCAAGATTCAAATGGGCAGAAAATAAAAAAAACAGAAAAATGAAAAACCAAATCACATAGTTTTCTTATGTCATATAGTAAGCATTAAAGTTGATAAACAAGGTGTAGACATATTCAAACCAGACAAATCATGTAGCTATACCCCCTAACCCCTAAACTCTATCTTATGAAGTCAAGCATGTGAAGAGAAGTGGTTTTGGGTTTCAAACATGGAAATTTCAGAAACCTCCCAAAAGCTTCATTTTAGAGTGACTAAGAAGGATCCATGCTTCCCTTTTCATTTTCATGTTTTAAACTTGTTTAAATTATCTTGGTCAAACCTAGGATTTGACAAGATTCAAATGGGCATCAAAATTGAAAAAAAATTGAAAAAGAAAAACCAAAGCAAATAGTTTTCTTATGTCATATAGTAAGCATTAAAGTTGTTGATAAATAAGGTCCATACATATTCAAACCACACAAATCATGTATCTATACCCCCTAACCCCTAAATTAATTAACTCTGTCTTATGAAGTCAAGCATGTGAAGAGAAGTGGTTTTGGGTTTCAAACATTGAAATTTTAAAAACCTCCCAAAAGCTTCATTTTAGAGTGACTAAGAAGGATACAGACTTCCCTTTTCATTTTTATGTTTTAAACTTGTTTAAATCTTGGTCAAACCAAGGATTTGACCAAGATTCAAATGGCCCTAAAAATTCAGAAAAAAATCAAAAGAATGAAAAACCAAAGCACATATATAGCATTCTTATGTCATATGTATAGTAAGCATTCAAGTTGATAAACAAAGGTCTAGAGACATATATATTCAAACCAGAAAAATCATGTATATATCTACCCCTAAAACTCTAATTAAACTATGTTTTATGAAGTCAATCATGAAGAGAAGTGGTTTTGGGTTTCAAACATGGAAATTTCAAGAACCTCCCAAAAGCTTCATTTTAGAGTGACTAAGAAGGATCCGAAGGACCAGACTTCCAATACGCATCCTGATGCGTCTTCTCTTGACAAAGAAGATGGCTGGGAGTTTGCGTACCTATTGCACGTGACTTGTGCTCACTGAAGTGTGGGACCTCACGCGTGGGCACCACACGTAAGTGACAGACCTGTTGGTGTAAAAACTCGATTGATTATTATAGTGCATTAGAACAAAGTTTCCTATGGATTCAAGGGTAGGAAATCCAAGTTAACTCATTTACATGACATTATTATTTCCATGAAGCAAAGTTAACACATCTATCGATTGGTACATTTTTGAGTGACTAAGAAGGATCCATGCTTACTTATTCGTTTTCACGTGTTAAACTTGTCTAAATCTTGGTCAAACCTAGGATTTGACCAAGATTCAAATGGGCAGAAAAATAAAATAAAAAACAGAAAAATGAAAAACCAAATCACATAGTCATCTTATGTCATATAGTAAGCATTAAAGTTGATAAACAAGGTCTAGAAATATCAAACCATACAAATCATGTATCTACCCCCTAACCCCTAAACTATGTCTTATAAATTAAGTCAAGCATGAAGAGATGTGGTTTTGGGTTTCAAACATGGAAATTTCAAAAACCTCCCAAAAACTTCATTTTAGTGTGACTAAGAAGGATACACGCTTCCCTTTTCATATTCATGTTCTAAGCTTGTTTAAATTATCTTGGTCAAACCTAGGATTTGACAAGATTCAAATGGGCATCAATATTGAAAAAAATCAGAAAAAAGAAAAACCAAAGGAAATAGTTTTCTTATGTCATATAGTAATTAAGCATTAAAGTTGATAAACAAGGTCTAGACATATTCAAACTAGACAAATAATGTATCTATACCCCCTAACCCCTAAACTCTGTCTTATGAAGTCAAGCATGTGAAGAGGAAGTGGTTTTGGGTTGCAAACATGGAAATTTCAAAAACCTCCGAAAAACTTCATTTTAGAGTTTCTAAGAAGGATCCATGCTTACCTTTGCATTTTCATATTTTAAACTTGTTTAAATCATTATCAAGCCTAGCATTTGACCAATATACAAATGGGTGGGCACAAAATTCAAAAAAATCAGAAAAATGAAAAACAAATTAAAGCACATAGTCTTCATATGTCATATCGTATGAATTCAAGTTGATAAACGAGGTCTAGGTATATCCAAACCAGACAAATCATGTATCTACCCCTTGTTTTTTATGAAGTCTAGCATGAAGAGAGAAGTCGTTTTTTGTTTCAAACACATGGAAATTTCAAGAACATCCCAAAAGCTTCATTTTAGAGTATAAGAAGGATACATGCTTCCCTTTTCATTTTTATGTTTAAACTTGTTTAAATCTTGGTCAAACCTAGGATTTGACCAAGATTCAAATATATGGGCATAAAATTCAAAAAAAAACAGAAAAATTTAAAACCAAGGCACATAGTCTTCTTATGTCATATAGTAAACAATCAATTAATTAAGTTGATAAACCAGGTCTAGACATATTCAAACCAGGAAAATCATGTATCTACCCCCTAACGCCCTAGCTAAACTCTGTCTTATGAAGTCAAGCATGCATGAAGAGAAGTGGTTTTTGGTTTCAAACATTTAAGCCAAAAGGTAAGCATGGATCCTCCTTAATTAGTCACTGTAAAATGAAGCTTTTGGGAGGTTTGTGAAATTTCCATGTTTGAAACCCAAAAGCACTTCTCTTCATGCTTGACTTCATAAGACAGAGTTTAGGGTTAGGGGGTGTAGATATAGATACATGATTTGTCTGGTTTGAATATGTACAAATCTTATTTATCAACTTTTGAATGCATGCTACTCTCTCAAAGAAAAACTTTTGAATGCTTACTATATGACATAAGAAGACTATATGCTTTTAAAATTCAAACATATGGTAAGCATTCTTATGTCATATAGTAAGCATTCAAGTTGATAAACAAGCAAGGTTTGGACATATTCAAACCAGACAAATCATGTATCTACCCCTAACCCCTAATTAAATTGTCTTATGAAGTCTAGCATGAAGAGAAGTGGTTTGGGTTTCAAACATGGAAATTTCAAAAACCTCCCAAAAACTTCATTTTAGAGTGACTAATTAAGAAGGATATACAAGCTTCCCTTTTCATTTTCATGTTTTAAACTTGTTTCAATCTTGGTCAAACCTCTAGGATTTGACCAAAAGATTCAAATGGGCATGGAAATTCATAAAAAATCAAAAGAATGAAAAAACAAAGGACATAACATTCTTATGTCATATATATATAGTAATTAAGCATTCAAGTTGATAAACAAGGTCTAGACATATTCAAACCAGAAAATAATGTATATATCTACCCCTAACCCTAAACTCTGTCTTATGAAGTCAAGCATGCATGAAGAGAAGTGGTTTTTGGTTTCAAACATGGAAATTTCGAAAACCCTCCCAAGATCGAGCTACATTTTGGAGTGACTAAGAAGGATATATAGATGCTTAATTTTTCATATTCATGATTTAAACTTGTTTAAACCATGTTCAAACCTAGGATTTGACCAAGATTCAAATGGGCATAAAATTTTAAAAAAATAAAAAACAAGGCACATAGTATTCTTATGTCATATAGTAAGCATTCAATTAAGTTGATAAACAAGGTCTAGACATATTCAAACCAGGAAAATCATGCATCTACCCCCTAACCCTAGCTAAACTCTGTCTTATGAAGTCAAGCATGCATGAAGAGAAGTGGTTTTTGGTTTCAAACGTTTAAGCCAAAAGCCCCTTTTCAAATATTTCAAACTTATTCAAATTTGGTTCAAATATGAAAGACATACAAGTTATAGCACACATAGTGCATACATTTTCACACATACTGCACTAGATGCTAACCCTATAGTTTGAGGCCATTTGGGTGACCTAGGTCGAAAAAATTCTTGGATTAGAATCGTGTTGTTCGAACCCCGTAGTTGGATTTTTTGAACCCTTGATCTGTAGAACTGGGCAAAACCCTAGTTTAACCTATTTAATTACAGATTCGTATATCGATTTTTCTACGAGTACTACCTTTTTATTATTACTATGCAGCACATGGGTGTTTGCCCGTCGAGTGAAACTCGGAGGAAGAGGGATCACTCGGAAGGAGAGAAGAAGGGAGAGCATTATGGTGTCTCCCCTTTTTCGGGTGATGATGTTGACTTTTGTGCAGGGTTTGTCAGTGAGCAGGAGGTGCGAGCTAGCGAGCGAGCGAGTCGAGCGAGGCCGAGAATGAGAGAGATTTGTTTTTTTTGTGAGAGGGACAACGGAAGGATCCAGAAGGACCCACAGACTTCCAATACGCATCCTGATGCGTCTTCTCTTGACAAAGAAGATGGCTGGGAGTTTGCGTACCTATTGCACGTGACTTGTGCTCACTGAAGTGTGGGACCTCAAGCGTGGGCACCACACGTAAGTGACAGACCTGTTGGTGTAAAAACTCGGTTGATTATAATAGTGCATTAGAACAAAGTTTCCTATGGATTCAAGGGTAGGAAATCCAAGTTAACTCATTTACGTGTTAAACTTGTCTAAAAATCAAACCTAGGATTTGACCAAGATTCAAATGGGATGAAAAAAAAAAATCACATAGTCTTCTTATGTCATATAGTAAGCATTAAAGTTGATAAACAAGGTCTAGACATATTAAACCAGACAAATCATGTATCTATACCCCTAACCCCTAAACTATGTCTTATGAAGTCAAGCATGTGAAGAGAAGTGGTTTTGGGTTTCAAACATGGAAATTTCAAAAACCTCCCAAAAACTACATTTTAGAGTGACTAAGAAGGATACATGCTCCCCTTTTCATATTCATGTTTTAAGCTTGTTTAAATTATCTTGGTCAAACCTAGGATTTGACAAGATTCAAATGGGCATCAAAATTGAAAAAAAGTCAGAAAAAAGAAAACCAAAGCAAATAGTTTTCTTATGTCATATAGTAAGCATTAAAGTTGATAAACAAGGTCTAGACATATTCAAACTAGACAAATCATGTATCTATACCCCCTAACCCCTGAACTCTGTCTTATGAAGTCAAGCATACGAAGAGAAGTGGTTTTGGGTTTCAAACATGGAAATTTGAAAAACCTCCCAAAAACTTCATTTTAGAGTGACAAAGAAGGATACATGCTTCCCTTTTCATATTCATGTTTTAAGCTTGTTTAAATTATCTCGGTCAAACCTAGGATTTGACAAGATTCAAATGGGCATCAAAATTGAAAAAAATCAGGAAAAAGAAAAACCAAAGCAAATAGTTTTCTTATGTCATATAGTAAGCCAATTAAGTTGATAAACAAGGTCTAGACATATTCAAACTAGACAAATCATGTATCTATACCCCCTAACCCCTAAACTCCGTCTTATGAAGTCAAGCATATGAAGAGAAGTGGTTTTGCTCCCAAAAGCTTCATTTTAGAGTGACTAATTAAGAAGGATCCATGCTTACCTTTGCATTTTCATATTTTAATCTTGTTTAAATCATTATCAAGCCTAGGATTTGACCAAGATACAAATGGGTGGGCACAAAATTCAAAAAAATCAGAATAATGAAAAACAAAAGCACGTAGTCTTCTTATGTCATATCGTATGCATTCAAGTTAAACGAGGTCTAGGTATATCCAAACCAGACAAATCATGTATCTACCCCCTGTTGATCTTATGAAGTCTAGCATGAAGAGAAGTCGTTTTGGGTTTCAAACATGGAAATTTCAAGAACATCCCAAAAGCTTCATTTTAGAGTGACTAAGAAGGATACATGCTTCCCTTTTCATTTTCATGTTTTAAACTTGTTTAAATCTTGGTCAAACCTAGGATTTGACCAAGATTCAAATATATGAGCATAAAATTCAAAAAAAGGTTTTTGAAATTTCCATGTTTGAAACCCAAATCCACTTCTCTTCATCCTTGACGTCTTCATAAGACAAAAGTATAGGGTTATATATATATGCATGGGTAGATACATGCTTTTTTCTGGTTTGAATATGTATAGACCTTGTTTAAAATTATCAACTTAATTGAATGCTTACTATATATATGACATAAGAAGGCTATATATGTGCTTTGTTTTTTCATTTTTTCATTTTTTCCTGATTTTTTATGCCCATTTGAATCTTGGTCAAATCCTAGGTTTGATCAAGATTTAAACAAGCAGTTTAAAAATGAAAATGAAAAGGTAAGCCTGGATCCTTCTTAGTCACTGTAAAATGAAGCTTTTGGGAGGTTTGTGAAATTTCCATGTTTGAAACCCAAAAGCACTTCTCTTCATGCTTGACTTCATAAGACAGAGTTTAGGGTTAGGGGGTGTAGATATAGATACATGATTTGTCTGGTTTGAATATGTACAAATCTTATTTATCAACTTTTGAATGCATGCTACTCTCTCAAAGAAAAACTTTTGAATGCTTACTATATGACATAAGAAGACTATATGCTTTTAAAATTCAAACATATGGTAAGCATTCTTATGTCATATAGTAAGCATTCAAGTTGATAAACAAGCAAGGTTTGGACATATTCAAACCAGACAAATCATGTATCTACCCCTAACCCCTAATTAAATTGTCTTATGAAGTCTAGCATGAAGAGAAGTGGTTTTGGGTTTCAAACATGGAAATTTCAAAAACCTCCCAAAAACTTCATTTTAGAGTGACTAATTAAGAAGGATATACAAGCTTCCCTTTTCATTTTCATGTTCTAAACTTGTTTCAATCTTGGTCAAACCTCTAGGATTTGACCAAAAGATTCAAATGGGCATGAAAATTCATAAAAAATCAAAAGAATGAAAAAACAAAGGACATAATAACATTCTTATGTCATATATATATATATATAAGCATTCAAGTTGATAAACAAGGCCTAGACATATTCAAACCAGAAAATCATGTATATATCTACCCCTAACCCTAAACTCTGTCTTATGAAGTCAAGCATGCATGAAGAGAAGTGGTTTTGGTTTCAAACATGGAAATTTCGAAAAAACCTCCCAAGAGCTACATTTTGGAGTGACTAAGAAGGATATATAGATGCTTAATTTTTCATATTCATGATTTAAACTTGTTTAAACCATGTTCAAACCTAGGATTTGACCAAGATTCAAATGGGCATAAAATTTTAAAAAAATAAAAAAATAAAAACAAGGCACATAGTATTCTTATGTCATATAGTAAGCATTCAATTAAGTTGATAAACAAGGTCTAGACATATTCAAACCAGGAAAATCATGCATCTACCCCCTAACCCTAGCTAAACTCTGTCTTATGAAGTCAAGCATGCATGAAGAGAAGTGGTTTTTGGTTTCAAACGTTTAAGCCAAAAGCCCCTTTTCAAATATTTCAAACTTATTCAAATTTGGTTCAAATATGAAAGACATACAAGTTATAGCACACATAGTGCATACATTTTCACACATACTGCACTAGATGCTAACCCTATAGTTTGAGGCCATTTGGGTGACCTAGGTCGAAAAAATTCTTGGATTAGAATCGTGTTGTTCGAACCCCGTAGTTGGATTTTTTGAACCCTTGATCTGTAGAACTGGGCAAAACCCTAGTTTAACCTATTTAATTACAGATTCGTATATCGATTTTTCTACGAGTACTACCTTTTTATTATTACTATGCAGCACATGGGTGTTTGCCCGTCGAGTGAAACTCGGAGGAAGAGGGATCACTCGGAAGGAGAGAAGAAGGGAGAGCATTATGGTGTCTCCCCTTTTTCGGGTGATGATGTTGACTTTTGTGCAGGGTTTGTCAGTGAGCAGGAGGTGCGAGCGAGCGAGCGAGACGAGCGAGTCGAGCGAGGCCGAGAATGAGAGAGATTTGTTTTTTTTGTGAGAGGGACAACGGAAGGATCCAGAAGGACCCACAGACTTCCAATACGCATCCTGATGCGTCTTCTCTTGACAAAGAAGATGGCTGGGAGTTTGCGTACCTATTGCACGTGACTTGTGCTCACTGAAGTGTGGGACCTCAAGCGTGGGCACCACACGTAAGTGACAGACCTGTTGGTGTAAAAACTCGGTTGATTATAATAGTGCATTAGAACAAAGTTTCCTATGGATTCAAGGGTAGGAAATCCAAGTTAACTCATTTACGTGTTAAACTTGTCTAAATCTTGGTCAAACCTAGGATTTGACCAAGATTCAAATGGGAAAAAATGAAAAACCAAATCACATAGTCTTCTTATGTCATATAGTAAGCATTAAAGTTGATAAACAAGGTCTAGACATATTAAACCAGACAAATCATGTATCTATACCCCTAACCCCTAAACTCTGTCTTATGAAGTCAAGCATGTGAAGAGAAGTGGTTTTGGGTTTCAAACATGGAAATTTCAAAAACCTCCCAAAAACTACATTTTAGAGTGACTAAGAAGGATACATGCTCCCCTTTTCATATTCATGTTTTAAGCTTGTTTAAATTATCTTGGTCAAACCTAGGATTTGACAAGATTCAAATGGGCATCAAAATTGAAAAAAAAGTCAGAAAAAAGAAAACCAAAGCAAATAGTTTTCTTATGTCATATAGTAAGCATTAAAGTTGATAAACAAGGTCTAGACATATTCAAACTAGACAAATCATGTATCTATACCCCCTAACCCCTAAACTCTGTCTTATGAAGTCAAGCATATGAAGAGAAGTGGTTTTGGGTTTCAAACATGGAAATTTGAAAAACCTCCCAAAAACTTCATTTTAGAGTGACAAAGAAGGATACATGCTTCCCTTTTCATATTCATGTTTTAAGCTTGTTTAAATTATCTCGGTCAAACCTAGGATTTGACAAGATTCAAATGGGCATCAAAATTGAAAAAAATCAGGAAAAAGAAAAACCAAAGCAAATAGTTTTCTTATGTCATATAGTAAGCCAATTAAGTTGATAAACAAGGTCTAGACATATTCAAACTAGACAAATCATGTATCTATACCCCCTAACCCCTAAACTCCGTCTTATGAAGTCAAGCATATGAAGAGAAGTGGTTTTGCTCCCAAAAGCTTCATTTTAGAGTGACTAATTAAGAAGGATCCATGCTTACCTTTGCATTTTCATATTTTAATCTTGTTTAAATCATTATCAAGCCTAGGATTTGACCAAGATACAAATGGGTGGGCACAAAATTCAAAAAAATCAGAATAATGAAAAACAAAAGCACGTAGTCTTCTTATGTCATATCGTATGCATTCAAGTTAAACGAGGTCTAGGTATATCCAAACCAGACAAATCATGTATCTACCCCCTGTTGATCTTATGAAGTCTAGCATGAAGAGAAGTCGTTTTGGGTTTCAAACACGGAAATTTCAAGAACATCCCAAAAGCTTCATTTTAGAGTGACTAAGAAGGATACATGCTTCCCTTTTCATTTTCATGTTTTAAACTTGTTTAAATCTTGGTCAAACCTAAGATTTGACCAAGATTCAAAATATGAGCATAAAATTCAAAAAAAAAACAAAAAAAATGAAAACCAAGGCACGTAGTCTTCTTATGTCATATAGTAAGCAATCAATTAAGTTGATAAACAAGGTCTAGACATATTCAGACCAGGAAATCATGTATCTACCCCCTAACCCTAGCTAAACTCTGTCTTATATATGAAGTCAAGCATGCATGAAGAGAAGTGGTTTTTGGTTTCAAACGTTTAAGCCAAAAGGTAAGCATGGATCCTCCTTAGTCACTGTAAAATGAAGCTTTTGGGAGGTTTGTGAAATTTCCATGTTTGAAACCCAAAACCACTTAAGACAGAGTTTATGGTTAGGTGTAGATACATGATTTTTCTTGTTTGAATATGTCTAGACCTTGTTTATCAACTTGAATTTTTTACTATATGATATAAGAAGGCTATATATATGTGCTTTGGTTTTTCATTTTTTGATTTCTTTCGATTTTTTTATGCCTATTTAAATCTTGGTCAAATCCTAGGTTTAAACAAGTTTAAAACATGAAAATGAAACGGTAAGCATGCATGAATCCTTCCTTACTCACTCTAAAATGAAGGTACTTGAAAATTTTATGTTTGAAACCCAAAACCCCAGTTCTCTTCATATGTTTGACTTCATAAGACAAGTTTAGGGTTAGGGGTAGATATGATACATGATATTTCTGCTGAATATGTCTAGACCTTTGTTTATCAACTTGAATGCTTACTATATGACATAAGAAATATATGTGCTTTGGTTTTTCATTTTTTTTAATTTTTTTGAATTTTTACTCCCATTTGAATCTTGGTCAAATCCTAGGTTTGACCAAGGTTAAAACAAGTTTAAAACATGACAATGAAAAGGTAAGCATATGGATCATTCTTAGTCTCTCTAAAATGAAGCTTTTGGGAGGTTTTTGAAGTTTCCATGTTTGAAACCCAAAATCACTTCTCTTCATATGCTTGGCTTCATAAGACAAAGATTAGGGTTTAGGGGTAGATATATACATGTTTTGGGAGGTTTTTGAAATTTCCATGCATGTTTGAAACCCAAATCCACTTCTCTTCATCCTTGACGTCTTCATAAGACAAAAGTATAGGGTTATATATATATGCATGGGTAGATACATGCTTTTTTCTGGTTTGAATATGTATAGACCTTGTTTAAAATTATCAACTTAATTGAATGCTTACTATATATATGACATAAGAAGGCTATATATGTGCTTTGTTTTTTCATTTTTTCATTTTTTCCTGATTTTTTATGCCCATTTGAATCTTGGTCAAATCCTAGGTTTGATCAAGATTTAAACAAGCAGTTTAAAAAATGAAAATGA
This sequence comes from Lolium multiflorum, assembly GCA_030979885.1. NCBI lineage: Eukaryota > Viridiplantae > Streptophyta > Magnoliopsida > Poales > Poaceae > Lolium > Lolium multiflorum. Next base: position 193,163,989 of record CM061749.1, read on the forward strand.
AAAGGTAAGCCTGGATCCTTCTTAGTCACTGTAAAATGAAGCTTTTGGGAGGTTTGTGAAATTTCCATGTTTGAAACCCAAAAGCACTTCTCTTCATGCTTGACTTCATAAGACAGAGTTTAGGGTTAGGGGGTGTATATAGATACATGATTTGTCTGGTTTGAATATGTACAAATCTTATTTATCAACTTTTGAATGCATGCTACTCTCTCAAAGAAAAACTTTTGAATGCTTACTATATGACATAATAAGAAGACTATATGCTTTTAAAATTCAAACATATGGTAAGCATTCTTATGTCATATAGTAAGCATTCAAGTTGATAAACAAGCAAGGTTTGGACATATTCAAACCAGACAAATCATGTATCTACCCCCTAACCCCTAATTAAATTGTCTTATGAAGTCTAGCATGAAGAGAAGTGGTTTTGGGTTTCAAACATGGAAATTTCAAAAACCTCCCAAAAACTTCATTTTAGAGTGACTAATTAAGAAGGATATACAAGCTTCCCTTTTCATTTTCATGTTCTAAACTTGTTTCAATCTTGGTCAAACCTCTAGGATTTGACCAAAAGATTCAAATGGGCATGAAAATTCATAAAAAATCAAAAGAATGAAAAAACAAAGGACATATATAACATTCTTATGTCATATATATATATATATATAGTAAGCTAGCATTCAAGTTGATAAACAAGGCCTAGACATATTCAAACCAGAAAATCATGTATATATCTACCCCTAACCCTAAACTCTGTCTTATGAAGTCAAGCATGCATGAAGAGAAGTGGTTTTGGTTTCAAACATGGAAATTTCGAAAAAACCTCCCAAGAGCTACATTTTGGAGTGACTAAGAAGGATATATAGATGCTTAATTTTTCATATTCATGATTTAAACTTGTTTAAACCATGTTCAAACCTAGGATTTGACCAAGATTCAAATGGGCATAAAATTTTAAAAAAATAAAAAACAAGGCACATAGTATTCTTATGTCATATAGTAAGCATTCAATTAAGTTGATAAACAAGGTCTAGACATATTCAAACCAGGAAAATCATGCATCTACCCCCTAACCCTAGCTAAACTCTGTCTTATGAAGTCAAGCATGCATGAAGAGAAGTGGTTTTTGGTTTCAAACGTTTAAGCCAAAAGCCCCTTTTCAAATATTTCAAACTTATTCAAATTTGGTTCAAATATGAAAGACATACAAGTTATAGCACACATAGTGCATACATTTTCACACATACTGCACTAGATGCTAACCCTATAGTTTGAGGCCATTTGGGTGACCTAGGTCGAAAAAATTCTTGGATTAGAATCGTGTTGTTCGAACCCCGTAGTTGGATTTTTTTGAACCCTTGATCTGTAGAACTGGGCAAAACCCTAGTTTAACCTATTTAATTACAGATTCGTATATCGATTTTTCTACGAGTACTACCTTTTTATTATTACTATGCAGCACATGGGTGTTTGCCCGTCGAGTGAAACTCGGAGGAAGAGGGATCACTCGGAAGGAGAGAAGAAGGGAGAGCATTATGGTGTCTCCCCTTTTTCGGGTGATGATGTTGACTTTTGTGCAGGGTTTGTCAGTGAGCAGGAGGTGCGAGCTGGCGAGAGCGAGTCGAGCGAGGCCGAGAATGAGAGAGATTTGTTTTTTGTGAGAGGGACAACGGAAGGATCCAGAAGGACCCACAGACTTCCAATACGCATCCTGATGATGCGTCTTCTCTTGACAAAGAAGATGGCGGGAGTTTGCGTACCTATTGCACGTGACTTGTGCTCACTGAAGTGTGGGACCTCAAGCGTGGGCACCACACGTAAGTGACAGACCTGTTGGTGTAAAAACTCGGTTGATTATAATAGTGCATTAGAACAAAGTTTCCTATGGATTCAAGGGTAGGAATTCCAAGTTAACTCATTTACGTGTTAAACTTGTCTAAATCTTGGTCAAACCTAGGATTTGACCAAGATTCAAATGGGCAGAAAAATAAAAAACAGAAAAATGAAAAACCAAATCACATAGTCTTCTTATGTCATATAGTAAGCATTAAAGTTGATAAACAAGGTCTAGACATATTAAACCAGACAAATCATGTATCTATACCCCTAACCCCTAAACTCTGTCTTATGAAGTCAAGCATGTGAAGAGAAGTGGTTTTGGGTTTCAAACATGGAAATTTCAAAAACCTCCCAAAAACTACATTTTAGAGTGACTAAGAAGGATACATGCTCCCCTTTTCATATTCATGTTTTAAGCTTGTTTAAATTATCTTGGTCAAACCTAGGATTTGACAAGATTCAAATGGGCATCAAAATTGAAAAAAAAGAAAAAAGAAAACCAAAGCAAATAGTTTTCTTATGTCATATAGTAAGCATTAAAGTTGATAAACAAGGTCTAGACATATTCAAACTAGACAAATCATGTATCTATACCCCCTAACCCCTGAACTCTGTCTTATGAAGTCAAGCATATGAAGAGAAGTGGTTTTGGGTTTCAAACATGGAAATTTGAAAAACCTCCCAAAAACTTCATTTTAGAGTGACAAAGAAGGATACATGCTTCCCTTTTCATATTCATGTTTTAAGCTTGTTTAAATTATCTCGGTCAAACCTAGGATTTGACAAGATTCAAATGGGCATCAAAATTGAAAAAAATCAGGAAAAAGAAAAACCAAAGCAAATAGTTTTCTTATGTCATATAGTAAGCCAATTAAGTTGATAAACAAGGTCTAGACATATATATTCAAACTAGACAAATCATGTATCTATACCCCCTAACCCCTAAACTCCGTCTTATGAAGTCAAGCATATGAAGAGAAGTGGTTTTGCTCCCAAAAGCTTCATTTTAGAGTGACTAATTAAGAAGGATCCATGCTTACCTTTGCATTTTCATATTTTAATCTTGTTTAAATCATTATCAAGCCTAGGATTTGACCAAGATACAAATGGGTGGGCACAAAATTCAAAAAAATCAGAATAATGAAAAACAAAAGCACGTAGTCTTCTTATGTCATATCGTATGCATTCAAGTTAAACGAGGTCTAGGTATATCCAAACCAGACAAATCATGTATCTACCCCCTGTTGATCTTATGAAGTCTAGCATGAAGAGAAGTCGTTTTGGGTTTCAAACATGGAAATTTCAAGAACATCCCAAAAGCTTCATTTTAGAGTGACTAAGAAGGATACATGCTTCCCTTTTCATTTTCATGTTTTAAACTTGTTTAAATCTTGGTCAAACCTAAGATTTGACCAAGATTCAAATATGAGCATAAAATTCAAAAAAAAACAAAAAAAATGAAAACCAAGGCACGTAGTCTTCTTATGTCATATAGTAAGCAATCAATTAAGTTGATAAACAAGGTCTAGACATATTCAAACCAGGAAATCATGTATCTACCCCCTAACCCTAGCTAAACTCTGTCTTATGAAGTCAAGCATGCATGAAGAGAAGTGGTTTTTGGTTTCAAACGTTTAAGCCAAAAGGTAAGCATGGATCCTCCTTAGTCACTGTAAAATGAAGCTTTTGGGAGGTTTGTGAAATTTCCATGTTTGAAACCCAAAACCACTTAAGACAGAGTTTATGGTTAGGTGTAGATACATGATTTTTCTTGTTTGAATATGTCTAGACCTTGTTTATCAACTTGAATTTTTTACTATATGATATAAGAAGGCTATATATATGTGCTTTGGTTTTTCATTTTTTGATTTCTTTCGATTTTTTTATGCCTATTTAAATCTTGGTCAAATCCTAGGTTTAAACAAGTTTAAAACATGAAAATGAAACGGTAAGCATGAATCCTTCCTTACTCACTCTAAAATGAAGGTACTTGAAAATTTTATGTTTGAAACCCAAAACCCCAGTTCTCTTCATATGTTTGACTTCATAAGACAGAGTTTAGGGTTAGGGGTAGATATGATACATGATATTTCTGCTTTGAATATGTCTAGACCTTGTTTATCAACTTGAATGCTTACTATATGACATAAGAAGGCTATATATGTGCTTTGGTTTTTCATTTTTTTAATTTTTTGAATTTTTACTCCCATTTGAATCTTGGTCAAATCCTAGGTTTGACCAAGGTTAAAACAAGTTTAAAACATGGCAATGAAAAGGTAAGCATATGGATCATTCTTAGTCTCTCTAAAATGAAGCTTTTGGGAGGTTTTTGAAGTTTCCATGTTTGAAACCCAAAATCACTTCTCTTCATATGCTTGGCTTCATAAGACAAAGATTAGGGTTTAGGGGTAGATATATACATGTTTTGGGAGGTTTTTGAAATTTCCATGTTTGAAACCCAAATCCACTTCTCTTCATCCTTGACGTCTTCATAAGACAAAAGTATAGGGTTATATATATATGCATGGGTAGATACATGCTTTTTTCTGGTTTGAATATGTATAGACCTTGTTTAAAATTATCAACTTAATTGAATGCTTACTATATATATGACATAAGAAGGCTATATATGTGCTTTGTTTTTTCATTTTTTCATTTTTTCCTGATTTTTTATGCCCATTTGAATCTTGGTCAAATCCTAGGTTTGATCAAGATTTAAACAAGCAGTTTAAAAAATGAAAATGAAAAGGTAAGCCTGGATCCTTCTTAGTCACTGTAAAATGAAGCTTTTGGGAGGTTTGTGAAATTTCCATGTTTGAAACCCAAAAGCACTTCTCTTCATGCTTGACTTCATAAGACAGAGTTTAGGGTTAGGGGGTGTAGATACATGATTTGTCTGGTTTGAATATGTACAAATCTTATTTATCAACTTTTGAATGCATGCTACTCTCTCAAAGAAAAACTTTTGAATGCTTACTATATGACATATATAAGAAGACTATATGCTTTTAAAATTCAAACATATGGTAAGCATTCTTATGTCATATAGTAAGCATTCAAGTTGATAAACAAGCAAGGTTTGGACATATTCAAACCAGACAAATCATGTATCTACCCCCTAACCCCTAATTAAATTGTCTTATGAAGTCTAGCATGAAGAGAAGTGGTTTTGGGTTTCAAACATGGAAATTTCAAAAACCTCCCAAAAACTTCATTTTAGAGTGACTAATTAAGAAGGATATACAAGCTTCCCTTTTCATTTTCATGTTCTAAACTTGTTTCAATCTTGGTCAAACCTCTAGGATTTGACCAAAAGATTCAAATGGGCATGAAAATTCATAAAAAATCAAAAGAATGAAAAAACAAAGGACATATATAACATTCTTATGTCATATATATATATATATAGTAAGCATTCAAGTGATAAACAAGGCCTAGACATATTCAAACCAGAAAATCATGTATATATCTACCCCTAACCCTAAACTCTGTCTTATGAAGTCAAGCATGCATGAAGAGAAGTGGTTTTGGTTTCAAACATGGAAATTTCGAAAAAACCTCCCAAGAGCTACATTTTGGAGTGACTAAGAAGGATATATAGATGCTTAATTTTTCATATTCATGATTTAAACTTGTTTAAACCATGTTCAAACCTAGGATTTGACCAAGATTCAAATGGGCATAAAATTTTAAAAAAATAAAAAACAAGGCACATAGTATTCTTATGTCATATAGTAAGCATTCAATTAAGTTGATAAACAAGGTCTAGACATATTCAAACCAGGAAAATCATGCATCTACCCCCTAACCCTAGCTAAACTCTGTCTTATGAAGTCAAGCATGCATGAAGAGAAGTGGTTTTTGGTTTCAAACGTTTAAGCCAAAAGCCCCTTTTCAAATATTTCAAACTTATTCAAATTTGGTTCAAATATGAAAGACATACAAGTTATAGCACACATAGTGCATACATTTTCACACATACTGCACTAGATGCTAACCCTATAGTTTGAGGCCATTTGGGTGACCTAGGTCGAAAAAATTCTTGGATTAGAATCGTGTTGTTCGAACCCCGTAGTTGGATTTTTTTGAACCCTTGATCTGTAGAACTGGGCAAAACCCTAGTTTAACCTATTTAATTACAGATTCGTATATCGATTTTTCTACGAGTACTACCTTTTTATTATTACTATGCAGCACATGGGTGTTTGCCCGTCGAGTGAAACTCGGAGGAAGAGGGATCACTCGGAAGGAGAGAAGAAGGGAGAGCATTATGGTGTCTCCCCTTTTCGGGTGATGATGTTGACTTTTGTGCAGGGTTTGTCAGTGAGCAGGAGGTGCGAGAGCGAGCGAGCGAGCGAGCGAGTCGAGCGAGGCCGAGAATGAGAGAGATTTGTTTTTTTGTGAGAGGGACAACGGAAGGATCCAGAAGGACCCACAGACTTCCAATACGCATCCTGATGCGTCTTCTCTTGACAAAGAAGATGGCTGGGAGTTTGCGTACCTATTGCACGTGACTTGTGCTCACTGAAGTGTGGGACCTCAAGCGTGGGCACCACACGTAAGTGACAGACCTGTTGGTGTAAAAACTCGGTTGATTATAATAGTGCATTAGAACAAAGTTTCCTATGGATTCAAGGGTAGGAAATCCAAGTTAACTCATTTACGTGTTAAACTTGTCTAAATCTTGGTCAAACCTAGGATTTGACCAAGATTCAAATGGGCAGAAAAATGAAAAACCAAATCACATAGTCTTCTTATGTCATATAGTAAGCATTAAAGTTGATAAACAAGGTCTAGACATATTAAACCAGACAAATCATGTATCTATACCCCTAACCCCTAAACTCTGTCTTATGAAGTCAAGCATGTGAAGAGAAGTGGTTTTGGGTTTCAAACATGGAAATTTCAAAAACCTCCCAAAAACTACATTTTAGAGTGACTAAGAAGGATACATGCTCCCCTTTTCATATTCATGTTTTAAGCTTGTTTAAATTATCTTGGTCAAACCTAGGATTTGACAAGATTCAAATGGGCATCAAAATTGAAAAAAAAGTCAGAAAAAAGAAAACCAAAGCAAATAGTTTTCTTATGTCATATAGTAAGCATTAAAGTTGATAAACAAGGTCTAGACATATTCAAACTAGACAAATCATGTATCTATACCCCCTAACCCCTGAACTCTGTCTTATGAAGTCAAGCATATGAAGAGAAGTGGTTTTGGGTTTCAAACATGGAAATTTGAAAAACCTCCCAAAAACTTCATTTTAGAGTGACAAAGAAGGATACATGCTTCCCTTTTCATATTCATGTTTTAAGCTTGTTTAAATTATCTCGGTCAAACCTAGGATTTGACAAGATTCAAATGGGCATCAAAATTGAAAAAAATCAGGAAAAAGAAAAACCAAAGCAAATAGTTTTCTTATGTCATATAGTAAGCCAATTAAGTTGATAAACAAGGTCTAGACATATATCAAACTAGACAAATCATGTATCTATACCCCCTAACCCCTAAACTCCGTCTTATGAAGTCAAGCATATGAAGAGAAGTGGTTTTGCTCCCAAAAGCTTCATTTTAGAGTGACTAATTAAGAAGGATCCATGCTTACCTTTGCATTTTCATATTTTAATCTTGTTTAAATCATTATCAAGCCTAGGATTTGACCAAGATACAAATGGGTGGGCACAAAATTCAAAAAAATCAGAATAATGAAAAACAAAAGCACGTAGTCTTCTTATGTCATATCGTATGCATTCAAGTTAAACGAGGTCTAGGTATATCCAAACCAGACAAATCATGTATCTACCCCCTGTTGATCTTATGAAGTCTAGCATGAAGAGAAGTCGTTTTGGGTTTCAAACATGGAAATTTCAAGAACATCCCAAAAGCTTCATTTTAGAGTGACTAAGAAGGATACATGCTTCCCTTTTCATTTTCATGTTTTAAACTTGTTTAAATCTTGGTCAAACCTAAGATTTGACCAAGATTCAAATATATGAGCATAAAATTCAAAAAAAAACAAAAAAATGAAAACCAAGGCACGTAGTCTTCTTATGTCATATAGTAAGCAATCAATTAAGTTGATAAACAAGGTCTAGACATATTCAAACCAGGAAATCATGTATCTACCCCTAACCCTAGCTAAACTCTGTCTTATATATGAAGTCAAGCATGCATGAAGAGAAGTGGTTTTTGGTTTCAAACGTTTAAGCCAAAAGGTAAGCATGGATCCTCCTTAGTCACTGTAAAATGAGGCTTTTGGGAGGTTTGTGAAATTTCCATGTTTGAAACCCAAAACCACTTAAGACAGAGTTTATGGTTAGGTGTAGATACATGATTTTTCTTGTTTGAATATGTCTAGACCTTGTTTATCAACTTGAATTTTTTACTATATGATATAAAAAGGTAAGCATGGATCCTCCTTAGTCACTGTAAAATGAGGCTTTTGGGAGGTTTGTGAAATTTCCATGTTTGAAACCCAAAACCACTTAAGACAGAGTTTATGGTTAGGTGTAGATACATGATTTTTCTTGTTTGAATATGTCTAGACCTTGTTTATCAACTTGAATTTTTTACTATATGATATAAGAAGGCTATATATATGTGCTTTGGTTTTTCATTTTTTGATTTCTTTCGATTTTTTTATGCCTATTTAAATCTTGGTCAAATCCTAGGTTTAAACAAGTTTAAAACATGAAAATGAAACGGTAAGCATGAATCCTTCCTTACTCACTCTAAAATGAAGGTACTTGAAAATTTTATGTTTGAAACCCAAAACCCCAGTTCTCTTCATATGTTTGACTTCATAAGACAGAGTTTAGGGTTAGGGGTAGATATGATACATGATATTTCTGCTTTGAATATGTCTAGACCTTGTTTATCAACTTGAATGCTTACTATATGACATAAGAAGGCTATATATGTGCTTTGGTTTTTCATTTTTTTTAATTTTTTGAATTTTTACTCCCATTTGAATCTTGGTCAAATCCTAGGTTTGACCAAGGTTAAAACAAGTTTAAAACATGACAATGAAAAGGTAAGCATATGGATCATTCTTAGTCTCTCTAAAATGAAGCTTTTGGGAGGTTTTTGAAGTTTCCATGTTTGAAACCCAAAATCACTTCTCTTCATATGCTTGGCTTCATAAGACAAAGATTAGGGTTTAGGGGTAGATATATACATGTTTTGGGAGGTTTTTGAAATTTCCATGTTTGAAACCCAAATCCACTTCTCTTCATCCTTGACGTCTTCATAAGACAAAAGTATAGGGTTATATATATATGCATGGGTAGATACATGCTTTTTTCTGGTTTGAATATGTATAGACCTTGTTTAAAATTATCAACTTAATTGAATGCTTACTATATATATGACATAAGAAGGCTATATATGTGCTTTGTTTTTTCATTTTTTCATTTTTTCCTGATTTTTTATGCCCATTTGAATCTTGGTCAAATCCTAGGTTTGATCAAGATTTAAACAAGCAGTTTAAAAATGAAAATGAAAAGGTAAGCCTGGATCCTTCTTAGTCACTGTAAAATGAAGCTTTTGGGAGGTTTGTGAAATTTCCATGTTTGAAACCCAAAAGCACTTCTCTTCATGCTTGACTTCATAAGACAGAGTTTAGGGTTAGGGGGTGTAGATACGATGATTTGTCTGGTTTGAATATGTACAAATCTTATTTATCAACTTTTGAATGCATGCTACTCTCTCAAAGAAAAACTTTTGAATGCTTACTATATGACATAAGAAGACTATATGCTTTTAAAATTCAAACATATGGTAAGCATTCTTATGTCATATAGTAAGCATTCAAGTTGATAAACAAGCAAGTTTTGGACATATTCAAACCAGACAAATCATGTATCTACCCCTAACCCCTAATTAAATTGTCTTATGAAGTCTAGCATGAAGAGAAGTGGTTTTGGGTTTCAAACATGGAAATTTCAAAAACCTCCCAAAAACTTCATTTTAGAGTGACTAATTAAGAAGGATATACAAGCTTCCCTTTTCATTTTCATGTTCTAAACTTGTTTCAATCTTGGTCAAACCTCTAGGATTTGACCAAAAGATTCAAATGGGCATGAAAATTCATAAAAAATCAAAAGAATGAAAAAACAAAGGACATATAACATTCTTATGTCATATATATATAGTAAGCATTCAAGTGATAAACAAGGCCTAGACATATTCAAACCAGAAAATCATGTATATATCTACCCCTAACCCTAAACTCTGTCTTATGAAGTCAAGCATGCATGAAGAGAAGTGGTTTTGGTTTCAAACATGGAAATTTCGAAAAAACCTCCCAAGAGCTACATTTTGGAGTGACTAAGAAGGATATATAGATGCTTAATTTTTCATATTCATGATTTAAACTTGTTTAAACCATGTTCAACCCTAGGATTTGACCAAGATTCAAATGGGCATAAAATTTTAAAAAAATAAAAAAAAAGGCACATAGTATTCTTATGTCATATAGTAAGCATTCAATTAAGTTGATAAACAAGGTCTAGACATATTCAAACCAGGAAAATCATGCATCTACCCCCTAACCCTAGCTAAACTCTGTCTTATGAAGTCAAGCATGCATGAAGAGAAGTGGTTTTTGGTTTCAAACGTTTAAGCCAAAAGCCCCTTTTCAAATATTTCAAACTTATTCAAATTTGGTTCAAATATGAAAGACATACAAGTTATAGCACACATAGTGCATACATTTTCACACATACTGCACTAGATGCTAACCCTATAGTTTGAGGCCATTTGGGTGACCTAGGTCGAAAAAATTCTTGGATTAGAATCGTGTTGTTCGAACCCCGTAGTTGGATTTTTTTGAACCCTTGATCTGTAGAACTGGGCAAAACCCTAGTTTAACCTATTTAATTACAGATTCGTATATCGATTTTTCTACGAGTACTACCTTTTTATTATTACTATGCAGCACATGGGTGTTTGCCCGTCGAGTGAAACTCGGAGGAAGAGGGATCACTCGGAAGGAGAGAAGAAGGGAGAGCATTATGGTGTCTCCCCTTTTTCGGGTGATGATGTTGACTTTTGTGCAGGGTTTGTCAGTGAGCAGGAGGTGCGAGCGAGCGAGCGAGCGAGTCGAGCGAGGCCGAGAATGAGAGAGATTTGTTTTTTTTGTGAGAGGGACAACGGAAGGATCCAGAAGGACCCACAGACTTCCAATACGCATCCTGATGCGTCTTCGTCTTCTCTTGACAAAGAAGATGGCTGGGAGTTTGCGTACCTATTGCACGTGACTTGTGCTCACTGAAGTGTGGGACCTCAAGCGTGGGCACCACACGTAAGTGACAGACCTGTTGGTGTAAAAACTCGGTTGATTATAATAGTGCATTAGAACAAAGTTTCCTATGGATTCAAGGGTAGGAATTCCAAGTTAACTCATTTACGTGTTAAACTTGTCTAAATCTTGGTCAAACCTAGGATTTGACCAAGATTCAAATGGGCAGAAAAATAAAAAACAGAAAAATGAAAAACCAAATCACATAGTCTTCTTATGTCATATAGTAAGCATTAAAGTTGATAAACAAGGTCTAGACATATTAAACCAGACAAATCATGTATCTATACCCCTAACCCCTAAACTCTGTCTTATGAAGTCAAGCATGTGAAGAGAAGTGGTTTTGGGTTTCAAACATGGAAATTTCAAAAACCTCCCAAAAACTACATTTTAGAGTGACTAAGAAGGATACATGCTCCCCTTTTCATATTCATGTTTTAAGCTTGTTTAAATTATCTTGGTCAAACCTAGGATTTGACAAGATTCAAATGGGCATCAAAATTGAAAAAAAGTCAGAAAAAAGAAAACCAAAGCAAATAGTTTTCTTATGTCATATAGTAAGCATTAAAGTTGATAAACAAGGTCTAGACATATTCAAACTAGACAAATCATGTATCTATACCCCCCCCCTGAACTCTGTCTTATGAAGTCAAGCATATGAAGAGAAGTGGTTTTGGGTTTCAAACATGGAAATTTGAAAAACCTCCCAAAAACTTCATTTTAGAGTGACAAAGAAGGATACATGCTTCCCTTTTCATATTCATGTTTTAAGCTTGTTTAAATTATCTCGGTCAAACCTAGGATTTGACAAGATTCAAATGGGCATCAAAATTGAAAAAAATCAGGAAAAAGAAAAACCAAAGCAAATAGTTTTCTTATGTCATATAGTAAGCCAATTAAGTTGATAAACAAGGTCTAGACATATTCAAACTAGACAAATCATGTATCTATACCCCCTAACCCCTAAACTCCGTCTTATGAAGTCAAGCATATGAAGAGAAGTGGTTTTGCTCCCAAAAGCTTCATTTTAGAGTGACTAAGAAGGATCCATGCTTACCTTTGCATTTTCATATTTTAATCTTGTTTAAATCATTATCAAGCCTAGGATTTGACCAAGATACAAATGGGTGGGCACAAAATTCAAAAAAATCAGAATAATGAAAAACAAAAGCACGTAGTCTTCTTATGTCATATCGTATGCATTCAAGTTAAACGAGGTCTAGGTATATCCAAACCAGACAAATCATGTATCTACCCCCTGTTGATCTTATGAAGTCTAGCATGAAGAGAAGTCGTTTTGGGTTTCAAACACGGAAATTTCAAGAACATCCCAAAAGCTTCATTTTAGAGTGACTAAGAAGGATACATGCTTCCCTTTTCATTTTCATGTTTTAAACTTGTTTAAATCTTGGTCAAGCCAAAATATGAGCATAAAATTCAAAAAAAACAAAAAATGAAAACCAAGGCACGTAGTCTTCTTATGTCATATAGTAAGCAATCAATTAAGTTGATAAACAAGGTCTAGACATATTCAGACCAGGAAATCATGTATCTACCCCCTAACCCTAGCTAAACTCTGTCTTAATTATGAAGTCAAGCATGCATGAAGAGAAGTGGTTTTTGGTTTCAAACGTTTAAGCCAAAAGGTAAGCATGGATCCTCCTTAGTCACTGTAAAATGAAGCTTTTGGGAGGTTTGTGAAATTTCCATGTTTGAAACCCAAAACCACTTAAGACAGAGTTTATGGTTAGGTGTAGATACATGATTTTTCTTGTTTGAATATGTCTAGACCTTGTTTATCAACTTGAATTTTTTACTATATGATATAAGAAGGCTATATATATGTGCTTTGGTTTTTCATTTTTTGATTTCTTTCGATTTTTTATGCCTATTTAAATCTTGGTCAAATCCTAGGTTTAAACAAGTTTAAAACATGAAAATGAAACGGTAAGCATGAATCCTTCCTTACTCACTCTAAAATGAAGGTACTTGAAAATTTTATGTTTGAAACCCAAAACCCCAGTTCTCTTCATATGTTTGACTTCATAAGACAGAGTTTAGGGTTAGGGGTAGATATGATACATGATATTTCTGCTTTGAATATGTCTAGACCTTGTTTATCAACTTGAATGCTTACTATATGATATATATATGTGCTTTGGTTTTTCATTTTTTTTGAATTTTTCTGAATTTTTACTCCCATTTGAATCTTGGTCAAATCCTAGGTTTGACCAAGGTTAAAACAAGTTTAAAACATGACAATGAAAAGGTAAGCATATGGATCATTCTTAGTCTCTCTAAAATGAAGCTTTTGGGAGGTTTTTGAAGTTTCCATGTTTGAAACCCAAAATCACTTCTCTTCATATGCTTGGCTTCATAAGACAAAGATTAGGGTTTAGGGGTAGATATATACATGTTTTGGGAGGTTTTTGAAATTTCCATGTTTGAAACCCAAATCCACTTCTCTTCATCCTTGACGTCTTCATAAGACAAAAGTATAGGGTTATATATATATGCATGGGTAGATACATGCTTTTTTCTGGTTTGAATATGTATAGACCTTGTTTAAAATTATCAACTTAATTGAATGCTTACTATATATATGACATAAGAAGGCTATATATGTGCTTTGTTTTTTCATTTTTTCATTTTTTCCTGATTTTTTATGCCCATTTGAATCTTGGTCAAATCCTAGGTTTGATCAAGATTTAAACAAGCAGTTTAAAAAATGAAAATGAAAAGGTAAGCCTGGATCCTTCTTAGTCACTGTAAAATGAAGCTTTTGGGAGGTTTGTGAAATTTCCATGTTTGAAACCCAAAAGCACTTCTCTTCATGCTTGACTTCATAAGACAGAGTTTAGGGTTAGGGGGTGTAGATACATGATTTGTCTGGTTTGAATATGTACAAATCTTATTTATCAACTTTTGAATGCATGCTACTCTCTCAAAGAAAAACTTTTGAATGCTTACTATATGACATAAGAAGACTATATGCTTTTAAAATTCAAACATATGGTAAGCATTCTTATGTCATATAGTAAGCATTCAAGTTGATAAACAAGCAAGGTTTGGACATATTCAAACCAGACAAATCATGTATCTACCCCCTAACCCCTAATTAAATTGTCTTATGAAGTCTAGCATGAAGAGAAGTGGTTTTGGGTTTCAAACATGGAAATTTCAAAAACCTCCCAAAAACTTCATTTTAGAGTGACTAATTAAGAAGGATATACAAGCTTCCCTTTTCATTTTCATGTTTTAAACTTGTTTCAATCTTGGTCAAACCTCTAGGATTTGACCAAAAGATTCAAATGGGCATGGAAATTCATAAAAAATCAAAAGAATGAAAAAACAAAGGACATAACATTCTTATGTCATATATATATAGTAAGCATTCAAGTTGATAAACAAGGCCTAGACATATTCAAACCAGAAAATCATGTATATATCTACCCCTAACCCTAAACTCTGTCTTATGAAGTCAAGCATGCATGAAGAGAAGTGGTTTTGGTTTCAAACATGGAAATTTCGAAAAAACCTCCCAAGAGCTACATTTTGGAGTGACTAAGAAGGATATATAGATGCTTAATTTTTCATATTCATGATTTAAACTTGTTTAAACCATGTTCAAACCTAGGATTTGACCAAGATTCAAATGGGCATAAAATTTTAAAAAAATCAAAAAATAAAAAACAAGGCACATAGTATTCTTATGTCATATAGTAAGCATTCAATTAAGTTGATAAACAAGGTCTAGACATATTCAAACCAGGAAAATCATGCATCTACCCCCTAACCCTAGCTAAACTATGTCTTATGAAGTCAAGCATGCATGAAGAGAAGTGGTTTTTGGTTTCAAACGTTTAAGCCAAAAGGTAAGCATGGATCCTCCTTATTAGTCACTGTAAAATGAAGCTTTTGGGAGGTTTGTGAAATTTCCATGTTTGAAACCCAAAACCACTTAAGACAGAGTTTATGGTTAGGTGTAGATACATGATTTTTCTTGTTTGAATATGTCTAGACCTTGTTTATCAACTTGAATTTTTTACTATATGATATAAGAAGGCTATATATATGTGCTTTGGTTTTTCATTTTTTGATTTCTTTCGAATTTTTTATGCCTATTTAAATCTTGGTCAAATCCTAGGTTTAAACAAGTTTAAAACATGAAAATGAAACGGTAAGCATGAATCCTTCCTTACTCACTCTAAAATGAAGGTACTTGAAAATTTTATGTTTGAAACCCAAAACCCCAGTTCTCTTCATATGTTTGACTTCATAAGACAGAGTTTAGGGTTAGGGGTAGATATGATACATGATATTTCTGCTTTGAATATGTCTAGACCTTGTTTATCAACTTGAATGCTTACTATATGACATAAGAAGGCTATATATGTGCTTTGGTTTTTCATTTTTTTTGAATTTTTCTGAATTTTTACTCCCATTTGAATCTTGGTCAAATCCTAGGTTTGACCAAGGTTAAAACAAGTTTAAAACATGGCAATGAAAAGGTAAGCATGGATCCTTCTTAGTCACTCTAAAATGAAGCTTTTGGGAGGTTTTTGAAATTTCCATGTTTGAAACCCAAAATCACTTCTCTTCATGCTTGACTTCATAAGGCAGAGTTTAGGGTTAGGGGGTAGATACATGATTTGTTTGGTTTGAATATGTCTAGACCTTGTTTATCAACTTGAATGCTTACTATATGACATCAGAAGACTATGTTCTTTGGTTTTTTTCCGTTTTTTTTGAATTGTTATACCCATTTGAATCTTGGTCAAATCCTAGGTTTGACCAAGATTTAAACAAGTTAAGAAATTGAAAATGAAAAAGGTAAGCCTGGATCCTTCTTAGTCACTGTAGAATGAAGCTTTTGGGAGGTTTGTGAAATTTCCATGTTTGAAACCCAAAACCAGTTCTCTTCATATGTTTGACTTCATAAGACAGAGTTTTTATCAACTCGAGTGCTTACTATATGACATAAGAAGGCTATATATGTGCTTTGGTTTTTCATTTTTTGATTTTTTCTGAATTTTTATGCCCATTTAAATCTTGGTCAAATCCTAGGTTTGACCAAGGTTTAAACAAGTTTAAAACATGAAAAGAAAAGGTAAGAATGGATCCTTCTTAGTCATTCTAAAATGAATGAAGCTTTTGGGATGTTCTCACAAATCGATCTAGTCTACATGACTTTGATAAATTTTAATTAAGAAGCAGCAACTTAACAATAATTACCCAAAATCTAACAGCTGGTTCGACAACAACCTGGACGTTACGCTAAAATGAACTGCGAAAACAACGAACAGCACTTTTGTAGTACTGTACTCGGTACTCCGTACTTGCTCCAGATAATCCCCATTGCTTCACTACTACAGTAGTACTACCCTGGCTCGCATTCATTGTTTCCCCTGACTATTCAGAGCTTTGGACGTCCATCAGAGTTGTAGTCAGTAGTACAGTACTGCTAGCTCGATTAATGGCGTGCTATAAAATTCTATACTAGCCGACAGATGTCCATTCCTCGGGTTGCGCGCCAGAGCCTTCGAAGAGAAGGTAGCCGCTCTGTCCCGTTGATTTACGGTGGACGGACAGGATACTCCGGACCGCTCTCGATTCATTTGCTTCTGCTCCCGCGTCCTGACCCTTCGCGGACTGAGATCCAGTGACTTCACTAAGAGAAGTCACCATGCGACTTTACACACGTGAGCCATTCGATCAAGATCCAACGCTCGCGGTTGATCCAAATTTCGAACTTAAACTAAACTAATATTTTAAATGGACTGGAACTTTCCGAGAATACGTCTTAATGTAAAGTTTTTCTGTTTTTTTCTGAGCTACATAAATTTTAATTTCAAATTTTAGATCGACCATGTTCGTTGGATCTTAACCTGATGGCTCGTATAGGTAAAGTTCATGGTAACTTCTGTTGGGTAAAGTCACTGGATCTCAGTTCGCAAGGGAGCCCCCTCTCGGCCGTTGATTTAGGATGGGCGGACCAGGTTGCTCGAAGCGAGGGCAGGAGACGGTTGTCTGGTTTTAATAGGGGGGAGTACTTCTTCCATCCCCTTCTTGCTTCACTTCCAGTCTCCTTCCACTTCCAGCGATGCCTCCGAAGTCAAGGCCACCATCTCGCTTGAAGAAGCACCATCTAGTGTTGACCAAGGACGCGGAGAGTTCCCGCCGGCGGTCTATCCAGATGCTGGCCGCGAGAAAGGGCCCGCCAGAAAACGAAGGCCCTGCTTCGCGCTCGTCTCGGAACGGCGTCAGTCGTGCGGTCGAAGATTCCTGGTTGGTTTCCATCGCCATGTTTCTTGATTCTTCCTGGCCCGGAGGTCCCAACTCTTTATTCCGTATTAATCCTTTTTATACATATCTCAGTGCCCCACGACGCACCCTGACATCTTCTCATGACGACTTCAACCCCTGTCTCCTGCGCTTAGAGGTTACCACTGATTGGACATTTTCGTCTTCCTCTCGTCACTTTGTTTCGGTACTGATGATATTGCCATGCAGGAAGCATCGGCGTGTTTCAGAGATGAGCTTAAAACTCTCGTGGAACTCGCCTCCAACTTTCGCGATGATGTCGATACTTTGAAGGACGAGGTCACCGGCCGGGGCAAGCTGCATGATGTGAGCGTTCCATCAAGTGAGGAAACGAACTCTGTCATCAAGAAGCTCAAGGGCGAGAATTTGATGCTTAAGATCGAGTGCGGCTTTCTTCGCGAAGAAAACGTCGAGCTATCAAACAGGTGCGTTCAAGCTCTCAACGGGAGCCTCAACACCCAACATGATGCGGTGAAGAAGATGATGGATGACAGCATCTTGAAGAAAAACAATATGGTGGAGGACACGCGCGGGATGGTCGATCCAATCCAGGCACCGCAGAAGGAAGTCGATGCGCTCCGAGTCCAGCCACCTTTGCGTAGGTCGCCGAGGCGCCCTCGCGCAGGTCACTGAGGAGCGCACGTCGCCGAGTAGGCTGGGGGATAAGGAATTCCAACGAGAGAAGCGGAATCACCACCTGTCCTGATGGAGGGCCACTCCGCCAAGTAGGCTGGGGGAGAGAAACACTGCCTCTCATTGTTCTTTAGCTAGTCCTCCGATCCATATTACTTGATGTTAAAATGGATGTATCTACAACTGAAATATGTCTAGATACATATATTTTAGTATCACAAAGTAAGTATCAACGTTTATATTGCCCAAGTCTTATTATCCATCCCTAAGGTGGGTCGCTTTTGTAACTACTGATTGCAGATTCGACTCTTCTGCAGACCGAAAGATTTTTAGAGTGACTAAGAATGATTCATGCTTAGCTTTCCATTTTCATGTTTTAAACTTGTTTAAATCTTGCTCAAACCTAGGATTTGACCAAGATTCAAATGGGTTTAACAATTAAAAAATCAGAAAAATGAAAAACCAAAGCACATAGTATTCTTATGTCATATAGTAAGCATTCAAGTTGATAAACAAGGTCTAGACATATTCAAACCACACAAAACATGTATCTACCCCCTAACCCTAAACTCTGTCTTATGAAGTTAAGTATGAGGAGAAGTGATTTTGGGTTTCAAACATGGAAATTTCACAAACCTCCCAAAAGCTTCATTTTAGAGTGACTAAGAAGGATCCATGCTTACCTTTTCATTGCCATTTTTTAAACTTGTTTTAACCTTGGTCAAACCTAGGATTTGACCAAGATTCAAACGGGCGTAAAATTCAAAAAAAATAAAAAAATGAAAAACCAAAGCACATATATAGCCTTCTTATGTCATATAGTAAGCATTCAAGTTGATAAACAAGGTCTAGACATATTCAAACAAGAAATATCATGTATCATATCTACCCCTAACCCTAAACTATGTCTTATGAAGTCAAACATATGAAGAGAACTGGGGTTTTGTGTTTCAAACATAAAAATTTCAAGTACCTTCATTTTAGAGTGACTAAGAAAGGATTCATGCTTACCTTTTCATTGTCATGTTTTAAACTTGATTAAACCTTGGTCAAACCTAGGATTTGACCAATATTTAAATGGGCATAAAAAATTCGAAAAAATGAAAAAAATGGAAAACCAAAGCACATATATAGCCTTCTTATGTCATAAACATTCAAGTTGATAAACAAGGTCTAGACATATTCAAACAAGAAAAATCATGTATCTACACCTAACCAAAAACTCTGTCTTAAGTGGTTTTGGGTTTCAAACATGGAAATTTCAAGAACATCCCAAAAGCTTCATTTTAGACTGACTAAGAAGGATACACACTTCCCATTTCATTTTCATGTTTTAAACTTGTTTAAATCTTGGTCAAACCTAGGATTTGACCAAGATTCAAATAAGTAAAAACATGAAAATGAAAAGGTAAGCATCGATCCTTATTAGTCGCTCTAAAATGAAGCTTTTGGGAGGTTTTGAAACCCAAAACCACTTCTCTTCATGCATGCTTGACTTCATAAGACATAGTTTAGGGTTAGGGGTAGATACATGATTTTTCTGGTTTGAACATGTCTAGACCTTGTTTATCAATTTGAATGCTTACTATATGACATAAGAAGGCTATGTGCTTTGGTTTTTCATTCTTACGATTTTTTTCTTAATTTTTATGCCCATTCGAATCTTGGTCAAATCCCAGGTTTGACCAAGATTTAAACAAGTTTAAAACATGACAATGAAAAGGTAATCAATCCTGGATCCTTCATAATTAATAAGTTAGTCTAATTAAAATGAAGCTTTTGGGAGGTTTTTGAAATTTTCGTGTTTGAAACCAAAAACCACTTCTCTTCATGCTTGACTTCATAAGATAGAGTTTAGGGTTAGGGGTAGATACATGATTTGTATTATTTGAATTGTCTTGACCTTATTTATCATCTTTTAAATGCTTACTATATATATGACATAAGAAGACTATGTGCTTTAGTTTTTCATTTTTCTGATTTTTTTAATTTTATGCCCATTTGAATCTTGGTCAAATCCTAGGTTTGAAAATGATTTAAACAAGTTTAAAATATGAAAATGAAAAGATAAGCATGGATCCTTCTTAGTCACTCTAAAATAAAGCTTTTGGGTGGTTTTTGAAATTTCCATGTTTGAAACCCAAAAGCACTTCTCTTCATGCTTGACTACATAAGACAGAGTTTAGGGTTAGGGGGTAGACACATGATTTTTCTTGTTTGAATATGTCTAGACCTTGTTTATCAACTTTAATGCTTACTATATGACATAAGAAAACTATGTGCTTTGTTTTTTCATTTTTCTGATTTTTTTGGAATTTTGATGCACATTTGAATCTTGGTAAAATCCTAGGTTTGACCAAGATTTAAACAAGTATATAACATGAAAATGAAAAGGGAAGCATGTATCCTTCTTAGTCACTCTAAAATGAATTTTTTGGGAGTTTTTTGAAATTTCCATGTTTGAAACCCAAAACCATGCACTTCTCTTCATGCTTGACTTCATAAGATAGAGTTTAGGGGTTTGCGGATAGATACATGATTTGTCTAGTTTGAATAAGTCTAGACCTTGTTTATCAACTTTAATGCTTACTATATGACATAAGAAGACTATGTGCTTTGGTTTTTCATTTTTCTATTTTTTTATTTTATGCCCATTTGAATCTTGGTCAAATCCTAGATTTAACCAGGATTTAAACAAGTTTAAAACATGAAAATGAAAAGGTAAGCCTTGATCCTTCTTAGTCACACTAAAATGAAGCTTTTGGGATGTTCTTGAAATTTCCATGTTTGAACCCAAAACGACTTCTCTTCATGCTAGACTTCATAAGACAGAGTTTAGGGGTTAGCGGGTAGATACATGATTTGTCTAGTTTGAATAAGACTAGACCTTGTTTATCAACTTTAATGCTTACTATATGACATAAGAAGACTATGTGCTTTGGTTTTTCATTTTTCTATATTTTTATTTTATGCCCATTTGAATCTTGGTCAAACCTATATTTGACCAGGATTTAAACAAGTTTAAAACATGAAAATGAAAAGGTAAGCCTTGATCCTTCTTAGTCACACTAAAATGAAGCTTTTGGGATGTTCTTGAAATTTCCATGTTTGAAACCCAAAACGACTTCTCTTCATGCTAGACTTCATAAGACAGAGTTTAAGGTTTAGGGGTATAGATACATGATTTGTCTGGTTTAAATATGTATAGACCTTGTTTATCAACTTGAATGCTTACTATATGGCATAAGAAAACTATGTGCTTTGGTTTTTCATTTTTCTGATTTTTTTAAATTTTGATGCCCATTTGAATCTTGGTCAAATCCTAGGTTTGACCAAGATTTAAACAAGTTTAAAACATGAAAATGAAAAGGGAAGCATGTATCCTTCTTAGTCACTCTAAAATGAAGTTTTTGGGAGGTTTTTGAAATTTCCATGTTTGAAACCCAAAACCAGTTCTCTTCATGCTTGACTTCATAAGACAGAGTTTAGGGGTTAGGGGGTAGATACATGATTTGTATGGTTTGAATATGTCTAGACCTTGTTTATCAACTTTAATGCTTACTATATGACATAAGAACACTATGTGCTTTGGTTTTTCATTTTTCTGATTTTTAAATTTTAATGCCCATTTGAATCTTGGTCAAATCCTAGGTTTGACCAAGATTTAAACAAGTTTAAAACATGAAAATGAAAAGGGAAGCATGTATCCTTCTTAGTCACTCTAAAATGAAGTTTTTGGGAGGTTTTTGAAATTTCCATGTTTGAAACCCAAAACCACTTCTCTTCATGCTTGACTTCATAAGACAGAGTTTAGGGGTTAGGGGGTAGATACATGATTTGTATGGTTTGAATATGTCTAGACCTTGTTTATCACCTTTAATGCTTACTATATGACATAAGAAGACTATGTGCTTTGGTTTTTCATTTTTCTGTTTTTTTTTAATTTTCTGCCCATTTGAATCTTGGTCAAATCCTAGGTTTGACCAATATTTAGACAAGTTTAACACGTGAAAACGAACTGATAATCCCATTTGTTGACTCATTTAACTAGTTAATCCCATTTGTTGACTCTCTGTTGACCAGGCACTTGAGGTAAAACTGAGTATATTGCACTAGCCAGTATTAGTACTCAAGGGGAAAAAGACTCGAGTACGCGTGTTGCGGTGCAGAAGTGGAAGACGTGCAATTGTTGACGGGTACTGACGCGAGTCGCGGTGCAGAAGTCGAAGACGTGCAATTGTGGACGCGTGTCGCGTTGCAGAAGCCCAAGACGTGCAGACGTTAAATGGTGGACGCGTAGGACGCGGGTCGCATTAACCACCCCTCGCCTTTATAGACGCCTCCTCGCACTATCTCTGTCACTCTCACTCGCTCATGCAACGCCGCCTCTCACGTCCCATCATCTTCTCCAAAGCAAAAACCCTCTCCCTCTCTGCAGGCGAGATGGACATGGAGAATGCGAATCCCATCGTCCATGACGCCGTCGGCTCCAAGCGCGACGCCTCCCTCTTCGACGTCGTCCCCTCAAAGGCCGTCGCCGCCGCCGGTGGCGGTCGTATCCCGCCGGGATGGGACCCCTATGAGCCGGTGCCGTACATCTCGCCTCCGAACCCCTACGACACCTGCATGGACGACCCATGGAACGAGGTAACTATGGTTTGCTCCCTTTTTTGTTCCCCATTCCTTTTTGAACCCTATTTTTGCTGGTTCCCTAGTAACTATTAGTGCCGATCTGTAGATGGTTGAGTATTGGGTTAATATTTGCGCCGATTTTATTCCATTTTGCTTTGATCCCTTCTTGATTTCGTTTAAGATTTGGAGTTCGGCCGTTCGGTTAATTTATGCAAGTAATAATGGGATCTCAATCAGTTAATTTATGGGATCTCAGTCAGTTATTTTATGCACGAATCAAAAGATATCAACCGTTTAATTTTGCAAATATTCTGGAATCTGTTCAAAATCAGATCTGGAATCTGTTTCTTTGCCTATGATGAATCGTTGGGCACAAATTTTTACAGAGTGGGTTCAGCGAACCATTGCTGGCTCTGTTTTTCCTTACTTTGTTATCATGCACGTTAGTCATCGTTGCATCTCATTCACTAATAGTTCCCGTTTGATATGGATCAGCTGTCTGGCAGCGACGTCGGCAGCGACGACGAGCACCATGACGTCAAGACTCGCCAGGTGCTGCGGAGGCTGCAGGTCGGCCAGTACGTCTCCTACTTCGCCAAGGGTGTCTACAGGTGCCCCTTCTGCACTAGGAGGCTCGGCCGCACTGACTTCAACTGCCTCCTCACGCATGCCGAGAACATCGGCAACACCAACCCCAAGGTCGGCGCGTCGGTGAACCCCCACTCCTTCCGCGCCAAGCACATGGCGCTCGGCATGCACCTCCGCAGCATCCAGCGGGTGGAGATCTCCGCCGGGCGCATGCCTCCGCTCAAGCCCAAGGCTCCCAAGGGGAGCAACAAGTGGAGGCAGAGGCAGATGGGGTAGGCGGAGTCCTGGACGTGTGCTGCTGCTGCAAAGCAGCTTCTATTTTGTTGTTAGCTAGGGATCCCTTGTTGTTATGTTGTTAGTATGATGGTGTTGTGAAGAACCTCGAACCTGTTGGCTGCTGTGTATGCAGCTTATTATCTAGGGAGGGATCCCTATTATCTATCCCTATTCTACTGGAGTATATTTTGTTGGCCCTACTTTGTTTTCTCGATTTACTATTACTGTGAATTTGTCGTACGGAGTACATTACCCTGGAGATTTGCTTCTAGATTTAACTACATACATATGGACCAGAGGGAGTACTAGATTTGCTGCCATATTGGGCAAACAACGAGGGCCAAAAGGCACAAATAATTGAAGAAAGACAGAAATGCAAGCTTCTCTAGATTTGATACTAATTTGGTTAATAAAGACAAAGAGACAGAGGGGGAAAAGGTGCTCTTAAAAATGCCAATTCGCGCCGAGAGAGACAGAACCCAGCTCCTGCTCACGTACAACCAAACGCGGTCTCGTCCTGTCCCACGCGGTCCCTTTCTACTAGCCCCACACGTCAGCACGGAACGGTCAACTAAACTGGAATCCTCCCGTCTGAGCTCCTTCTGCGGGTTACAAATAAGGGCTTGGCGAAAACTGAGGAAAAACATAAGGCAATCTTATTGACTAATATAGCTGCTTAATTAATAAAAGGATTAGCTACAACGTGCTCAGTTTGCCCATTTATTAAGGTATAAGACTGGCAGGAGAGAAAGTAATCGCTAGTTTCCTCATTTTGCCCCTGCATGCTCGCACGATTAAAGCTCCTTCCGCACGCGCTGGACTCCTCGTTTCCTTAAACCTCCTCGTTTCTCGGGATAGACCAACAGTTTTTCAGGATCTTGGGTTTTTTTTTTTGACAATCAATACCACATATATTCATAGCAACAAATAGTACATGGTAGAGATACATGAACTGACTCCAACGATTACAAAATAAAGTCTAAAAGATAGTAACAAATCTTCGAGGTCTTCAATTTTTTTCTTCTTCCAGAACACAATCTTGTACTTTTCTGAAGGCAGCCAAAAATAGATAACTAACCATAGACCTGTAGATACCGATGAAAGTTCTCCCATAATTTTTTGAGCCGCAATGCCAAGGCTGCGTGCACGCACGCAACCATTAAAGCAGTCATACAACATCGGCAAGAGTACCAACACCAGTATATCAGGGAATAATAACCGACTAGCTTTGTCATCGTCGATGGAGAGCCGAGAGTACGAATCACCATTGTCGAGGACGTAGCAGCCGGGACAAAAACTGCGAGGAAGATCCAAAGGCCCATACCTAGAAAATTGTGATCGTTCAAGACCACCATTGACGCCGGGAAGAAGATCTCGTCGCCGAACGAAAGGCCGAAGATCACTTATTGCAGACGATGCCATCTCCATTGAGGGGAAACCAACAAGAAGGCGGCTACCAAAATCCTAACATAATCTAATATAATCTAATGAAAACAATACTTTTATTCGAAACTCCACGCATAGATCGGGTTCCCCACTCCTCCTGACGCCGGCGAAGCCAACCGGAGGAGGGGGAACCAATCTATGGAGGAGGAAGAACTGGAGGCGGCTAGGGTTGAGGCGGCGGCGATTATGAAAACTAGGGTTATGTTGACAGTAGATTCGATCCTTTCTTTGTCCCTCGACTCCCCCTTATATAGGAGGCGGAGCCGAGGGTTTCGTGATACACAAGTTACAGAGTTCGGGAGGGTTTCGTATCCAACCCGTAAGATTACAAATCTCTATCTTTCCTAATACAAACTATCTTTCCTAATCATTAAATGGGCTTCCGAGTCTTCTTATTCTTCGAGTTCTGGGCCTTCAATAAACCCCGGGTACCATCTTTGGCAGGCCCATTGGGGATGCCTATGAAGCCAAACCGGAGGAGGGGGAACCAATCTATGGAGGAGGAAGAACTGGAGGCGGCTAGGGTTGAGGCGGCGGCTTCAGGATCTTGGGTTAATGTGGCCAGGTTTCGACTTTCGACTAGTGGAAACGGGAAAGCAGGTGCAAATTAGGGAGATAACTGAACCACAACCACCCGCGCCTTAAGCATCGAGTAATATCGGGAAAAAATGCGCCTTTTGGCTATGATTACGATTTGACAAGGGCTCCCATCAGTATGGGGTGAACAAGCCCTCCCATCAGTATATCAGAGGAATTTGACAAGGGCTACATGACGACTAGATACATCACCAAAAAAGGTGATGCATGTCTCCTTCACCAAAACAGCTGAAACAAGTACATGAACGCAAGTACACCACCATAATAATACTACTACATTAACACAAGTACGAGTAATAAAGTAAGAGTACTACTCCCTCTAATCTAATTTAAACCAAAATAAAACTTAAACTTCATCCTAAATTTGAACTAGTGCCTCGTCCTCGTTCTTCGCTCATTTTCTGATCCAAGACGGCGCAGAGTGCCAGAGTGCATGGCACGGAACTCTTCATCGGTGGCATGCCATGGGCATGTCACCGGATGCATGATTTTTTTCGCAATGTTTTAAATTTGAATTTAGGCCGCATGTCACACGGTGACATGCAAAAGGTGCATGTCACCTGGTGGTGGTAGGCAACTACCCTCATTTACGGCGGCGTAGGCGACTGGACGCCGCGTGGCCAGCCGCTGCCTCGTGGCCGCCTCGGTTTCCACGCGGGAGACCATTAAACGCCGACGACCAACCTTCCCGCGTCACGGTTAGCGACTATGACTATAAGGGCAAAACGCTAAACTCTCTCGTTCCATTCACTTTCTTCCTCTCTCCACCTAACAAACATTTGTTCGTCGCTCTCTCCTCCAGCAATGTCTTCAAAATTCAGGTCGTCGGCGGTCAAGTACGCGGAGAAAAAACGCCGGCTCGAAATTTCGAGAGACGCTTCCAGAAACCAAGTGGGCTCGCCGTCGCCGCCGCCGCCGCCGAAACGCGTCCGTGCTGTGCTCACCGGGTTAGTTTCCTTCGCCATGTACTTTCGTTTCTTTCGTCGCTCTCTCCTCCAGCAATTAATGTGTTCAAACTTCAGGTCGCCGGCGGTCAAGTACGCGGATAAAAAACGCCGGCTCGAAATTTCGAGAGACGGTTCCAGAAACCAAGTGGGCTCGCCGTCGCCGCCGCTGCCGCCGCCGCCGAAACGCGTCCGTGCTGTGCTCACCGGGTTAGTTTCCTTCGCCATGTACTTTCGTTTCTTCTTGCCCGGGCTCAAGCTCTTTAAGAGTCTCTATGGTTATACATCTTAAAGGGTTGGAAGTTCCAACGACGCCCGTACTGCACCAACTTCCACGACCAAGGAATCATCGTCGTCCGATGATTTCAACCCGGCCCTACCCCGGCGAAATGAGGTAGCACCAAGCACTGTGTAGTTATCTTCTTCTTCTTCTTCTTCTTCTTCTTCTTCTTCTTCTTCTTCTTCTTTGCGCTTACTTGCTACCGATGATTTCGCCCTGAAGGAAGCGGCGCCGACTATCGACACCACTGTCGCCATCTTGATGGAAAAAAACGAGGAGCTCAGCTTAGAGTGTGATCGCCTCCGAGACGATTTGGCTGCCAAGAAGAAGAATTCGAAAACTCTTGTGGAGCTCATTTGCAGCCTTCGCAATGAGCGCGATATGTTGAAGAACGAGCTGATTAAGCAGAAAGAGAGGAACATTGCATCAGCGGAGAAAGCCAGCAGCATACTCAAGACTGTGTGCCTCGAAAGAGACAAGTCTGATATAGAGTACAAAATCCTTCTTCAGGATAAAGTACAGCTCCAAAAGTTGAACCTTGAATATGCTGACATCGCCATCCTTGCCCTTCTCGAGAGGCAGAAGGCACAAGATAAGTTGATGCACCTGATGTTGGAGAGCTGCAGTGAAAGAGAAGAGACATTGAAAGAAGTGAGCAGTTTGGTGGGATACATGAGTGACGTCGGGCGAACTTCGCAGAATCCGCCCCGGCTGAGCTCAAATTCC
Source organism: Lolium multiflorum (assembly GCA_030979885.1). Lineage (NCBI taxonomy): Eukaryota > Viridiplantae > Streptophyta > Magnoliopsida > Poales > Poaceae > Lolium > Lolium multiflorum. Next base: position 193,191,576 of record CM061749.1, read on the forward strand.
AGCGGAACCAGCTTTCAGCAATGCATGTTATGCGCACCTACAACTTCTACTCATTGATTAGAGGTCGCACGACATGGCATTTTCCCTCGAAATAGTAGTACTGTACTAATAGTTGTACTACTTAATATGTACCTTTTTGTAAAATAATTTCTTACATGTATTAGAAACTACCCCTCTCGTTTCTGGATGCACCCGGGACATTGTCATCCGGCCCTCTTCTGGACAAACCCCCTCGGGAAGAGTATATTTTGCACATTTCGCTACTAGTACTTCTAATTCCACCGCTTATTTTTCTAATCCGTTAAATCGTTAATTGGATGACCAACTGATGGAAGCTGCGATAGATTAGACCAACAAGTGGTGAATTGTGCAAAAGATATGTCCGTGTTTTATGCAAAAGAGTGATATGGGGATCTGGTGGAATCTTGAATTTCCTCTTCAGTGGTAGGCATGCTTCACTTATAGCTGGAGTACATTGCGGACCTGGTGCATTTCGTCAGTACCGATCAGCTATTTTTGCTTATCCGGGAAGAAAAGGTAGTACTAGCCTTTTCTGTGAGATGTCTTTTCAGTGCTACGGAGTTGTCTGTTCACTGCTTGCTTTGTCTGTCGGTGACTTTGCCAAGCTGACTTTGCCATGACTTTGGGTGACTGATATGTGGACCACAGTTGTAAGTGACTCAAAGTCACTGACTTTGGGGACTCCTGAATGCTTCGTATATTTCTGACGGTTTCTGAATTATGTACTCCGTACAACTTTTGTAATATTGGTCAAACTAGTTTTGACCAGGGTTTGTGTAGGGTGTTTTTTTTTGGTTGGTCCAAATGGTGTTGTGTGGTCCAAATGTGATGTATCATCACACCACCATGTGCCCCCCTCCCCCCACCCCACCCCTAGGTTTTGGTAATGCCATTCTGATACATGCTTCTTAGAAGGAGTACATTTTTTCCGTTAGGGCATGACAATTTTGAAAAATTCAAAAAAAAATGGGAAGACAGAATGGTAACATCATTTTCCATGTGATGATGCACCCCTGTGCCAAATTTTGGTTCATTTTAAGAATGTAAGGTGACAAATTACTCGAGGAAGCTAGTTGGAGTAGACGGGCATGATCGGATTGGCATAGGGGATTTATTTTTTGAAGGATGTTATTTTTCATAGACAATATCTGACACAAAAAATAAAATGTTAAGGTCTCATATTATTCTGAATGATTTTGAATTACTTATGACGTTTGGAAGTATTGGTATACATGAGTCCCACATGAAGTTAAATGGTCCAAAAAAAAGTTTCGTACACGTCTCCCAGAAAGTGGAAAGTCGAGTACATGCATGACTTCACGCGTCCACTACTGGATACAGAGAGTCAGAGGCTATAACATAATCGGCCTCATCATCTCTCGCGAGCTCGTCCTCTCCACTCCCCCAACTTGCCTCCCCCACACTGTGAAAACCCCCATCCACTCACCGCACCTCTGAGGCATCGACTTTCCCGTTTCCAACCACAGCAGCATGAAGATAGGTATTGCATACGAGGCGGAGCAATAGGCGACCGCCCACGCAGAGGATGCCTCTACGGTAGTGGCCGTCGCGGTGGGTGAGGCTTCACCGGGCACCCAGGCCGCTCGTCTCCTCTGCTTGTCGGATTCTTCGACCTCGGTCGAAATGGGCGTCCTGGCCGTCACGACGGGTGAGGCTTCACCGGGCACCCATGCCGCTCGTCTCCTCTGCTTGTCTGGTTCTTCGACCTCGGTCGAAACGGGCGTCCTGGCCGTCGAGCAGAAGGTGGATACCAACGTTGTTTATCCCGCCGAAGATGTGCACGGCGTTGCAGGCCACCACGGCGAGGTCTTCCTAGGCCCGATGCTGGACGCGAACCTCGACCCCTTCGACGATTTCGGCCCAAACGTTCAGTTCCAGGAGGATGTTGAGGGTGATGACGAGGAGGTACTTCTCTTTTACCGAAACTGTCCCAACCCTCTTTGTGTCATATTGCTGTTCACATGGTTTGCACGAGCCTGGTTCTTGATTGATTTGATATCCTACCTTGTTCTTGTAGATGTAATTGATTCTACGATTCGTAAGATCAGATTCTAGTTTAATTTCGACTAATCTGCCATGTAGTCATATAATCAATTTATGTGTTCATACTTAGTGGACTTGCAATTGTTGTGGCTTATGTTCATGGTTGTTCATAGGGTTTCTCATGATTTATTACGATTTCTTCTGCCATTTACTTGTTCTACACATTTAATTTTAGGGTTTCTAAGGTTTGATTATGTTAGTGGAGTATTTATTCGATCTGTCATAAAAAACCTGATTATGTAGTACTTAATAATTCATAGGAGTATTCTGATGACATGGACAACAACAAGGTGCGCAGGGACCGGAAAAGCCGCTATGTTCTCAAGCGGCTGAAGGGTGGTGAAATTCGTTTCTGCATGCGCGGGGAGCTATTTTGCCCATTATGTGGCAAATTTCTCTAGAAGGACATCCACAGCCTGATCCAACATGCGATGGGTGTAGGCCTAAGTACATAGGGGGAAACACCGCCCTGCAACCAAGGCCAAGCACGCATCATATGGCCTCTTCCTCCAGAATTACGTCTTGCCTAGCTTGCTCCACGTCAACGCCCCTGCTGCTGGCCCTCATGCTCCTGGTCATGTTTAAAGTTCATATGTGTAATCTTAATCCCTTTGGAAGTTCAGCATTAAACTCTACTAGTACAACCGTGGTGGTCTTGTGATGTAGTACTCTTTTGATGCATTTGTGATGTAGTAGTACTTTTTTTTGAAATGATATAGTACTATCTAAGAAAAGTACTCCCTCCGATTCACATTCATTTCACATCAAGAAATATGGATCAGAGCGAGGGAGTAAATTAAACATGGCATCTCGTGCATGAAGCTTGACATATCGACCAGGTTGGCTAGAATAGCAATACAATGCTGCTCATTAGGCAAATGCATGCCATGTACGATAGTATACATCCAGTAAAGAAGTCTATACTGACATAAAAAACTACTTTGGGGATGAGAGTCAATTGGGGCATCTACAATATAGAAAATCTTGCTCGTAGATGATTTTGGCTAAGAGGGTTTTACTCACATTACACGTGCCACTTTCCTTGTCTGCAAAACAAGTTCCAATAAAGGGAGAGGAAAGAAGAGGGTATTGTGGGCGAGATTGAACACCTTTTTTATGTGTTAAGCTGAGGCCTCGTTTAGATGAGGATTTCGACTTATGCCTAACAGCTCAACACACCCACAAATAATTCTGCTTGCGCGCACCACCGTTCATTAAAAATAACAATATTAGCTCGCAAGATTAAGAACGAAGTGAATTTAAGTAACTTGGTAAGCTTTTCAAGCAATATATTCAGAGAAAGAGCACACATGTTCGGCTCAAAATAATCATAAGAGAAGAACAATAAATCTAAGGCACCACATGGATTCATACCTTGAGTCGACGCTGGCTCGTAGAAGGGCGGCCGCGCCTCGAGGATGCCGGGGACGTCTCCACCTCGGTCTCACATGTGACTGCTTATCGGCGGGTGGTGCGCCGCGCCATGTAGAAGATCTATCAAGAGAGGAGAGCCCGATGACGCTACCGACGCCTCAACCTTGATAGCACCGACCTGTTGCTCCGCACCGAGATGCGCCACGTGCAAGATTTAGCGGATGCACCAATTTTAGAGATATGTCATGATCATTGTAACAAATTTCAACGTGATGATGATTTGATCTTGTACTCGGCCTTGAACATAAGAACTAGTACAATCTCACATTTTTTTATCATTATCCTTTGCGAGATTTAGCGGATGCGCCAAATTCAGAGAAATATCATGATCATGGTAACACAATTTTCAATGTAATGATGATTTGATGTTGCACTCGACCTTGAACATAAGTACTAGTACGGTCTCACAAATTTGTATCATTATACTTTGCAAGTTTTAGTGGATGCGCCCATTTTCAGAGGTAGATCATGATCATGGTAAGTTGGTAACAAATTTTCAACGTGATGATGATTTGATTTTGCACTCGGCCTTGAACAGAGGTACTAGTACGGTCTCACAATTTTTTATCATTATACTTGGACGGTGGCCAAATTCAAAATCTCATAGCGGCAAAACTTCCCGCCCACAAAATACAAAAATTTCACACGCTTCCAAATTCCCATTCTACCCCTGTGGAGATGACAGCAAAGTCGGTTGGTGGGGGGTCTGCCCGTCATTTTTTGGATCACCACCTCCCTAGCCCGGAAACCCTCCCAAAAAAATTCATTTCCCTCAGACCACCCACCGGAACTTCCCAAGTCCCTCTCTCCCACCTCCACGACCACCGCACCGGAACATCCCCGCCGGACTTCCCTGGCCTACCCGAGCCCTCGCGATCCTCGTCATCCGGCTGCCCGGAGCCGCTTCATCGACGCCGTCATCAACCGGACCGGATCATCCCCGCCGTACCTCGAAACCATATGCTCATCCAGCAGTCTACCGCAGTCGCTTCAGCTGCGGTATCGTCCACCCCGCCGGAGCCGAAGCCGGATCCGTCGTCCACCGCATCGGATCTTGCTCACCGACACCGCTGTGCATGATCTGCTTCACCGGCGCCTTGCATGATCTAAACTCTTCTACTGTCGCTTTTCTATTGCTTGCCTGCAAGTTCTTGTTTAATCTTGGGGAACCTGTTTGTGCTAACGACGCGCCGTTACGTTTTTGCAGATGAGATGAGTAATCATGAAGTGTAATGGCCGTCTCTCCAACCCCAAGTAGCACATGTAGCGTACTTCATCACCGGATCTATCAACCCCAGGAAGATCTGCTGTGACTCCCACAGAGTGCTTCTCCTAATGTAAGTCCCTTGTTTTAGCGCCATGTTCTGGGTTCAGATGCTTGTTTGTCTGAAGCTCTTTTAGTTCATTCCTAGCTATGACCGTAACACGTTGCTATTTTCTACTTCATTGCTAACTTTAAGCGATTGAACATTTTGGTTTGCATTCCCTGCTCTGTAGATGTAGCCATCATAACTTCTATCTTGCTCAGTCGTTGTTACAAAAATTATAGGTATTATAGTAACATCCTGCTATTATTTAGTTCATGGCCAATTTTAAGTAATTGCACATGTTGGTTCGCATTCCCTGCTCTATAGCTTTTGGCATCGTAACTTCTATATTTGGTTTACATTCCCTGCTCTGTAGATCTAGCCATCATAACTTTATCTTGCTCAGTCGTTGTTACAAAAATTATGGCCTGCTACTATGTTGTTTGTGCCAATTTTTTACTCCATGAACATGTTGGCTTGCATTCCCTGTACTACAGGTGATGCCATTGTTTTGTATCTAGTTCATTGTAAGCTAACAAAGTAAGGACTTAGTTTGGCATGCTATCACTCTGCTATCTAGCCTGTAGTACAAATAAACTTGTCATACTACTAGATAATAATTTTGCGTGCCATCTTGTTCTTCAAAAGCTGCATTATTGACTTGTTTCTCTGACTTGGCATGACGCTCACATATGGAAAGCTGAACATATTGGTTTGCATTCCCTCTTATACAAGTTCACAGGTGATCCCACTATATTCTGTATCTGGTCCATCCTAAGCTCCAACATTAACTATCCTCTATGTGTTGCTCATTACAAGTTTATATCCCGAAACATCTTGATTTGCATCCCCTTCACTATAAGTTCAGGAGTATTATTTAGTTCCCTCCTCTTTAGCTTTTGCCATTGTAACTTCTATTTTTGGTTTACATTCCCTGCTCTGTAGATGTAGCCATCATAACTTCATCTTGCTCAGTCGTTGTTACAAAATTTATAGCCTGCTACTATGTTGTTCATGCCAATTTTGTACTCCCTGAACATGTTGGTTTGCATGGGACTCGACAGTAGTAAGTCTGCTGTTTCATTCTAACATGCTCTGTTATATTGGCTGTTGGTATGCGGCATGCACTCTTTGTTTGCTTATTGTGCGCATTACAATGATCTTGTTATAACGACGAAATGATGAGTTCCAAATTCTTTGGCAAACAATATTGCAGTGTCTTTGCGTTTCCATTGTTGCTGTCTTAACTTGTAATGTCTTTGTTTCAGATATAGGTGCTGCATGGACAACTTAAAAGATTGCCGGATCGCTTCATTGTATTGCTAGGTTTAATTACCATTCAATTTCTCTGGGTTCTGTAATATTTTTTCAATGCCTTGCAGCTGATGTAATATTTAGTTAGTTTTTATAGTTCTTTCGCGCATTTTTTCTTTGGTGCTTGTGGTAAGTGAGGCTATCCGACAGAAATCAATGCTGCGTAAATATTCTCAGTATCTAAATCACGAATTCCCATCCCTTAAACGGTCCAATTAAGCGAAATCACATATGGGCCGGCTCGCAAAATCCTAAAGCGCCTATTACGCCGGCATATAAACAACAACTAAACGGGCTGGCCCACTTACTTATTGGGCCAGCCCACTTGATTTACGGTGGACCCCACTCTAATTGGGCCGGCCCACTTGCTTTAAGGTGGACCCCACCAACTACTGGGCCGGCCCACTAACTAGTTGGGCCAGCCCAACTGCTTTTGTGGTGGACCCCGCATACTAAATGGGCCGGCCCTTTAAGACGAAAGTGGGACCCACAAGTGTTTTGGCCCGGCCCACTATCTGTTGGGCCGGCCCACCTTGTATATGGTGGACCCCACATACTAAACGGGCCGGCCCTTTAAGAGGAAAGTGGGACCCACTGTGTTTTTGGCCGGCCACTAGCGTGTTGGGGCCCACTTGCTATATGGTGGACCCCACGTACTTAATGGGCCGGCCCTTTAACGGAAGGTGGGACCCACTGTGTTTTTGGCCGGCCCACTATCTTGTTGGGCGGCCCACTTGCTATATGGTGGTCGCCACATACTAAATGGGCCACCCTTTAACCTGGAAAGTGGGACCCACTGTGTTTTGGCCGGCCCACTATCTTGTTGGGCCGGCCCACTTGCTATATGGTGGACCCCACACACTAAATGGGCCGGCCCTTTAACAGAAAGTGGGACCCACCGGTGCTTTTGGCCCACGGCTTGTTGGGCCAGCCCATTTGATCAAATGTGGACCCCACGTACTAAATGGGCCGGCCCGATAGCAGGAAAGTGGGTCCCACATGCTAATTGGGCCGGCCCAATAACTTCTTGGGCCGGCCCAGTTGCTTCAATGTGGACCCCACTTTGTAAATGGGCCGGCCCGATACCAGGAAAGTGGGTCCCACATGTCTTGTGGGCCGGCCCTTTTGCCTGTTGACCGGTCAAACGAGTGCATTCGGCCCGGCCCACATGCTTAGTGGGCCAGCCCATTAAAGTTTTGACCAGTTAACCTTAGAGGTTAGGCCCGGCCCACGTAACTAATGGACCAGCCCAGCTATATAGTTGACCGGTCAAACTAAGTCAGCTGGCCCGGCCCGCATACTTAATGGGCCGGCCGCTTAAGATGTGGCAGCCTCGTGTGGGCTACCATCTACCACGGTGTTTCAGGTTAACGCCGTTAACGGCGTACGCCACGTGTCGCTTGCATGACGTCGCATCAACGGGCTCCGGAAACACTTGCGCAACGGTCCGATTTTCCGTGGCGGAAGGGCGCCCAAGCGCGACGGACCGAAAAAACGTCGTAGGACTTTGCCACGTTTCCACAACAGAACCCATATCGTCGGGTTAGGCCCATGGGCGACGAAAAATACCCCTTAGCGGACGATTTTGAGACGTTGCCTATCAGAACTTTTCTTGTAGAGTCATGAGGGGTGCTAAGTAGCTTTGTTTGCCCTAGGCTAACTTTGATGATCTTGTTCTACTCTAGACCAAGTGAATCATGAATCAAAAAGTACTTTGATAAAACCAAAGCAATAAAACTTATAAGTAAAAGCTTGTAAGGAAAAACTTGGGATGGGCTCATTAAGCATAAAGTAAAATGTGGGGTGCCTTGCTCTTGTAGAGCTTTGCACTTTGCAAGAATATTAGCTTGCCTTGGTTGGTGTATTGATCAAAGTGGTCTTCCTCTCCTTGGAAGTAGACCTCCTCCTCCTCTTGATACTCCTCGGTACTAGCGTCTAAAAATGAATACGATGTACACAATCACCACACAAAGCTTAAACACTAGACTAAGCACACACATGAGTCACACAAGCTAGGCTAGCATCACAACCTTCTTATTAGGTTGGTTGACTTTGTTTTCTTCTTAAGAGAAATAATTTCCTCTCATTACAAATATTATTTAGTGTTTCTATTTAATTCTTTGGAGAAATAATTTCCTCTCATTGAATCTTGTTGATATTTAATCTCCTCAAATAATAATATATAACCTAGGTTGACCAAGGTCAACCTCTTCATAATCATCATTTAGGAAAATGATTTAAATGAGGTGACACACCTCATGCAATTTAATATCAACATAGTAGTGATTTAATATCATCAAATAATTCAACATGAGATTTAATAGACCAGGGTCTCTACCTCATTTTGAGTTATTTGAGACAAGATTTAAATGAGAGAAAAGCTCCCATATTATTTAGTAAATAATTTAGAATAATTTAAATGGACTAGAAATAGCCATAGAGCCATTTTTAAACTAGACCATGATCATACAAACAACTATGTAATATTTTTACATATTCTTATAGACAATATGAAATGTGATTTTTGAGAGTTGGAAACAACTCAAAAGCATTTTTGGTTGATTTTTAATAATTGTTTGAAGTTGCAAAAGGCCCTGCCTTGTTATTTTTGTCACATTATTTCTACAACAAATCTAGGGTTGAGGCCAGTGTAGGTGTTTAGATAATTTTCTCAGCTTTCCAAATATATAAAATTTATTAAATTTGGTCAAGTAGATTTGATTCTATTTAAATTTGAAAACAGCATCTGTGAGCAAATTGAATAATTCGAAAATTTGAATTTTGAATTAAACGGGCCTGGCGGGAAAAGGAAATGGGCTGCACAGGCGAAACTAAACGGGCCGGCCCAGATAGCGTGTCTCGCACGCCGCGGGCCGCCTAACAGTGGGAGCCACTCGTCAGTCACACTTAACAGAGCGAAACGGTACGCTCGCTCTGAGACGCACAATTAGAATCGGATCAGACGGCGCACGGCCGTCGTCATCTCCGGCGAGAAGCGAGGCTACTGGCGGCGCAGGAAGGGGGTCGGCGAGCTCACCGGGGCTCCAGCAAGGGTTGGCAATGTGCTCGAGGAAGTGGTTGACGACGGCGAAGCAGCGGGTACCGACGGCGTCTCCAACGGTGGCCGAAATCGACGGCGCGCTTCTCAGCACCTCCGCGGCTCCGGCGACTAAATTGGGTAGCTACGGTGGTGAATCGAGCAGGGGCAGTGGTCGAGGAGACTGAGAAGAGAGAGGGGAAGCTGGTTGTGTGAAGATTTGGGCGCGGGGGTGGCTCCTTTTATAGCAGCGGATGGTGGCCGTGGTGCTGCGACGGTGGTGGTCATGGCGACGCGGCTACAGGGTTTTGGAGCACTGGCGCTGACGCTCCTGGCTCGGCGACGTCACGGCGAAGACGTAGGGCTTGACGGCGGTGAAAACGAGACGCTGGCGAGGACAGGAGGGTGACAAAGGCGGGGAGTACTGCGGCGGAGGACGTCGTCGGTGTCGTCGTCTACAAGCGCGGCGCGAGCCAATGGGCGTGTCTAGGAGATTGCTGGTGACGTGGGGAAGCAGGTGGCGTAGAGAGATGGTTCGGGGGTCAACGGTGCTGGCCAGGCGACGTCGTGGCCGAGCGTGTCTGTGATGCGCACCATGCGCGCTCTGGCGTGCGCGTGCGTCTCTGGGCGTGCACGGCCTGGCGCGTGTGGTGCACCAGCGTGTCGATGAGCGTGTCTAGCAGGCTCAGGTAAGTGTGAGGAAGCGACTTGACATGGTTGTGCACGTTGTAGTGCACCAGAGAGAGGGAGAGCAAGGGCATGTCCATGCCATGCCACGACATGGTTTGTTTAGGTCGTTTTGGTGATGATTGCCTGTACCATTCCTTGTCTCTTGTGCTTGGCAAGGTTCAGAGGGGTCAATGGAGTACATTTGATGAGCAAAGCATGATGGTTTAGGCTATGGTCCGATGGTTATTTGAGTGTGTTGGCTTGACAGATTTGTGCATGCCACCTGTTCGACACAATGGCCGCATGAAGATAATTTTCAAAATTTTGATTGAATTTCGGTGAGTTGGATTCATATAATATTTGGAATCTAGTGATGGTGGTGGTGGTCAAATTGGAGTTGGTTTGCAAAATCTCAAAATGCACATAATAGTGATTCTATTTCAAAGTCTCCACTTTGCTTGATCACCATTTGAATTTGAGCAAGAATTTGCAGGGGTTGTTTTGGGCAAAGTTGTTCACCTTGATGTTGTCTTGGATGAGGTGCAAAGAGTTGGCAATGTTTAGTTTAGAAATTTTCCAAAACAGAGGCTCAAAGAGGGCATCAGGCTAACTTTTGCCAAAATGACCATTAGTGCATGTGAGCTTGTTTTGATTTCAAATTTGATTCAATTTGAGTTTCTTTGATTCCATAAGTGCTAATAAGTGTTTAGTAACCATTTACAACCAATGGTGCAAGCCAAATTGGTCTAGGTTAATGATTTGCAAAAATGGCATAAACCATATGTGAGGGTTGGTTTGATTTTCTTATTTCCTTTCTTCTTTTATTTTTCCTTCTTCTTGGTTGATCATGAGTTCATAGATTAGGGTTTTAGCATCATGGTTCACACACAAGCAATCATCATGGCAAATGCACATTAACCCTATAATCAAATATGAGTTCTATGCATAGCACTTGTGGTATTAAAAAGTTTTTGTTGGTTCTCAAATTTGCATCTTGGAAACTTTCTTTCTTTCTTTATTGAAATTTTGGGATGTTACAGAGATACCAATGATCAAACCTCGGACAAGTAAAGTATCGCGCGACAAAGGGAATTGGTATCGTATATTAATGGTTCAATCGATCACTAAGTTATCGCTGAGTGTGTGTGAGCCATTATGGATCTCCAGGTCCCGCTATTGGTTATTGATCGGAGGGGAGTGTCGATCATGTCCGCATAGTTCACGAACCGTAGGGTGACGCGCTTAAGGTTCGATGTCGTATAAGTAGATTCGGAATATGAGATGGAGACCGAATGTTTTCGGAGTGTCGGATGGGATCCAGGACATCACGAGGAGGTCCGGAATGGTCCGGAGAATAAGATTCATATAAGGGAAGTTAATTTCTGGGGTTCGGAAAAGTTCGAGATTTTTCCGGTGGAAGACCGAGAAGGTTCTAGAATGTTCTGGAGGGTCCACCAGTGGGCCCACGACCCTAGTAGGGGCCACATGGGACGAGGGGGTGCTGCCCAGCCCTAATGGGCCAGGCGAACAAGCCACTCAAGGCCTAGGCCGGCCACCCCTTTAGGGTTTCCCCAAAACCCTAGGGGGGAGACTTGGGGGGGAAATATCTCCCCCTCTTTTGGCCGCTGGCCCAAGGCTTGGAGGAGGGGCCAAGGAAAACCCCCCCATATATAAAGAGGGAGGGGGGGCAGGGGCGCAGCCCTCATCCTTCAACCCTGCCGCCCCTCTCTCCTCCTCCACCATACCTCCTGCTCCGGCTTAGGCGAAGCCGTGCAGGAATTCTCCTCCACCATCACCACCACACCGCCGTGCTGCTGGGATTCCGAGGAGATCTACCACACCTCCGCTGCCCGCTAGAACGAGGAGAGGAAGGACTTCATCGACACCGTATGTGCGATCGAGTACGGAAGTGCTTCCGGATTGCAGCACCGGAACGACCGTCTACATCAACCACGAGATCTGATCTAGTTAAGGCTTTGGATATACGAGGTGAATGGACACGGATGTCGCCTACAGGGGGTGAATAGGCAGTTCAAAACTACGAGATGGGCTTAACAAATGCGGAATAAAACTAGTGTTTACTTTGTCAAGCCCAAAGCCTATATACTAAGGTTCACCTATGTGCATCAACAACTTATGCTAAGCAATACAAGCAATTATGTGATAGCAAGATATATAACTTCAAGCACGATGGCTATCACAAATTGAAGTGCATAAGTAAAGAGCTCGGGTATAGAGATAACCGAGGCACGCGGGAGACGATGATGTATCCCGAAGTTCACACTCTTGCAAGTGCTAATCTCCGTTGGAGAGGTGCGGTGGCTTAGCTCTCCCGAACGCCACAAATAGCCTCACCTTGAGGTGTGGTTGCTCGATGCACACCAACGCCACAAAGACCTCACCCCAAGATGCGGGAGTCACACCACACACCGAGCGCCACGAAGGCGCCTCACCTTATTCTCCGGTGACCCTCGCCACAAAGGCCTAGGTCACGGTTCCACTAAGGGATTTCCTTCGAGGCGGACCTTACACAAAGGTTGGGGAACACATCCACAACTTAATTGGAGGCTCCCAACAAATCACCACAAAGTCCAGAATCCGTCTAGGGTTCCAAGAATCCAAGAGTAACAACCTTCTTGCTTTCACCACCACGAATCTTCGTGGAAAGCTCAAACCGATGCACCAAATGCAATGGGAAATCCTTCACTCCCAACTTCCACCAAAGCTACAAAAGCTTGTGGGGGAAGAAGAGAGGAAGAACAAAGGAAATTCACAAAGAACTCCAAGATCAAGATCTAGATGGATTCCCTCACAAAGAGGGGATTTTGGTTGGTAGAAGTGTAGATCAAGGTCTCCTCTATGTTTCTCTCAAATGGATGCAAGAATTATTGGAGGGAGAGGAAGATAGCAAGCTCAAGAGGGTTAGTAATGGGGGACAAATCGAGCTGGGAGAGATGGGGGACTTTGGGGAACAAGACCCCCTTAAATAGGTCCCCAGAAATATGACCGTTATGGTCAGAAACGCGTCTCGGGCGGCACTGCCGCAGCAATTGGCGGCACTGCCGCCCCTGTGAACTTGGAAAATGACTGTGTGCGACCTTGGGGCAGCACTACCTCTAAAACTGGCGGTACTGCTCCGAGCGGCAGTGCTGCCATTTTCAGCGGCAGTGCCGCCCCTGGGAAAACAACAAAACCGACCGATACGAAAACTTCAATAACTTTTGCACCCAGACTCCAATTTCGATGATCTTGGGCTCGTTGAAATCAAAACAATGAGCTCTACAACTATATGCATATAAACATCATAGTTCAGTAGGGGAGGATAGAAACAAATAAGTAAAGGTTTTACCTATCTATAAAAGCCAAACTGATAAAAACTCCAACCTCGAAAATGCAACAAGTTTCCCGTGCAAAAATCATTCTTGATAAACTAGAGCTTATCATGAGAATAAGCACAAGCTCTAAAACATCACATGGATAAGATACAAATAACAACCAAGAAAGATGATGCAAGGATGCAAAGGTTTGAGCTCTCCGAAGGATACGATCGAGTTACTCACTCGAGAGCCCTCTTGATAGTACGACAACTAAACTATAAACCGGTCTCCAACTACACCATGAGACCGGTGAGAAAGAAACCCTATAAAGAGCAAACCTTAATCTTGCGCATTCCACTTGAGCTAGATGATGACGGTCTTGACGGCAACAAGATGGAACACATTTCTTGATTGTGCTTACTTTATGAAGTCATGCGAATTGCTCCCTCATACTCCACTATGGGAGAGCTTCTTCTTCGGTGCATCTTCACATATCCATGATCACCATATGGATGACAAGATTCAAGCATAAGATCTCTTCGAGTTGACTCATCTTGAACTTGCGCTTCATTTCTTCATTCTTCATCATGTTGATGTCTTCATGCGAATTGCTCCCCCATACTCCACTATGGGAGAGTTTCTTCTTCGGTGCATCTTCACGTATCCATGATCACCATATATATGGATGACAAGCTTCAAGCATAAGATCTATTCGAGTTGACTTATCTTGCACTTGCGCTTCATTTATTCATTCTTCATCATGTTGATGTCTTGAAGTTAACTTTGAGAGCTCACTTCATCTTCATCTTCAAGTCAGACTTGACACTTGCTATTCTTCATCAATTTCTTCTTATTGCAACCTTGAAGCCAACATATGGTTCAAGCATTGCCTATGGACCGTTCCTACAAATAACTCAATGCAAATATTAGTCCATAGGGATTGTCATCAATTACCAAAACCACACATGGGGGCTCCATGCACTTTCAATCTCCCCCATTTTGGTAATTGATGACAATCTCTTTGAGAGGGTTTATATAAGGAATTTAAGTAACAAACAAGTTGAATACATAGAGCAAACACCCTCATAATATATGCATGTGTGAATTAACTAAAGAGGTTATGGCTGTTGCATTTCCTGCGTTCTCAGCGATTGGACGGCGCGAGCGCCCGTGTGGGCCAGGGTCGGTGTGTGTGCCGCTGTTTGGGCCTGGCCCGCTGCTGCATGCCTGCCGCGTGTTGAGTTGAGGTACTCTTTCCGTGGGCGAGTGGTGAGTAGGCGGTTTGACCGAAGGCGACCCAGCGCATATCGATTTCTCCTTGTGTTTCTTCCTCGCTGATGGCGTCTGTGCTCTCGGATTCTGGCCGCTCCTTACTCTCCGCTGTTGAATCTTGCCCGCTGCCTCGGGTGTGCTCCGGTCTTCTCCTTCCGATGGGGATCTTACGTGTTGGTTCTTAGCCTTCTGCGATTTGGTCTGGAGGGGCGTTTCTCCGGCGGGTTTTCTTCGCGTATTCGTTCGGCCGGCGGGATTACCCGAGGTATGTTTATTTTTCCTGATCTATTCCCTCTCTGCACTTGTTTCTTTCCCTTAATTTCTTGCTTTATCTCCTCTATCTTCACCTGAACTGGCGACTGTCTCTCAGCAGGCGGCCACAACGGACCATTAGCGCGCTCAGGCTGGAGCTTGATCTACGCCGGCGCGTCTTTGATTCCACGGCGAGCGGCGTGCGGCAATACCTTACTCTTCGGGGTGCCGAGCTAGGCCGCTGCGCTCGTGCGCTAGGCGTTGGCTCTCGGCCGGGTCGTAGGTGCAGCATTGCGGGGCGCCGGTGGGGGGAGTTGAACTGTGGGATTGGAGGCAGCAGGTTCTTGTGTTTCTAGCTACGAGTACCACGAATCTTGCAAAGGGAATGTCCGAACACTTTCTTCTCTTTGAAGTTTCTGAATTTTCTGAAAGTGGCCATTGTTTGTTTCTAACTGTCAGTATGCTTCAGCCGTATAGATACAGAAGGGGAGCTGCTCAGGCGATTCAGAAATATAAAGAAAAACAGGTACATAATGTTACTTTAGTATGATGTGTTGTAGCTCCCATACAGAAAAACGTTATAAATTCAAGGTTTCATCTAGACTCAGTTACTTGAATGGATGGTTGAATGCAGATTCTCGGATGTGCAATTCGTTTTCAGTCTAACTGCCTCATGAAGTATTATTGTATACCAGTATATGCCATGTGTCCAGTTCTTACAAGATTTGATGCATTTTCACCTCAAGATTCCCTGGGTAGTTATTGCATGCATGTTATGTGGACATATACATGCACCTTGTTTTTAATTATATATTGTAGTCTACTACTGACAAGGGATTAACTTGTCAATGCCTACAGATTGTAGACTAGGGTTTTGCTAGAAGTAGAGGGCAAGTAGATCTCGAAGGTTTAGGCGAA
Source organism: Lolium multiflorum (assembly GCA_030979885.1). Classification (NCBI taxonomy): domain Eukaryota; kingdom Viridiplantae; phylum Streptophyta; class Magnoliopsida; order Poales; family Poaceae; genus Lolium; species Lolium multiflorum. The sequence goes on from CM061749.1 coordinate 193,207,181, forward strand.
AAGTACTCGGCGATTATGAAAACTAGGGTTCTGTTGACAGTAAATTCGATCCTTTCTTTGTCCTCGACTCCCCCTTATATAGGAGGTGGAGCCGAGGGTTTCGTATTGTACAAGTTACAGAGTCCGGGACGGTTTCTAACTCGTCCCGCCAGATTACAAAATATCCTTTCTATTACAACTCTAGCTTTCCTTAATATATCTTAGGCTCCCGAATCTTCTTATTCTTCGGATAGTGGGCCTTCAGTAAATCCCGGGTACCATCTATGGCAGGCCCATTTGGGGTGCCTATGTCAACTACCTCTGATTTTTATTATTCTTAAATGACCACACTACATTATTATTGGCATATAACAGTGGCTACAACTGTTACTTAGCTTTTCTGTACCAGTAGGAATTGAAGGAAAAAAGAACGGATTTAAATTTCTGCGCAGGTGGTATTTTACTGAGACTTTGCTAAGTGGCTGAAGCTAGAATGTAACGTTTCATGTATTTATTGAGGAAATACACAGAAGAAGCATGAATGAGGTTATCTTTCGAGATTATATTGATCCTTTGCCCCTTCTAACACTCATGACAACAATTTTGTGTGAGTTCAACTCCTTTGGTCAGCATGAAAATAATTTTGTTATTTTCCTTTTGGTCAGCATGATTTCTTATCGATCATTATAAACTGCCTATTTCCATCATGCCGGTATTTAAGGTTGATATGTGAGTGGTACTCCACATGCGTAATTGTTTTAAGTTATTCCAGAGCAGCTCCAACTAATCACGTTCCTGTGAAGTGATATATTGTCAAGTATAAATCCTCATCTTCAGCAAAAAAGAGCGCATCAGTAGTCTGTATTGATGATTTTGTTATGTCATCTTATCTCTGTTAAACATCTTATTACATGTCTAACCATTTAGATCAACAGCCGGTGGCACATTTCTGATTTTTTTTAGCAACCGGTTTTATTAGTTTTGCAACCATAAATTTCTGAAGTTCAATAATTTCCGTTACAGGAGCAGGTTTTTCAGACCTTCAGACCTTTCTGCTGGTGTTGCACTTGCTTTAATTTTTGAGGGAGTATACTATTTCAGTTCTTACTAGAGATATGGAGAACCAAGCTTGCAATCATATAATCGATCTATTCCGTCCACTTATGTTCAAAATGCATGGCTCTAAGGGAGTTTCGTGGAAGGTTCTTTCTTCCGATCCATTTTGGTTGTCTTTCAAAAAGAACTTGTTGTACTCCGGTCTTTTTGTGCGGGGGTACATTAGACACCGGTTGTATTTGCTGATGTGATTTTTTATTTAATATCCTGATCCATTTGATTAAATATTCTAAATTCTTAAACTGTATTTACTGATGTGATTTTTTCACTTGCTAGGTTCTTGCGCATGCTCGAAAGAAAGTGTCGATGTTTTTCTTCACAAGTTGAGTCATATCTAGGTCACATTCATCGGTAACACCAATATAGTGCCACTTGGTGATTTGTATAACTTTTGGAAATGTCAATACAACAAGGCCAACACTGTCCCGTTCATACTAATCTGTCTTTTAGTTATCCAGGAAAGGAATGGAGTGCGGTCATTGACAGTAACTAAAATTGTCCGGCTGTAACACAAATTAAAGCGCTCCCAACTATCACGCTGTTAACTAGCGTCATGCAGGCGGCGAGGCGAAGCTCGCCTATCCTCTAGTAAACTTGAATTTCATTGCATACATTGGCATTCAAAGCCTAGTGGAGTTTCAAAGCAAAGCAAGATGCAATGCAAGAAAAGCACATGCTTAAGCACAAAGCAAAGACATAACCAAATTCCCTTAAACCCTCCATACTTCTCCCCCATTGGCACCAATTGACGAAATGGGTGAAAAATTTAGAAGCCCAATATAGTGAGAGCTCCTCCATACCGTGTGCATTTCTCATAATTTGTGTGGAATCAAATGCACTTATCCAATGACGAATATTTGGAAGGAATCACACTATAGAGAGGATCAAAGATTGCAAAAAGTTAACAAGTCAAGAAGCTTCAACAAATTAAGCAAGCAACCAAATGAACCACAAACAAGATACCAAAAGAAAGATAGATATTATGATAAGATCAAGAAGATTTCTCTAAATAATACCAGGAAGCTCCCCAATGTTTGTGCTCAAAACAAGACAATTTGCATTGGAGTATAAAGTGCACAAACATGGAATCATCACTCCCATAATATCATTCAAAACAAAAGATAAAAAGTGAATTAAACTCTAATGATTACCATAAAACAGTGCTTTAAATAAAATGAGGAAGCTCCCCAAGGTACATGCATAAATTAAAATTTTGCATTTGGATACAATATGCAGAACATGGAATCCTCACTCCCTCATTACCATTTAAAACACAAACATTTGCAATAGATCATAGATAGAAATTTAAGCTTAACACTTGCAACAAACAAATGGTTGAGCAACAAGTAGGAGGTACCATAATAAAAGGCTCAACCAATAGGATATGTGAAAGGCATGCCAAAGCATATTATAAGACTATTACAAGGATGAGCAAATAGCATCATCATATTCTTCAATGAATTATATTGCTTAGTATGACCAATCAACACACAACAAATAAACAAGATATCAAATGGAGATGTATCATCTCTTGTGTGTATAAGTTTCTGTAAGTGTACAAAATCACGAAGATGCTTATCCGCAAAGAAACATGTACACACAAAATAGATACACAAGAAATATAACATGATGTCCAAGACGAAGTCATGTAATATACCAATAAGAAATTTTTTCTTAATAATATGGCCAAAGGCTCAATTTTATCTTATTGTACATACATGAACTTCAAACATAAACACATAAAATACATCACAAATATCAACAAGGGATGGAGGATAGTTGGGATGCATTGAGAAAGGCAACAAATATCACAAACAAGGATAACAAAAGAAATAACTCAATTTGCACTTTCATTGATATTGCACATGCGAGAGGCTTGAGTAATTGATATGCAATAAAATTTCTAGATAGACATAGTTGGGATGGATGAATCATGAGCATGATTTTATATACTTGCCAACATATGTGCTCATCTCAATTTACTCACATTTGCAATAAAGAGGTTTCATTAAAAACTTTGCGACAAGCAAAATATTTGCAAATCAAGAGATTCATGCCAAGATGCAACCACACGCTTGGATGCTAGAAAAATATGCATGAGAAGATACGTGTTACCGAGGTAGCATTGGTGTGGATGTAGTAGATATAAGTTCGTTGATCATCCTAGCTTGCCTCAAATTATCATTGAGTCACCACATCTTCCTAAGTGTGATACAAGCATCCAATGTATCTCCTTGTACCTAACACAAAATTAAGTACAAAATGGTTCCAAAACTAATTGGGTCCAAAGTAGTTAGATACACTACAACATATGAGACAAACTCCACAAAACTATGTGCATATAGATATGAAATTGACTTTCATGCACATCTTAGCCAAATTAGGATTTGATGGAGTTTACCCTATATATTGGATCAAAAAAAGTAACGCATGCCATAAGATATACATATATTAAATATGCATGCACAACACTTTCAAGAACCAAAGGAAGATACAATTCGGACAAAACACCAAATAAATCAAGAAACAATGGTTGTCCAAATTATATCAAAGAATCGAATCAACACATGATTTACTCCAAAGACTTATCTCATTGTAAGAAGCAAATTAAACCCAAAGACAAAGGAATGAGATAAACAACTCCCAAGAGAGTAAGGTTCCCACAAATAAACCAAACCCTCAACATTTTATGATGGGACAAAGTACCAACAAGAAAAGGTTTGTCTCCCAAAACCAAATTATTGATAATATCAAGAGATGTTAAGCATTCTAACAAATATAGGAGAGATCCCCCAAGATTAGTGCATTATCTAGGATTTTCATATGAATACAAAATGCATAAAACTAGGATCATCACGCTACCTATATCTACTAAAAATGCTAAGAAAGTTTGAATAGACAAATTAGATCCATAAGATGCAAGGAAGACATATGGGAGTCAAAGCACAACAAATTCATGGCATTGAGTAAGGCAATTTAAACACAAGAGCCAATGTAAATATGATCAATAAATATCTACCGCATAATAGATTGCCAATTGTCCTAGGACAAGAGGTATTAGGAAATATTTCCCGGTGGTAGTTTGTAAGTACATGTAAGATCATATTTACAACAAATAAAGAATATGGTAAAAGATAAGAGTTAACCATCATGCAAAGAGAGTTTCTTGATAGCTTCAATTAGTCATACCAATATGCAAAGAAATTAATAGCATGACTTGAAGAACATGGTTTCCCAAAAATGTATTGAGGAACACGTTGTGAAAAACCATGCCGAGAAAAACTTTCACAAATAAGATCCACAAATATATTAGCAATGAAGCCATTTAAGCAACTTGGAACTTGTTTGAGCAAACATGCCACATAGGAGAGAGATAATTTACAATATCAATTCTATGTGACACAACCTCAATTGTTCACATTTTCTAGGCTTGTAATATGCACAAAGCTTATTACTCCCCCATAATGTGATAAGGAATTTATTTTCACAAGAGGCAAATAAGATCCAACTAGAGATATTTAATGGACATTAGAATTTGAATTTCTCATGAAGATGACATACCACATAGAGACTAGATAATCTTGCGATATCAATTATAAGTGATTTTGCTCATGTACACACATTGTTAGGATCGTGAAATTTCCAAAGTAATATCACTCCCCCAAAATGGGATAGTCCATTAATCGCTCATAAGAGCCATATAAGATACAACAAGATGAAAAGAGGCTCCAACACAAACACAAATACATGGTGTGCAACCCAACATGCATAGACTTGATTTCTCAAGTACAAAGCAAGTAGGAAGCATAACATATACAAACACATGTGAGGAACAAAACTAACGCATGCAAAGGGGCAAGTAACTTTCAATATAAATGAGTTGAGCACATGTTACCGCAAGGAGGAACATTGAATATATGATAGAAGTATTATAACCAAAAGAATTGGCTTGAAATAATATAAATGATGAAGATCCCTTAATTCTTCATGATGTAGCCAAGTCTCCAATGCCCTCCAACAAGCACCTATTGATCAAGTTTTGTATTGTTAGTCCCCAACTAAATTGGGTCCTAAGAGGTTAGTCACAATAGGCTTGGCAACCCACAAAAATTTGACACCACTTTGAGCACCAACAAATTTGGCAAACACATTGCCACCCTCATCCTTACGAAGAGAATAAACATCATCAATGGCGATAGAGTTGGATGAGGTGCCAATAGTGCACAAGGAGGATATGTGGCCCTTCTGACGGCATATGTAGCACATTATTCTCTTCTCCTTCTTCTCACTAGATTTCCCCACAATGGGAGCATTGGCTTGATTCTTCTTGGGAAGTGGCATTTCTTCAACTTGAGGTTGAATATGAGTTTGAGCTTGAGGCCGCTTCCCTTTTTGCATCTTCTTCAAAGGGCAAGATCTAACATGGTGCCCTTTAATATTGCACTTGAAGCAAACAATCTTGGCCGGGTCTTTGACTTGTACTTGGCCCTTCTTCTTGTTGTTGTTCTTGGACTTGTTCTTGTTGTTGGATTTGAATCCAAGTCCACTCTTGTCATTGGGGGATTGTTGCACACTCAACATCGTGTCAAGTTTGCATTTTCCTTCATGACTCTTTACCAAGTCGTTGTTCAAAGAAGTGACTTGGGCCTTGATGTGATGCCCCAGAACCGGTACTATGCGGATTCAAGCGTTCCCGCCAAAATCCGCACAATATCGATTTTAGGAGACGCACCACCAAGCGCCTCATACACGCCGAAGCATGTACGCGATGCGGGTGGAATCAATCACGAGTAGTAATCATTACAACAAGTCACGACATAGCCCACAAGAGGACTTATATTACAGCAACGACTCCAACGAGTCAAGATACAAATATACAATACAAAGATCCAATTCATACAGAAGATCGAATACATCCGAGTACAGACAAGATACAAATTGGACTAAGAGTCCTGAAGATAAACGATGGCGTCCATAACCCTGCCCAGGCCAAGCCGGAAGGGTAACCTTGCTAACGTCGTCTTCATCGAACATATCTTCATACCTGCCCGGTTATGTCCCGTAGAAGCAGCAATAAGTACGGGTTCGTACTTAACAAGACTTCAAGACGTATAAGCATTCGTCAACCAGTCGTCCTTTGTACTTGAGGCACGCAGGGGACTTAGAGGACGCAAGAGGAACGTCATAGGCAATATGGTGGGGTTAAGCGGCAGCGCAAGCACTAAAAACCTATAGAGACACTCTACAACATTCGTCTAATCAGAGAGGATGAGAGAGCGCATAAGCTAGCAGTTCTATACTCTGCAAACATAACACAGCCGATGCGTTCCCCCCTCGCAAGGAAGTACTTACAAAGGCACTCACACGGTTGACAAGTTTTAACCAGTTATTATTTAAGTTGTTCTATCTTACTATGCAAGTTATTAGTATTGAAACAACAGGTGTAAGTTGTCTATGGTCGAGTCATACAGCTCCAAGTCGTCCATAACCGCGGACGCGGCTTATCGATAAGATTTAACCCTGCAGGGGTGCCCAAATGTGCCCACACGCACGCTCAACCCACTTGCGACAGGTGGATATCACGACTCGCACTCTCCTTCACGACAACAATGTCCAGGAAGCCACCTAACTAAGTTGAACCCGTGTCGAAGTCCGGCCGAATCTCCGAAGCGGACCTAGCTATTGCGTGCAGCTTCCGAGGGTCAAAACACACACTGGGGCGAATGACCCGCTTCAGCATGCGATAAACGCTCAGGCCGCAAACCTATACGTGCATACCAGAAACAAGGGATACAAGGCACCCAGGGGCTTCCCAAAGTAAAGAAGTAACAGGCTGGCATGCACGCAAACAACAAATGGTAAAACATTGCAATCTAGTTGTGGCCACTGGACAAAGCTGTAGATTCCGACAGTGGTCGAGGGGAGACCCAATAAACATACCCACGTGTGGTTAGAGCGCTCAGTCTCGGAACAGATAAGAAGAACTCGGGGTCTAAGTTTCATGGAAACACAAGTGAGCCGTCACAAAACGATCAACTGACCCACCGATGCCTCCGCTAACAACTATTAACAAGTAACCATGATACTCTCCAACATATAACCATAAACCATGTGTCATGTTCCCCAACAGATAACCTGATAAGATAGCGATAACGGTAACGAGATAAAACAGCACTAGCATGCACTACGACTCGCAAGGCAGGCCCGATAACCAAACAATAGCTATAGGTGGTTGGTGGTTGGTGGTGGCAATATGGGCTGCTTGAGGTAACAGGTGGATAGGACACGTGACAAGAACGCAACTTAAGGATAGCATGAGGGAGAAGGCAAAATAAAATAGGTGAGCGACTCCTGCAGAGACAGGAGTATAGGAAATGCTTGCCTGTTAAAGCTTGTCGAGGAACATCCGAAGAACTTGTCGTAGCTAGCATCAACTCAACGGCCTATCCGTGAAGAAGCAAATCGCTACAACAAACAACGAATGCACAACTTACTAATACGGAGAAGAATCGGCATGCTCCAGATGATATGCATGACATGGCAAATATGATGCGATGCACTTATCCATACTAATCGGAGTCGGAATCCCGACAAACAAATTATTAGGTTGAATTTGTTTTTCTACCGCCAAATTAAATGTTGGTTAGCATGGCAAGACAAAGCAAGGGTGAGCTACTCAAAGTTAAATGGAACCGGGACAACATTATACAATATCCCACATATTCCATATGTTACATATTAGGTGATAATGCAAACTACCACGAAATAACCTGATGCGTGATGCAAACAAATGCTTGGATGACATATTCATGTTCCTCTCATTTTTCTGAGGAACTTTCATATAAAATACTTTGTATTTCGATTTACGGTTCAAAAGATATGATTTTAGCAAGATATAACATTTTTTGTAATTTTCAGAAAAACAGAATAAGGCCAGGGGCGTTTCTCACCCATGAACAGCTAGCCACAGGCAATGACAAGCAGGCCAGGGAGAGCTGACTGGGCTGTGGGTTGATTCCAAGCAGATCAAGGGCCTGAAAGCAAAACTACCAAGGATAAGGTGTTGGAGATATGCCCAAGAGGCAATAATAAAGTGGTTATTATAATATCTTTGTGTTTATGATAAATGTTTGCATACCATGCTATAATTGTATTAACCGAAACATTGATACATGTGTGTTATGTAAACAACAAGGAGTCCCTAGTAAGCCTCTTGTATAACTAGCTTGTTGATTAATGGATGATCATGGTTTCGTGATCATGAACATTGGATGTTATTAATAACAAGGTTATGTCATTATTTGAATGATATAATGGACACACACCCAAATGAGCGTAGCATAAGATCAAGTCATTAAGTTCAATTTGCTATAAGCTTTTGATACATAGTTGCCTAAGTCCTTCGACCATGAGATCATGTAAATTACTTACACCGGAAGGGTACTTTGATTACATCAAACGCCATTGCGTAAATGGGTGGTTATAAAGATGGGATTAAGTATTTGGAAAGTGTGAGTTGAGGCATATGGATCAATAGTGGGATTTGTCCATCCGATGACGGATAGATATACTCTGGGCCCTCTCGGTGGAATGTCGTATGATTAGCTTGCAAGCATATGATTGGATCATAAGAGATGACATACTACGGTACGAGTAAAGAGTACTTGTCGGTAACGAGGTTGAACAAGGTATGGAGATACCGATGATCGAACCTCGGACAAGTAAAATATCGCGAGACAAAGGGAATCGGCATCGTATGTAAATGGTTCAATCGATCACTAAGTCATCGTTGAATATGTGGGAGCCATTATGGATCTCCAGATCCCGCTATTGGTTATTGCTCGGAGAAGAGTCTCGACCATGTCTGCATAGTTCGCGAACCGTGACGCGCTTAAGGTTCGATGTCGCATAAGTAGATTTGAATATGATATGGAGGCGAAGTTTGTTCGGAGTCTCGGATGGGATCCAGGATGTCACGAGGAGGTCCGGAATAGTCCGGAGAATAAGATTCATATATGGGAAGTTGATTTCTGGGTTTCGGAAAAGTTCGTTTTTCCGGTGGAAGACTGGAAGGTTCTAGAAGGTTCCGGAGGGGTCCACCATGGGGCCCACGACATAGGAGGGCTAGCATGGGCCGAGGGGATGCTCCCTGGCCTAATGGGCCGGGGACACATGCCCCCCAAGGCCCAGGCCGGCCAACCCCTAGGGTTTCCCCAAAACCCTAGGGGGTCAACTTGGGGGAGGAAATCTCTCTCCCCCCACTTGGCCGCCGCCCCTAACCCTAGATGGGAAAGGGGGCCACCCCAGCCGACCTGGCCCCCTATATAAAGAGGGGAGGGGGTGGCCGGCCACCATCCCATCATTGTCCCCTCCTCTGGCCGCCTCTCCCTCCACCATACGCTGCTCTGGCTTAGGCGAAGCCCTGCAGCTTTTCTTCCTCCACCACCACCACCACGCCGTCGTGCTGCTGGAACTTGGAGGAGATCTACCACTCCGCTGCCCGCTGGAACGGGGAGAGGAAGGGCTTCATCGACACCGTACGCGCGACCGAGTACGGAAGTGCTGCCGGATTGCAGCACCGGGACGATCGTCTACACCAACAACGAGATTAATCTTGTAAGCTTTGGAATCTTAGAGGGTTAGTCTCATATCCATCTCGTTGCTTCGATCTTGTAGATTAGGTCTTGAGTGTTCCATAGATTAGATCTTGGATTTGTTCGTCTTTTGCAGTAGGAAATTTTTTGTTTTCTATGCAACGAACCCCATCATAAGGACGGCGGGTTGAGGAAAAAGAATTACCAGGGGGAAAACTGTAAAGGAGCTGGATCTGGATCTGAGGAATGTTTCGCACCCAGAGGAGTTCTAGCCACAGAGGCTGGCAGAAGGGCCCGGGCGCCACGCTGGCGAAGCGTCTGTGGATGCACGCAAGGCATTCGACGTCGTGCGCGTTCCAGGCCACGGTGGTCACCGCGGCTGTGCGGGCGCGCGTGGTCGACGGAGGACTTCCCAGGGAGCGGGCATGAGTGAAGGAGGTGTGCCTCGCCACGGGGAGTCGAAGGGTGCCAGCGCCGTCACCTCAAGGTCACCGGAGCATCGCCGGAGATGGAGACCTGTGGTGGCGGTGGTCGGCAACATGGTGAAAGATAGATTCTGGAAGCAAATAGGGCAAATTAGATGTCTAGGAGGTTCGCGAGGATACCAGGAAGGCGATGGAGAGCTCGGCATGGACGGAGATGGTCGGATGGTGCCGGAATCGGAGAAATAGCCGCCGGTGCTGAGGGGGGAAACGAGGTCGGCGAGGTCGATTGGGGCGTCCTCGGTGCGATTCCTCGCGCCAGGAGAAAGAGGGCAACGAGGCGCGTCGATTGGTGGCGTTGTCTTGGCGTGGGGAGGCTGGAGTCGGCAGGTCGACGGCGGGGAAGACGCGGTGCTGTGGGGGTTTCTCCCCTCTCTCGATTCCTTTCGTGGAGATGAAGAAAAGAGGGAGGGAGAGGCGTGGTGGAGGGAGCATCCGTGTGGGAAGATAAGGAGGAGGGGTGCGTGAGGGAGCATGTGAGAGAGGAGGACCACAGTGCGGTGGTTGAGCTCACGCGAGGTGCGTGACCTCTCCTGTCGTTGTCCAGAGACGATGAAAAGGGAATAAGGAGGCCTAGCTGGCGAAGGGGTACGCGGGCTGAGGAGCAGATGGGCTGGACCAGAGGAGAAGGGGAGATGGGCTCGGCCAGAGGAAGATGGTGGGCTGCCAGGATGGAGAAGAAAAGGGGCCAGGAGGGATAGGTGGCCTGGTTAGACTAGGGTTGTTGTTTTCTCTTTTTCTGTTTTTGTTTTAAAACCTTTCGAATTCAAAATCTTTTCTGTTTTTAATTTGAAACAAAGGTGGGAAAGAGATTCATAAATATTTGTTAAAATATTTATTTGGGATTTCTATTTTCGTGCCCTCGGGTCGTTAGTTGTACTCAGTTTTCCCCAGCCCCTTAGTTTTTCCTAAGTTTTCCCCAAGCCTATGTCTGAAACCCGCAGAAGGAGCTCAGACGGAAGGAATCTGTTTATTTGGACGTTCTGTGCTGGCGTGTTGCGCCGCGTCATCTGTGGGGCCGTCGTGTGGGGCGTCGCGTGGGGCCGCGTCGCGTGGGGCTGGTAGAAAGGGACCGCGTGGGACAGGACGAGAAGCGTTTGGTTGCACGTGAGCAGGAGCTGGGTTTTGTCTCTCTCGGCCCAAATTGGCATTTTTAAGAGCACCTTTTCCCCTCTTTCTCTCTCTGTCTTTTTCACCAAATTAGTATCAAATCTAGAGAAGCTTCTATTTCTGTCTTTCTTCAATATGGCAGCAAATCTAGTATCAAATCTAGTAGCAAATCTCTGGGGTTATTTATGCCTTTTGGCCCTCGTTTTTTGCCCAATATGGCAGCAAATCTAGTAGAAAATCTAGAAGCTAGTATATGATAAATTGACAACTGCATAATCAGAAAACTAAGTATAATACATAGGGAAACTGCATACAGCAGCCAAAAGCAGCCAATAACGTTGTAATATACAAGACGCACGCAATGTATGGACAACAAGAAGATTAGGATGAATGAATTTGTTCTTCATTCCTCCTCATATATTTCGTCGTCGCTCCAATCGTGCATTACCCGAAGGAAATATTCATTGAACTCCCTCCGTCTGCAGTGTGCGGCCAATACATCCTCCAAACGGTATGGCTTGTGTTCATTTCTCATACCGTAGTTTCCTATTCTATCCACACGTACTGCCCACTCATCCCAGGCCTTTGTATCATGAGAGTACTCTCTGATATAACCCAAATCCGTGTAGTAGATGCAGCCAGGTCGAAGTGTCGGGTACACTCTGGTGTCGACGGAGATACACCGGATATAATTCACGAAGAAGGCATTACTGCCAATGTTACTGACCGGATGGAGAGAGCGGCTCTGAGTGTCCACACGGTACACCAATGGTCTGCCCGCCAAAGCCACGCTGACCAACAACACAAGCAGCAGATCACCATCCGACTTCACGAGGTAGAACTTCTGATGTCCAAGTTCTGGAAATGAAATTAGTGTCTCCATCTTGACAGTGCTCGCGCGCTGCTGCAACTGTACATTGGTGCACACTATTCTTCCATTCTCAAAATTGTCCACAGCTAGTGCATACAGTTCACCATTGAACGGGGTAATGCAACGCAGACAATGGTTCTTGATCGAAAATCTTTTTTCCCAATCTTCATCTATATCCTTAGTTGGAGTGCTCTCATCGACCCAACCAATTTCCGATGGGTAATGTGCGGCAACGAAGACCATAGTCGGGGATTTGATCACAACGACTGATTTCAGGAAAACAGATGGCATCTGCGCCTCAAACATAGTGTTCGATTTCTTTGTGAGTGGGTTCAGAAGCCGTATCTTGTGCGGCGGGTTCTTCTGGGCAAGCACGATGACGCCACGGCAAAATCCGACGAAGTAGTATCTGGGCAAGCACGATAACATTCAGCACTAAGATGTTTAAGATTGAAAATAAAGAGGTAGATATGGAGGAAGTTGAACCTTGTATGAACTTCCGATAGATCTATGGTGACGTAGCGTGATGTGCCGAGTTGGAGGAAGGTGAACTCAGCGACGTGTGGAAGGGCGTGGTCTAGCATGATCCATTCGTCCAGGTGCACGTCGGGCTCAGGCAAACCTGAGCGCCAATTTCTACAGACTTGCCTCATGGCAGAGTAGGTGTCGGCGTACTCCTCGTTCGCCAGCAAGCATTCGCCGATCTTGTGAAGTGGTCCATCAGCCGAGAGAGAGGCCCAGTTCACGGAGGAGCCACGCTTGGATGCGCCGCCCTCGGAGGCGACGCGCTCGGCGGCGACTGGCTCGGCGGCGACGGGCTCGGCGGCGACTGGCTCGGGCTCGGCGGCGACGGGCGCGGAGGCGACGGGCTCGGAGGCGACGGCCGCCGGCGCATTCTTCTTCTCCATCGCCGGCAGGGTAGCGTGCGTACGGCGGTTGGGGTTTTTCGATTTGGAGAAGTTGATGGGACGTGAGAGGGGTGGTTTCGTGCGTGAGCGAGAATGAGACGACTGTGCAGAGGGAGGGAGGGAGGGGCTTACGCGTCCTAAATGCGACCCGCGTCCTACGCGTCCACTATTTGCACGTCTGCACCGCGACACGCGTCAACAATGGCACGTCTTCCACTTCTGCACCGCAACACGCGTCCTCGAGTCTAACCCTGGAAATTTAGATATACTCAGGTATACCCTCGAGTCATATACTAGCATTTTTTGTGTGCTCAGTTTGAGTGCTAATACTGGCTAGTGCAATATACTCAGTTTTACCCTCAAGTGGCTGGTCAACAGAGAGTCAAAAAATGGGATTAACTAGTTAAATGAGTTATTTAATGTGCAAAAAAATCCGAAAAAGAGTGGCACTTACTCATGGAGTCTTTACCACAAATTGCCACTTCTCAAATCATAGATAAATCATAGATAAATCAAGTTTCACCACAAATTGCCACTTCTCAAATCACCTAGTAGCTATGAAGGTGCATGGTTTTCCATAATAAGCCCTACCCAAAACAGCTTTCCCCAAAACATACTTTGTCTGAATGAGGCCATAATTTTCACACTCATGTAGATTTGTATTGCAAATAGTTTGAGGTAGGCCAAGATGGGTTTCATTGTACAAAACACGCATTTTCCAATTTTTAAATCTCATATTTCAATCCCTTAGTCTGTTTACTACTCACTTGCCCTTGGTTTCTTGATACTACTCAGTTTTGCCCTCTCCCTTCACACACTCTCACAGACGCCGAACATTGCCCTGATTGGTCTAGCCCATGTCACGCGGATCGTGCCCGACGACCGTTGATCGTATGATCTAACGGGCAGGATAATCCCTATCTCTCTCTCTGGTCGGGGCCACCACTCTCTCTCTCTCTCTGTCGTCGGTTAGCTTCCACCCTCTATGTATGCGAAAGGGCGGTTACCCAGTACGCTAAAGTTTGGTTTTCTGCATTATTTTTCACGAGCTAAATTATAAACTCTTTTTAGGCAGTAACTTTTCACGCAAAAAACGATAAACCATCACCAATTTGTTGTAGCCATTACTTTCCACGCAAAAAACGATAAACCATCACCGATTTGTTGTAGCCATTACTTTCCACGCAAAAAAATGATAAACCATCACCGATTTGTTGTAGCCAATACTTTTCACGCAAAAAATGATAAACCATCACCGATTTGTTGTAGCCATTACTTTTCACACAAAAAAATGATACACCATCACCCATTTCTTGTAGCCATTACTTTCCACGCAAAAAAGGATAAACCATCACCGATTTTGTTGTAGCCATTACTTTTCACGCAAAAAATGATACACCATCACCCATTTCTTGTACCCATTACTTTCAACGCAAAAAACGATAAACCATCACCGATTTTGTTGTAGCCATTACTTTTCACGCAAAAATATGATACACCATCACCCATTTCTTGTACCCATTACTTTCCACGCAAAAAACGATAAACCATCACCGATTTTGTTGTAGCCATTACTTTTCACGCAAAAAATGATACACCATCACCCATTTCTTGTACCCATTACTTTTCACGCAAAAATAAACCATCACAGATTTCTTGTAGCCATTACTTTTCTTTTAGGCATTACTTTTCACGGTAAAATGATAAACTATATCACGAAGTTCCATTTCCGTCAACATAGTCCGCATTACTTTTTTTGTTGAGATATATACCCCCACAACGGTCGTCTCCTCCTTAATTTATTGTGTATAAACCCCCACAACGGTCATCTCCTCCTTATTTTATTGTGTAAACCCCTACAACGGTCATCTCTCCCTTATAAACACCCACACGGCCATCCCTTGTGTCAATAGGTTCTGCCTCTCTCTTCTTCGTTCACATACACTTTATCCATTGCCATGGCTTCCACGTCTCGGACGCGGACCGGAAGGGGAAGGGGAAGGGGAAGGGGAAGGGGAAGTGGATCATCATCATTGCCACCACCACCGTCAACACTGCCATTGATCATAGAGGAGTTCTTCATCGTCGTCTATGAAGACCCTTTGGTCAAGAAGGTACGTATGCGTTCCCACATATATGATGCATGTGATTAATTATGGGCATGTTCTAAAAAACCTTTAATTTCAAGGGTTCCCTAATTTCAAACGATCGGCGCTCGATCTCTTTGCAGGAACTCCCAAAAAAATTTGCGGACTATCTTGACGGCAAGGAGCCAGCTAAGGTGTATCTGCGAGCAGCTGACTGCGGTCCTCGTCTCTGGACCGTGGAGGTCCTATTTGACGGACAAGGCCGGATGTACCTCGACAAGGGCTGGGAGAAATTCGCCATCGCGCACGGTGTGGATTTCGGCTGGTTCGTACACTTCAAATATGAAGGCGATGATGTGCTCACAGTGAAGGTGTTCGACGGAACAATGTGCAGGAGGTACTACTACTCAGACGACGAAGATACTGACGATGAAAGCGACGACGACGTGAAGCCATGCATCCATCCCCTTTAGATAATTAAGGGGATTATGACCAAGAATATATATGTAGCTTCATATGCATCGATTTAGAGATCTAGCTATTTTCTATATATTATGCATGTAAAAAATAATATCGCATTTCCACTATTATTCGAGCACCACATCCTCCAAACGATGCCGATGCCGATGCCGATATCGGCATGGTCAGAACGGCTATGCTCGCCGCCACTGCTAGGTCAACGTCGGGATGCACAATGTTTAGCATAAGAGTCACTTTAGATTAAGCTGCGAAAATAGTCACCTGCCATGGGCTGAGGCGGCCCCTACAGAGCGGCTCTATATTATATTCTCTAAATAAAATAGACGACCACAGCGGTCATTGGCTGCGGAGGCCCCACAGAGCGGCAATATATAATTTTCTATAAATAAATAGACGACCCACTGGTCATTGGCTGCGGCAGCCCCATAGAGCGGACCCATTTGTCATTGGCAGCACCGCGTATACAATCAGGAATAAAACGGCCCACGCGTCGCGTAGATGGATCCACCCGTCAGCACAAGACGGTCAGCGAGGAACTGACCTCACGGTAACGGTAAGGCCTCGACCTGACGGCAACCCGCGTCTTCGATGGGTTTCAAACTAGAGGAGGGGAAAACTGAGGAAAAACTAACTAGCTGGGGAAAACTGAGTACAACTAACGAAGCAAAACGAAAATAAAATATTTATTTTATTTGTAACCAAACAAAACACATTTAATTTCCACAATTAATTGTTGGAAAAATCTTAATTATAAAATAAGAATTTTGAGAGGGAGATTAGGGTTTTATTTAAAATAAAAGACAAGCGAGGTTTATAAAATAGTTTTATTTTTGTGAAAACATGGATGATATGATGCATGATGCATGATAATGCACAAAAAGAAAAGAACATACAAAACTAATAGGGGGTATTTTCCTGGGTCGTTACACTTGAGCTCTTTGATTTCCTCTACACGGTTAGCTCAACATTCTCCTTCAAGATAGATGCTTCACAAGAAGTAGAGTTAGTAGCAATAGCACCATCACAAGACATATCAAGAAGAGAGGGTAATATAGCATGCTCTTTTAAATATGAAGCTTGTAGTTGCTCATGTGACTTGGTGAGGATAGAGTGTTCGCTCTCCAAGGCCTTGTGGGCCTTGTCTAGATCATCTAGATCCTTAACAAGTTTATCATGACCAACACCAACTTTGGACTTTTCATTTTTAAGCATTTTTAAATGAGCTTTAGCATGGTCTCTTTCTTTAGCGAGTTTAGCAAATATTTCATTTTGAGACACCTCAAGAGTTTCAAGTTGTTCCTCAAGAGAGGCTACGGTCTCTTGTTATTCTTCAAGATCATTCTTTAGGGATGCTACATCATTGGCATACTCTCGTTCAAGAGCACCCATTTTATCAATGGTGTTCTCACGCATCCAAATAATTTTTTGGCTCTCAATAGCGGTAGTCAAGATTTCAAAGAAGTGAGAGCTAGCAATTTTATCTTTGCAAAGAACCTTGAATACACTCTTACCCTTATCGCGTAGAGAGACAACCCAATCCTCTTCTTCATACTCATCCTCATCCTTATCACCACGAGAAATATTAGGTTCCATGGTGGAAGATATCGTGGAACCCTTGGCCATAAGGCATATATGAGAACCGTGAGATAACGATGAGGAGTTACTTGAGGCTCCTTTCAAGATCTTGTCTTGACCAATAGAATCTTTGGTTTCCTCTACATTGTTAGTCACACAACAACTAGAGGAAATAGAAACATTTTTATCATGGCCACAAGGCATAGCAAGCATATCATCATAAGATTTATTCAAGCAATTTACACATGATATGCACGAACTATCAACACAAACATGTAAATCATTTCTAGTGCTAGATGTGTTTAAGTCCAAAGATGAACCATTGCAATGAGATATAGATGAAGGATCATCAACAGTAAGCTCAATACCAACATTGCAATTTTCATCACCACTCACCATATCATTGTCTTGCCACACATTGGTGAAGTGGATGAAGATGAGAACTCATCACGGCCGGAAGTGGAAGCAATACAATCATCCTCAATAATATTGGACACATCATATTTATCTTGAATCTGTGTCCATAATTCATGGGCGCTCCCAAAAGGCATGATTGATGAAGTAACTACATTGCTCACAACAATGGAAAACACATGAGAAGCAAGAGCATCGAAGTAAGAGTTTTTCTTCTCCTTAAAAGATAAATTTTGGGGATTCTTAGGAGAAGAAAAACCCATGTAAAGAATTCGCTCCATGTCCAGGGAAATACCCCGCAAAATATTAAGCACATAAATTTTCCATAGATCATAATTTGTGCCATCAAATATAAACAAGTCATTGCGCGCTAGACCCCTAACCGACATCTTTACTCTCAATGCGATGAAGCCTAAGAATGAGAGACCTTGCTCTGATACCAATTGAAAGAACACGAATGTCGACTAGAGGGGGGTGAATAGGCGGTTTAAAAACTTTTACGAGATGGGCTTAAGAAATGCGGAATAAAACTAGTGTTTACTTTGTCAAGCCTAAAGCCTATATACTATGGTTCACCTATGTGCATCAACAACTTATGCTAAGAAATACAAGCAACTATGTGATAGCAATATATATAACTTTAAGCACGACAGATATCACAAAGTAAAGTGCATAAGTAAAGAGTTCGGGTATAGAGATAACAGAGGCACGCGGGAGACGATGATTTACCCCGAAGTTCACACTCTTGCAAGTGCTAATCTCCGTTGGAGAGGTGTGGTGGCTTAGCTCTCCCGAACGCCACAAATAGCCTCACCTTGAGGTGTGGTTGCTCGATGCACACCAACGCCACAAAGGCCTCACCCCAAGATGCGGGAGTCACACCACACACCGAGCGCCACGAAGGCGCCTCACCTTATTCTCCGGTGACCCTCGCCACAAAGGCCTAGGTCACGGTTCCACTAAGGTATTTCCTTCGAGGCGGAAACCGGGCCTTACACAAAGGTTGGGACACACATCCACAACTTAATTGGAGGCTCCCAACAAATCACCACAAAGGCCTAGAATCCGTCTAGGGTTACAAGAACCCAAGAGGAACAACCTTCTTGCTTTCACCACCACGAATCTTCGTGGAAAGCTCAAACCGATGCACCAAATGCAATGGGAAATCCTTCACTCCCAACTTCCACCAAAGCTACAAAAGCTTGTGGGGGAAGAAGAGAGGAAGAACAAAGGAAATTCACAAAGAACTCCAAGATCAAGATCTAGATGGATTCCCTCACAAAGAGGGGATTTGATTGGTAGAAGTGTAGATCGAGGTGTCCTCTATCTTTCTCTGAAATAGATGCAAGAATCATTGGAGGGAGAGGAAGATAGCAAGCTCAAAGAGGGTCAGCAATGGGGGAAAAACGAGCTGGGAGAGATGGGGACTTTGGGGAAGAAGACCCCCTTAAATAGGTCAAGAGAAATCTGCCCGTTATGGTCAAAACGCGTCTCGGGCGGCACTGCCGGTGCAATTGGCGGCACTGCCGCCCCCCTGGAAAATGATTGTGTCGGACCTTGGGCGGCACTACCTCTAAAACTGGCGGTACTGCCGCTCCGAGCGGCAGTGCTGCCATTTTCAGCGGCAGTGCCGCCGTGGGAAAACAGCAAAACCGACCGATACGAAAAATTTAATAACTTTTGCATCCGGACTCCGATTTCGATGATCTTGAGCTAGTTGAAATCACAACAACGAGATCTACAAAAATATGCATAGAAACATCATAGTTAAGTAGGGGAGGATAGAAATAAATGAGTAAATGTTTTACCTATCTATAAAAGCCAAACCGATAAAAACTCCAACCTCAAAAATGCAACAAGTTGCCCGTGCAAAAAAATGATTCTTGATGAAGTAGAGCTTGTGATGAGAATAATCACAAGCTCTAAAACATCACATGGATAAGATCCAAATAACAACCAAGAAAGATGATGCAAGGATGCAAAGGTTTGAGCTTTCCGAAGGATACGTTCGAGTTACTCACTCGAGAGCCCTCTTGATAGTATGGCAAATAAAATATAAACCGGTCTCCAATTACACCATGAGACCGGTGAGAAATAAACCCTATCAAGAGCAAACCTAAATCTTGCACATTCCACTTGAGCTCGATGATGACAGCCTTGACCACAACAAGATGGAACACCTTTCTTGATTGTGCTTACTTGATGAATTCATGCGAATTGCTCCCCCATACTCCACTATGGGAGAGCTTCTTCTTCGGTGCATCTTCATATATCCATGATCATCATATGGATGACAAGCAGGGGCGGAGCCAGGATTTGACCATAGGGGGGCGAGAAAGCCAATGACCATTTATTGTCATACAAGATTTTTTTAAGGATGAATGGCGTATAAGATATTATCTCAAATATTGCATCATTAATACTATTAACTTTGACAAACCGTTCCTATCTTTTTCATCATTTTAAGACTATTTAGAAACAAAATTTACCTTCGGTCCTTCTCACTCTACCAGTCCTATAAAAGTACACAAAGTAATACAAAATTTCTATCTGATTTTGTAAAAAACTAACCAGTGATATGTATGGATAGAATTGCAATGCAAATACATGGACATACCTTAGGCATAGATATCATGTATGAGTTGATCGCCGAGGGAGTATCAAAGAGATAGGTTCGTCGGTAGGCGTTGCACTTACACGAGGCGCGGCAGCCAAAGTCGTATATTGCTTTGATCTGCTGTTGCGCTAGCGCCGCTGGCGTATATAGTCGGCGAGCGGGGAGTGGCCAGCGGCGGTAGGCAGCGTCCTATCATGTATAGCACCGAGTCGTAGGAAAACCGGATGTACGGTTCCAGATGAATCCATGATCGATCGATCGATCTATTCTGCTGTTGGATCGATCTGGTGAGCACGGAGCGATTTTTGATCCAGGGAAAAAAGGCCACATGGGAGGTAGGCTATTGGGCTTTGGTTCGTTGGAGAAGGTCAGAATCAATTACGCATGGGCTAATTCTCCAGCAATTAGGACGTGCATACCAGCATATTAGTACCAGAACCTACCGCAAAACGTTGAGGGGGGCGACGCATTGGGGGGGGGGGTCTAGCCCCTGCTCGCCCCTGTCTCCGCCCCTGTTGACAAGGTATCAACTTGTTAATGCCTACAAGTTGTAAAATAGGGTTTTGAGGAAACTAGAGGGCAAGTAGATCTCGAAGGTTTCAGCCGGAAAAGTACTCGACTGCTAGAAAACTAGGGTTATCTTGCCAATGAAATCAATCCTTTCTTTATCCCTCGACTCCCCCTTATATAGGAGGTGGAGCCGAGGGTTTCGTGACGTAAAAGTTACAAAGATCGGGAGACTCTTTGAATTCGTACCGAAATAGTTACAAGTATTATTCCTAATACAACTCTATCTTTCCAAACTATCTCTCTTGGGCTTCCGGGCTTCATAAACTTCGGGTCATGGGCCTTCAGCAAACCCCAGGTACCATCTTCGGCAGGCCCATTGGGGATGCCTATGTCAGTAGCCCCCGAGATTTTGCTTGAATTGAAGAATCAGTGAAAATCTCGATCATTACAATTAACATAGGATTTCTTCGAGACAGTAAATAACTTTCATAAAACAATCATATATTGTACAGGGATATCGGTAGTTGGGGCTGGTTCGTCTGACGGATCATGTACCAGTTAACTAATCCGCAAAAACCTACTTCAACATCATGTCCCTGGACATGATCTCGGAATACTGGCGTAATTCGACATGTGCCGCTTAAGGTCTTACCGGATGCCGAATTCCAGTCATGTTTTATGGGGTACCTAACGCGTCCGTTAGGATTTTCTTCGCATCTGTTGATACGGAAAAAGTAGCAAGCGCATTCAGAGGCGATGCCACGCCGCGCAGACGGATCTGGGGTCTTACCTTCGCAAAGTATTGCGGCATTCAGAGATTAAGTTGCAGTTGAGGCGCTCTGAGAATATATTATCGAGTGCCTTTTTCGGCTGTTGGAACAGCACATTTGTTCAAGTCATCTGATGACATATATTTCTATCTTGTTCTCCCGATGGGAGTATATGAAGAGTATTTCATAACTCGAAATATGCTCACCATGACTTCTTCAATTTCATCGGGTACGCGACCAGCGTTCCCGATGGGAGCCGAGGCTACAGCCAAGTGCTTGTACTTGGTTGTAGGCTCACCTTTTTATTATCTTTGTCGCTATATTGTCAACTCTTCTAGTACTTCCATCCTTATCGGGTGCGCGACCAGCGCTCCCGATGGGAGTAGCCCCGAGGCTAGTATTTATACTTGGCTGTAGGCTCAACTTGTGTTACTTTTGAACAACTCTATATTTTTGTTATCCGCAGTACCCTCTTATCAGAAGTATATACAATACTTCTAATAAGAGTAGCCCCCGAGCATATGAGTAAATGCTTATATTTGATCATAGGCTCTCGTCTTTTCTTTGTTGAAATACTCGAAATTTCCCTGTCGACATCCTTGATGAAGCTATTCGAAATTCTCTTCTTATGCCATTTCTGCTGATGATGGCTATAAGCTCATATTTGTCTTTCTGAATCAACTCCTTTATCAAACTCCTTTTAAAAGTAGCCCCCGAGCATTTGAACAAAAACTTGTATTTGATCAAAGGCTCCCGAAATTTCCAATAATACTCCTCTGTCGCCGATCCTCATAGCACACTGATCGAAATTTTCTCTATAGTGACATCATCGCTGACGATAGCCACGATTGTTGTATCGGGAAGACACGAGTTATGTCCTGTCACTGACTTGTGGGCCCAAAACTCTGCGGTATTTGACACGTTACGCAAGTGGGGGATACACGTCCTCCACTTTCCCTGCCACGCGCGCTGTAGCGCCTGTCTAGTTACTTCATAGTAAAAATACCGTTTTACCCCTGGAAACACGTGTAAGGTCCTAGATCCATTCCTTCTGCATCCAACGGCACGGCGATTCGCTGGTTCGCTATAAATGACCTTCTTCTTCCTCCGTTTATCCCCTTCGCTGTGCCGCACTCCTGCTCTATCTCTCTCCAAAAACCTCCATTGTTACTACGAAGCTCCTGCGCCCTTGCTCTTCCCCAACTTCGCCAACATTCACGTTGATGCCACCGCGGGCAAGGCTCTCAAGGCACACCTCTCCAATGGCGGCGGAAGATTTGGAGTTCTCTGAGTGGGAGAGATCCAAGATCTCAAACCAAGACGTGAACCTGCTCAAGAAGCTTGGGCTGACGAAGAAGGACAAGACACTGATCTTCCCCGGCGAAGAAAGCTTCCCGACGCCCCGCATCGGATACCGAGTAACCTTCGTTGACCATCTCATCTGTGGCCTGTCCACTCCTATTCACGAATTTCTCCGTGGATTACTCTTTGTTTATGGGCTGCAGCTACACCAGCTGACTCCCAATTCCATCATCCATATCTCCATCTTTATTACTCTATGTGAGTGCTTTCTCGGGACTCCTCCAAATTGGGTCCTGTGGAAACGCATCTTCCTTGTCCGCCGCAACAGCTCCTACAACATCGCCTACAATGTAGGTGGTGTTGTTATCTGCGTCCGCCCTGATGTCGAATATTTCGATGTCAAATTCCCTGATTCTGTTCAAGGGTGGTGCAAAAGATGGCTATACATCCGCGAGAAGCACATCAACTCGCAAGATTACAATATCGCGCCTTTTGAAATCCTTCGACGCCGGTCGTGGGATGCTGAAGCTACCGACGAAGAGAAGATAGCGACAGATGCGCTGATGAAGCGCATCCACGAGCTTCAGAATACCCGTGGCAAGGAATTGTCGGGTATTCAGATCACCGCATATTTCCTTAGGATCAGGGTGCAGCCTCTGCAGGCTCGCAAGAACCCCCTCTGGATGTACGCCGGCGACAAAGACGCGGACCGCATATCCAAGGATCTTTCGGTGAAGGATTTGGAAAAGCTTGTCCGGCGTATTTCGTCGCTGAGTAAGAAAGACACGATTCCAACCTCGTGTCGCGTGGAGCCGTATAGCGGCACCAACGCCCTCCCCAAGGTAAACTACTTGTCCTCTCGAATTTATTTGTTCGACTACTATCTTGCTGAATTCATATTTTTCCCCGACTGCTGTCTTGCTTAACTTCATTGGTGTCTTTTCTTTCTTCAGAAGCATCAAGTTTTATCCTCCCTGCCTCTCCTTCCTGAAGGTGGGGAAGTCGAAGAACGAGCTGTCGTTACCGACGATGAACAGGGTACTTCTCGCCCTGAGAGTGAAATCGCAAATCTGGCTTCCTCTGAAAGAGATACTGAATCTGAGGCTTCCGAGTCGGTGCATTCTCTCCCTTCCGCTGCTTCCCCAACAACAAAAATGAAAAGGGTCCGGCGAAAACTGGGTCAAACCCAGGAAACTGCTCCCGAGGAAGAGGGTGCCTTCTGTCCTTACGAGGATGCCATCGTTAGCTCGTAAGCTAATCTACCTCTTCTTTTTCTTTTTATATATTGTTTGTAAATATTCTCATTATATCTTTGCGAGTAGTGGCGAGGAAGAAGAAGAACCACCCGCCAATGTGACTGCTCCGACGAGCACGTCGGTTACTAGCTCTCCGAAACGGAGAAACAGGCCTCTTCCTCATCAAGAAATGGAAACGTCGACTCCTGTCGCCAGCCCCCGAGCCCCCTCGCCAAAGAGAGCGAGGATTGAGCTTGGCGAGGAACACAACTTGACCGGGAGTTCGGCGGCTCCTCCCTTGGATGATGTAAGGATCCTTGCAGCTTTTTGGTATTTTTTGTCAAGTTTTTGCCGCTCTGAACCTTTTCTGTCGTCTTTCTTTCTACAGCCTCTGATGCAACACTTCATCAGTCTCGGCACTCAATTTATTGGGTACCGTGACACTGTCAATGGTTTGAAAGGTACACCGTCATGTGAATAAGCTATCTTGTTTTTCATCGAGTAAACTATATTGCCATCTTTATCTTGACTTCTGTTTTGTTTCTTTCCGCTAGAGGCTCGAGCCAAGGCTAACAAGCGTGCCGATGATCTCGCCGTCAAGCTGGAGCAAAGTGAAAAAGCTCGTAAGAAGGCTGAAGCTGCCTTTATTGGAGATCTTCGAAAGAGACTCCACGAAGCTGAAACTGCCTTAAGCCAGAAGATAACTCAACAGATTGCCCGTGACGAAGATATCATTCGTCATTTGGAGTCGTAAAATTGGCTTTTTGTCAGTAAGTTGCAAAATCACTTTACTCAGGTCTCTTCTAAGATTAGCTCTCCTCATACTTGTTGATAACCCGAACTTTTGCTTCAGCAGAAAAAATGGGTCAAGATTTTGAACTTCAGGAACCTGAAGGGGATCGTCTTCTCGACGCTCTCTCCCTCCTTGAAATTCACGGGGATCGCGCGCGCCGCACTATTGTCGATGCGCGAACCGCCTTTACGCGCCTCTTCCCCTACTTCTTCCCAAAGCAAAAACAACTAGAAACCTTCTCCGACCTTACCAAGCACTTCATTCCTGAAGAGGATCTGCGCTGACTTTTCGGCAAGAGAGTTTGAAGATTGGAGTTGAAGGCACGATAGCCCTGGTTGCCGAGAGCCAACAGAACGTCGACTGGGCGAAAGGTGGTGAAACGAAGGGGATAAACAAGCAGAAGTGGAAGTCCTTGATTAAGGCTGCCAAGACGCACTCCAAGAAGATCCTCTCCTTTCTCGGATACAAACCAGCTGCTTCCTCCAGTACCGCCAAGCCGGAGGTCAGTAGACCATCCTGTCTCTCTTGTTTTTCCTTTTTCTTCTTCTTTTGATGATGTCGCCTTAGTAGTGGCTTGCGACAGCCTACCATTGGTTCACTAGGAGCCAACTTTTGTAATGAACATGTAGATATCCCAATGATTAATGGAATGCTATTTTGCAAATTGATTGATGTCGAGAGTTTCTTTCCAGTTGTTTTTTGACAACTGTACTGCGGCACCTGGTTTCTTGGATGCTTTGCCTGCTACTTCTCACTCGAGGAAAACATCCGTTGATGATTTCGTTGAAGATTCTTCGAGTGTCGATCCTTTGCGGGAGTTGAATGAACTGCGACAACAACTTCAATTGATGAAGAAGCAAACACTTGTTGTGATGGAGCAGTCGCGAAAATCTTCGGAACGTGAACGGGCTGCTCTCCAGCAAGCGCAAGAAGCTCTGAAGTTAAAAGACGACGCCATTGCCAAAGCTTCGCGTGCATCCGAACGCGAAAATTATATGCTTGATCTTATGACCGACGCTTCTCAGGATATGTCGGGTACGTGTCCATGGTTTCTTGCTCCAATTTCCTTATTTCCCTGCGAGGTTCTTTTATCGATGCCGACGAAGATCAACGTAAAAGCTCGGGTCGAGGTACTTTTTCGGCTTTCCCAACAAAGTGACAACACCTTTTGGATGGACATGGCCCGTAGCCCCCAAATTGTACGGTTCCAGGATCGCGCTTCACTGGTCAGAGGCTTCCTGCATTCCTGTGCCAACATTTTGGCCATGATATATAAGGCGATGTTTCCCCGAAACCCACAACCTGCGGGTCTTCCTCAGTTGATGGATAAATTCAAAAGCGTAGATCAGATGCACAATTTTGTGAAGGTTCAATTGGTAGCTGTGCCAGATTTGCCTTAATTGTCTGAAGATTTGCTACCCGAAGTTAAGCTTGAAGAATATTGTCAGTATACGCCATGCCAAAGTGAGGAGAAAAGCCGGTGCGTCGACAGGATCAATGAAAAGATAACTCCCACATCTGAAGATATGATTAACGATCTTGTGCGGATGGATGCTGACTTTTTTCGAGAACACCATTATGCTGACGCCTTGGATGTTCCTACAGAAGCCAACATAATAAGTATTGATAGCTTAATATTGGTTTCCAATCCTTCTGCTGTACTGTAACAAATCTGTATGTTGCTTGAGTTGTATGTATATTGACGCAAATTGTATGTACAGATGATGTATATTTTTATTTCCTCTAGCCCCAGAATTTCGGTGGCTATTGTGTTTATATTTATTGTTTTGCGAGGTGTTTAAACCAAGATCTTGTCTTGAAAAAGATGTATATCACCAATATTTTACTATATGAGCACTGTGAGCCAGCCTCATTAAAAACCTTTCAGCCCCACTCGGTGCCTGAAAGGAAAAGAGTGCGTCTGAAAACTCGCGGGCGTTTCAGTATATTGTATGTTTATATGTAGAACTATATTTTCGACTTATGCGTAAAAACGCCTAAGCTGCGCCATGTTCCAAGGGTTTGGTTCTGCGATCCCTGTCTTCTTGTCCTTTATCTGTATGCTCCTCAGCAATTATTTCGGTGACGATGTATGGGCCAACCCAGGGTGACTCGAATTTTTCATGGCTGTCTTGTGTGAGCCGAAGAACTAGGTCACCAACTTGAAAAGATCTTGGTCGCAAACATCGACTATGATAGTTCTTCAGGTCCTGCTGATGCTTGGTTACTCTGGACAACGCCTCATCTCTAGCTTCGTCGTGTGCGTCGACATCATCCTCCAATGCCTTTCTCGAGGTTTCTTCATCGAACTCCGCCACTCTCGGAGAATTGTGTTCTATTTCTATCGGGAGCACCGCCTCAGCTCCATGAACCAGGAAAAACGGAGTCTCTTGTGTCGCTGTATTGGGTATTGTCCTTATACTCCATAGTACGCTGGGTAGTTCTTCTGGCCAAGTGTATCGAGCTTTTTCCAGAGGTGTTAGCAGCCGTTTCTTGATACCATTGCAGATGATACCGTTTGCTTTTTCGACTTGGCCATTGGTTTGCGGGTGTGCCACCGATGCGAAGTGTAGTTTGATCCCTACCTCCGCACAATATGCCTTAAACTCCTTGGAGGTGAAGTTGCTGCCGTTGTCTGTGACGATGCTGTGAGGAACACCAAATCGAAAAACTATGCCTTTGATGAAGCTTACCACCAAAGTTGCGTCTGCCGATGTTACTGGCGCCTCAATCCACTTGGTGAATTTGTCGACAGCTACGAGCATATACACGTATCCTCCTGGCCAAGATTTATGCAACTTCCCTACCATGTCGAGTCCCATTGTGCGAAAGGCCACGACAAAGGTATTGGCATCAGCTCGATGCCGGAGAATGAGGTTTTGCCGCAAACCTTTGGAGCATGTAAGTCGCACAATATCTTTTTGCATCTTCTATTGCGTCAACCAATAAAACCCTGCCACGAAAACCTTGGCTGCTATTGCTCGGCTGCTCGCGTGATGGCCACATATTCCTTCGTGTACGTCCTTCGGTATTACTCTTCCTTCTTCGGGTGTTATGCACCTTTGCAAAACTCCCGAGATGCTGCGCTTGTACAACTCTCCCTTGACCACAGTGAACGCTTTGGATCGTCGAATAACTCGCCTCGCTTCCACTGGATCTTCGGGTACTTCTTTTCTTAAGATATATGCTATGTAAACCTGCATCCAAGGAACTTGCACTACCATCACCTCATGTGGTTCCTCTTCGTCTCTCGATATGTTTGCATCGGTTTTGGTGGAGCCCCGAGCTTTCTCAAGCTTCTCTTTTTTCTTTGGATGCTTCTTCGCCTTTGTTGATCTTTCTTTTATCTCTTCCCAAAATATGCCGGGTGGTATTGCTAAGCACTGCGACCCAATGTTTGCCAAAACATCGGCTTCATCGTTGCTGAGTCTACTGATATGATTCACCTCGCATCCATCAAAGATTTTTTCGAGTTCGTTGTATACCTCCTTATACGCTATCATGTTTTCATTGGCTGCATCGCCTTGGTTCATCACCGTTGAGCCACCGGTTGGGAATCGCCGAAATTTTTAATCGGGTTGTGCCGCACGCCTTTGCCATCTCCATTACGTGGATGAGTGCTTCATACTGCCTCATTGTTGGATGCGTTGGGGAACGTCATCCGCAACACATACTTCAGTTGTCCCCTTGGGGTGATACTAGTACCACTCCTGCTCCTTCTACTCTTTTGGACCCGTCGAAATTCATGGTCCAAGTTCTCGACAAATCTGGGGGTCCCGTGTTTTGCAGCTCCATCCACTCTGCGACAAAGTCTGGATAACGACTTTATTGCTTTTCTTTTTTCATACGTGATGTCCCGAGGAAAGTTCTATTCCCCAAAGGGAGACACGCCGAGCTTATGGTTTGTTTAATATGTTTGATAGAGGCGCCTCATTGACCACTATTATCGTATGCGCCAAAAAATAGTGTCGCAACTTTCTTGCATTTGTAAACACTCCATATGCCAACTTCTGATAGTGCGGGTACCGCTGTTTTGAAGGCGATAAAACTTCACTGATGAAATATACCGGCCTCGCCTCCATGAAGTTTCCCTTCTTCTTCTCTTTCAACCACAAGTACCGTGCTAACCACCTGAGGTGTGGCCGTGATATATAACAAGAGAGGTTCCTTCTCCTTAGGCGACACCAATATTGGAGGTGTCGACATTGTGCGCTTAAGGTCTTCAAAGGCTCTGTCTGCTTCTTCGTTCCACTCCAACTTTTCTCCTTGCTTGATCAAGGCGTAGAATGGTAACGCATTTTCTCCCAGCCTGGCGACGAATCTGCTTAAAGCTGCGACTCGCCCGGTTAAGCTTTGTATTTCCTTTAGCTTGGTTGGCTTCCGCATTGTTACGATGGCTTGAATTTTCTGGGTTAGCCTCAATTCCTCTTGCTGATACTAGAAACCGAGAAGTTCTCCCTGCAGGAACACCAAAGAACACTTCATCGGGTTCAGCTTGAGGCGAAACTATCGAGGTTGTCGAAAGTTTCCTTAAGGTCCTCAATCAGGTTGATTTCTGCTTTGTTGTTATGACGACATCGTCGATATATACTTGAACGTTCTTACCAATCTGCGTGGCGAACACTTCTGCATCATTCGCTGATATGTTGCTCCCGCGTTTTTCAACCCAAAGACATTGTTCTGTAGCAGAACACGCCATAAGGTGTTATGAAAGCTGTTTTGACTTCATCTTCTTCTTTTAGTCGGATCTGGTTGTAACCAGAATATGCGTCTAGGAAGGAAAGACGTTCACAGCCTGCCGTGGAGTCGATGATTTGATCGATCCTTGGGAGGGGAAAGTGATCCTTGGGATAGTGTTTATTGAGACACGTGAAGTCGACGCACATGCGAAGGACCTCTGTGTTTTTCTTCGGACCTGGGTTAGCTACCCACGTGGCTTCCGTGTGTATCTCCTTGATAAATCCTGCTTCTCTGAGTCGATTAATTTCTGACAGCATAGCTTTGCGGTTTGGTTCCGAAAAAGCCGCAAAGGTTGTTTAATTGGTCTGGCCATTGGATCCAAATTGAGGGGTGCTCGGCAAGTTCCCTGGGTACTCCTGGCATGTCAGCTGGACACCATGCGAAGATTTCCCAGCGCTCACGGAGGAACTCGACGAGCGCGCTTTCCTATACGAGGTCCATGTTTGTTGCGATAGCTGTCGTTTTCTTGGGATCTGTCGGGTGAATCTGCACTTCCTTCGAGTTTTTGGTGGTATCAAAGGTTGGTTCCTTTAATGGCCTCCCGCCATCTGGCAGCACGTCATAATCGGTTGTTAGCCTTGACACCATATATTCTGCTTGCATCCCGAAAGTTCTGATAGCCGATGAAAGTCCTTGTCGCACTTATCCGCTAGAGCGAAACTGCCTTTTACCGTGATTGGCCGTTAGGTCCAGGGAGCCTCCACAACAAGTATGTATAGTGTGGTACCGCCATAAATCTGGCATACGCGGGTCGTCCTAGCAGAGCATGATACTGTGATGGGAAATCCACGACTTCAAATTCCAGCTTCTCTCTTCTGTAATTCTCTCGGGTTCCAAACCGAACGTCGAGATTGATTTTTCCCAGTGGATAACTTGGCTTATCCAGTGTAATACCATGAAAACGCGTGTCAGTTGGTGTCAAATTCGCCAAGGATATATTCATCTTCCTCAATGTATCTGCGTACATGAGGTTTAAACTGCTGCCTCCATCTATAAACACCCGTGAAACGTCGAATCCTGCAATCACCGCCGGTAGGATCAAAGTTGATTGCCCTGGTCGAGGAACTTGCTGCGGGTGGTCCGCTATGGTGAAGCCGATGTCATGTCCCGACCAGTTCAGGTACTCGATTGTTGGTGGAGGCATTTTTTCTGCCATGAAAACTTGTCGCGAAATTACTTTTTGAGCTCTATTAGATGGCCTGCCTTTCTGAATCATCGAGACCTCCCCACTGGTGTTGATATACGGACCATTCATTGGAGCTTCCGCTATTTGTATCTGGTGTCGATTTTCGTCCGTGATTGCGGGAGGAGGTGGCAGGTGGATCTCACTCCTTGGCCCCTGGGGGTTCCTGTTTGCTGCCTGTGTGTTGGCATGCCCTGCGTACCTATGCAGCACCTGGAAAGTTTGGCAATCCTTTTGCAAATGCCCCGACTACCTCTTCCCATTGTTATCGAGAAAGAAGTGCATTTGGCATGGTCCGTTTAACATATCTTCGGGAGATACATACGGCCTTTGGAACCTTGGTCCATTATTTTGCCTGCTAGGACGGGGACCATCCCTGTAATCACTATGCTGTTCACCACACTTTTGATAGTCATCTCGACTATTACCTCCACTATTTCCTCGGAAGCCAGCCGATATTTGGCCAGGACCGTCATAATCTGCGAACTGGCGAGAAAACATCGTCTATTTTGAATATTTCGGTTACGATCGTCCTTAGGCGACCTATGCCGTTTGTTGTGAACATCATCTTCTCCATCTGCCCACCGATTCGCTATCTCCATGAGCGCAGCTATTGTTTTTGGATTAGTCCTTCCCAAATCCTCAACTAAATCCTTCCTTCGGATCCCAGCGACAAACGCGTCTATCGCTCGTTCGTCAGATATGTTTTCTGCTGAATTTTTGATAATGTTCCACCTCTGGATGTACATCCTCATCGACTCATCATACTTCTGTCGACAGGCTCTCTATCACTCTATTGGCGCAGGTTTCTTGCTTGTGGATAAGAATTTTTTTACGAACATGTCCTCGAAAGTCTCCCAACTGTCGATAGATCCAGGTGGTAACTTTTTTATCCATGATCGCGCTGCCCCACTTAAGTGTACTTGGATGCTCTGCATAGCAGTTACTTTGGTTCCACCCGTCAGTTTTACTGTCTCCAGGTAATCCACTAACCAGTCCTCAGGATCTTGCAACCTGTCGAACTTCTTATAGTTGTCGGGCAACTTGAATCCAGACGGGACCCGCGTTTTACGAACTCATCGAGTAAAACAAGGGAGCTCGCACATATCCTCCTCATCTACCTCGGGTGAATGTCGACGTTCTCTCCTTTCTTGTCGCGCCCTGTCGACCCGTGCATGTGTCGCTGTATCTCTTGCCGACGTTCTTGAAGGGTCCTGCACCGCTACTGTAGGTCGTGGACTACTTTGCCTTGCAGCACCGTCGGGAGGTGTACTTGTGCATGCGAACGCTGTCCCCATGACTCCGACTCCTGCCATAGCCATGTTATACAATGCTTCTCTTGGATCTCCAGGAGGTGGCCTGTTTGCTAGTATGAAGGCCTGTGTCGCCATGTACCCAGCTTCTGGTGTTTTAGGGATAATGTTCCCTCTCGTGTCTATTGACATAAAAGACATGTCGAGGTTTTGGATCAGATGCTCCCTCTCGCCTTCGGGTATGTTCTGCAGCCGAGATCTTCCCCTGTTGCGGGCGTCTCTGTGATTATCTCCCGAAGTTCCTGATTGTCGACTCAACTCAGCTCTTCGCTTACAGCAGACGGCGGCTCTCCACTTTTCAAGTTCAATTCTCTATTTTTTGAGTTCTCGTCCAGCACGGGCGAGTTTATATTGATACGCTTGCAACTCTTCAGCTGTTGCAGTCGTATTCATCGGCTCTGTGCCGTTCATGGCTCTTGCCGCTCTGTCCCAGGCTGCTTGCGGAAGTTGCACCATCTGTCGTGTTGCAGGCCCGACATATTTGGTGCCTAAACCTCGCATAAGGTCAGCGGGATCGACGTATGGATTTCCCAAATCATCAAAAGCCTCCGACATTTCTGCCTTCGGTCGACTTGACTCTCCAATTACACAGATTTGATGATATTTTGGAATTTGTTTCTCTTCGAGATCGGTGACACCGTCGTAAAGATCGGCGAAGACCTCTCGAACGGAAGTAGATCTGTCGATGAAGTCGAAAGCGTCGACACTGTCTGAGTGGCTGCTTATATTTGAGTCCGCAGACGACCCGAAGGACATGCTGCTGAAGATCTTGACGAGTTTTCCGCTTGAAGCGGGCTTGGTTAAGATTGAAGGCGAGATCTCTTCTTCGCCTGACTCGAGCGATGATACCGATCCCGAGGAATCAGAATCGTCTGCGACCGATCTCGACGAATCCGGTATCGCGAGACGGTGAGATCCCTCCTTCCCGACGCGGAAGTGGAACCTTCCGAACGTCATCTCCATGGGCTCCTCCAGATACGCATATGCATCCACACGGGAGGGCGGGTGAGGAACAAAATCGACTAGACCAGTTTCGATCTGTTTACCTCTGTCCATCGCGTTGCTTGCTACCGAAGATGTTGTCGATGTTGTCGAAGATGTTGATGAGGCCATCGAGATCGTCTTCTTGTCGCCTCTAGTTCCCACAGACGACGCCAATTGACAAGGTATCAACTTGTCAATGCCTACAAGTTGTAGACTAGGGTTTTGAGGAAAGTAGAGGGCAAGTAGATCTCAAAGGTTTCGGCCGGAAAAGTACTCGACTGCTAGAAAACTAGGGTTATCTTGACAATGAAATCGATCCTTTCTTTATCCCTCCACTCCCCCTTATATAGGAGGTGGAGCCGAGGGTTTCGTGATGTACAAGTTACAAAGATCGGGAGACTCTTTGATTTCGTCCCGAAATAGTTACAAGTATTATTCCTAATACAACTCTATCTTTCCAAACTATCTCTGCTGGGCTTCCGACTTCATAAACTTCGGGTCATGGGCCTTCCGCAAACCTCAGGTACCATCTTCAGCAGGCCCATTGGGGATGCCTATGTCACCTGATGACAAGCTTCAAGCATAAGATCTCTTCGAGTTGACTCATCTTGAACTTGCGCTTCATTTCTTCATTCTTCATCATGTTTATGTATTCATGCGAATTGCTCCCCCATACTCCACTATGGGAGAGCTTCTTCCTCGGTGCATATTCACATATCCATGATCACCATATGGATGACAAGCTTCAAGCATAAGATCTCTTCGAGTTGACTCATCTTGAACTTGCGCTTCATTTCTTCATTCTTCATCATGTTAACTTTGAGGGCTCACTTCATCTTCATCTTCAAGACATACTTGACACTTGATATTCTTCATCAATTTCTTCTAATTGCAACCTTGAAGCCAACATATGGTTCAAGCATTGCCTATGGACCGTTCCTACAAATAACTCAATGCAAATATTAGTCCACAGGGATTGTCATCAATTACCAAAACCACACAGGGGGGCTCCATGAACTTTCACGAGGGTTAGTTCTCTTCTATCTCGTTGCTCCGATCTCATAGATTAGATCTTGGCTTTTCCATAGATTGGATCTTCGATTTATTCGTCTTTGCGGTAGAATTTTTTGTTTTCTATGCAACGAACCATATAGTGTACTGTAGTTCATAAGTTAATTTTGTAAAACTAAAAAAGTGTAATCATATCTTATGCAAAATAAATATCGGCATAAGCTTCACGGGATCGTGTGCCAAAGCGCACTTCCAAGATTTGTTATTATATTTATTTAGCATGGAAGAATTAACTCCTTTCTAGGCCCCTTTATACATAACAGGAAAATATGTACGGGCCTGAGATATGTGTTATCGAATGAGTGTCAAATTCCAGCATCATAGTTTCATTGACCTGCCATAAAACTATTTCTAAGAAAATGTGTTCCTAATTGTCAAGTAGCAAGGTCTGTATCTCGGTTTGTATCTCCAGTATGCATTAAAGCATGGCCCCGTACCTTTGTTTGTGAGCTTTTGTTTTGTAGCCAAGTGGTTTATTTAGAAATATATATAGTGGGCTTTGTAGTTTCCATATTACAATCTAATAATTATGTGAAGATTTTACATTAACACAGTTTGTATCATTGTTCTTTGTGATATGTAGTGCCATGGTCTCCGGTTCAGATGATAAGAGCATGGATTGAATGACTGGCTCATTCATCAATATGTGCAGCAAGATGATAAATACTCAGTTATATTTTGGGTTGCCTCCTTCATCTGTTACGTAGATTGATTGGTTTGAGTCTATTATTCTTACATTTGTTTTTTGAAAACTGCCTAAGGTTTTAGTTGCTGTAACTAAAAGGGAGTTGATAGTTATGTTTGATGTTTTCTTCGGATTATAATTAAGTGCATAGTTTAAGATGGAATGTTGCCTACCTTTCATTGAGTTGCTTTATAAGGTGTTTCAGTCTTTTGTTCTAAATAGTATATGGCTGGTAAACTGTTCATGCGCAAAAAGGGTTTTCTAAGCTAAGCTTATTGATTAGTTTATGACCTTTTTGCATAATTGCTACATTTTTTGGAAAGTTTAATTTCATGGTTAATGTTTTGACCCACCAATGATCTGTGTCAGGCAATTCTTCGTAGCATAGAAAAAAAAATTCCTACCGCAAGAACGAAAACACAAGCCAAGATCTAATCTAGTAGACGGTAGCAACGAGAAGATGAAGAGACTAACCCTCGAAGATCGCAAAGCTTAACGAGATTAGATCTCGGGGTGGATGTAGTCGATCACTTGCCGCTTGCAAAAGCGCGTAGAATATCTTGACGGTGCCACAAACGGGCAGCACCTCCGTACTCGGTCACATGTACGGTGTTGATGAAGACGACGTCCTCCTCCCCGTTCCAGCGGGCAGCGGAAGTAGTAGATCCTCCTCGGAATCCCGGCAGCACGACGGCGTGGTGGCGGTGGTGGTGGAGATATCCAGCAGGGCTTCGCCTATGCGCTACGGGAGAGATATGTGGAGGAGGGGCGCTAGGGTTTGGGGAGAGGGGGGTCTAGGGCGCCGGCCACTTGGGGGCTGCGGCCTAGGAGGCTTTTGTGTGTCCGGCCCCTCCCCCTTGCCCCTCATTATATAGGTGGAAGCCCCAAGAGTTGTAGTCCAAGTCTTCGAATAAGACCCCAACACCAAAACTTGCCTTTGGTGGGAAACCTACTCAAGATGGGAGTCCTACTCAAGGTGGGACTCCCACCTTTCCTTGAGGGGGGTGGCCGGCCACCTTAGGTGGAGCCCACCTAGGACTCCTCCCCTTAGGACTGGCCGACCATGCTAGTGGAGTCCCTCCGGGACTCCGCCTTCCATCGTGATTTCTTCCGGACTTTTCTAGAACCTTCCATAAATGCACCGGATCATTTTCAAACTTATAAAATGACTTCCTATATATGAATCTTATTCTCCGGACCATTCCGGAACTCCTCGTGATGTCCTGGATCCCATCCGAGACTCCGAACAAAACTTCGAACTCCATTCCATATTCCATATCTACTTAAACGACATCAAATCTTAAGTGTGTCACCCTACGGTTCGCGAACTATGCGGACATGGTTGAGACTTCTCTCCGACCAATAACCAATAGCGGGATCTGGAGATCCATAATGGCTCCCACATATTCAACGATGACTTAGTGATCAAATGAACCATTTACATACGATACCGATTCCCTTTGTCACGCGATATTTCACTTGTCCGAGGTTTGATCATCGGTATCTCTATACCTCGTTCAACCTCGTCTCCTGACAAGTACTCTTTACTCGTACTGTGGTATGTGGTCTCTTATGAACCATTCATATGTTTGCTAACTAATTAGACGACATTCCACCGAGAGGGCCCAGAGTATATCTATCCGTCATTTGGATGGACAAATCCCACTGTTGATCTATATGCCTCAACTCATACTTTCCGGATACCTAATCCCACCTTTATAACCACCCATTTACGCAGTGGCGTTTGATGTAATCAAAGTACCCTTCCGGCATAAGTGATTTACATGATCTCATGGTCGAAGGACTTGGTAACTATGTATCGAAAGCTTATAGAAAATGAACTTAATGACATGATCTTACGCTACGCTTAATTGGGTGTGTCCATTACATCATTCACATAATGACATAACCTTGTTATTAATAATATCCAATGTTCATGATCACAAAACTATGATCATCTATTAATCAACAAGCTAGTTATACAAGAGGCTTACTAGGGACTCCTTGTTGTTTACATAACACACATGTATCAATGTTTCGGTTAATACAATTATAGCATGGTATATAAACATTTATCATAAACACAAAGATATATAATAACCAATTTATTATTGCCTCTTGGGCATATCTCCAACAGTCTCCCACTTGCACTAGAGTCAATAATCTAGATTACAATGTAAGGTACCTAACACCCATGGCATTCTGGTGTTGGTCATGCTTTGCCCTAGGGAGAGCTTTACTCAACGGATCTGCTACATTCAGATCAGTGTGTACTTTGCAAATCTTTACTTCTCCATCTTCGATGTACTCGCGAATCGAATGAAAGCGCAACTTGATATGCTTCAGCTTCTTGTGTGACCTTGGTTCTTATGCATTGGCGATGGCACTCATGTTGTCACAATAAAGTACTAGTGGGTCCAATGCACTAGGAACCACACCAAGCTCAACAATGAACCTCTTCATCCATACCGCTTCCAATGAAGCCTCCGAAGCCGCTATGTATTCCGATTCTGTTGAAGACTTCGCCACTGTGCACTACTTGGAGCTGCACCAGCTTACTGCAGCACCATTCTATATAAACACATACCCAGACTGAGACTTAGAGTCATCAGGATCGGTGTTCCAACTTGCATCGGTGTAACTGTTACAACGAGCTCTTAGTCACCGCCATAACAAAGAAACATATCCTTAGTTCTTTTCAAGTACTTCAGGATATTCTTGACCGCTGTCCAGTGTTCCATTCCTGTATCACTTTGATATCTGCTGGTCAAACTAACAGCATGTGCTATATCCGGTCTAGTACACAACATGGCATACATGATAGAGCCTACTGCCGAGGCATAGGGGATCTGATTCATCCTCTCTCTTTCTTCTGCCATACCTGGACCTTGAGTTTTACTCAAGACCTTACCTAGCAACATCGGTAAGAATCCTTTCTTACTTTCATCCATTCTAAACTTCTTTAGAATCTTGTCCAGGTATGTACTCTGTGAAAGCCCTATTAGGCGTCTTGATCTATCTCTATAAATCTTGATGCCTAAAATGTACGCTGCTTCACCAAGGTCCTTCATTGAAAAACACTTATTCAAATAACCTTTTACACTGCATAATAGTTCTATATCATTCCCAATCAATAATATGTCATCTACATATAATATCAGGAATGCTACAGAGCTCCCACTCACTTTCTTGTAAATACAGGCCTCTCCATGACACTGTATAAACCCGAAGTCTTTGATCACCTTATCAAAGCGTCGGTTCCAACTCCTGGATGCTTGCTTTAGTCCATAAATGGAACGCTGAAGTTTGCATACCTTGTCAGCATTTTTAGGATCGACAAAACCTTTGGGTTGTACCATATACAACTCTTCCTCAATGTCACCATTAAGGAACGCCGTTTTGACATCCATCTGCCAAATCTCATAATCGAAAAATGCAGCTATTGCTAACAAAATCCTCACAGACTTTAGCTTCGCTACAGGTGAGAAAGTCTCATCGTAGTCAACACCTTGAATTTGTCGGAAACCCTTTGCAACAAGTCGAGCTTTATAGACAGTAACATTACCATCAGCATATGTTTTTCTCTTGAAGATCCATTTATTTTCGACAGCCTTTCGGCTATCAGGTAAGTCTACCAAAGTCCACACTTTGTTATCATACATGGATCCCATTTCAGATTTCATGGCTTCTTGCCATTTGTTGGAATCTGGGCTCATCATCGCTTCTTCATACGTCGCAGGGTCCTCATCATTGTTGTCCACAATCATGACATTTAGACAAGGATCATACCAATCAGGAGTGGTACGTTCCCTTGTCGATCTGCGAGGTTCAGTAGCTACCTCGTTCGAAGTTTCATGATCATTATCATTAGCTTCCTCTATTACCGGTGCTGGCGGCACAGGAACATCTTCCGTCACTACGCTACTCTGATCAACTAGAGAAGGTTCAGTAACCTCGTCGAGTTCTACTTTTCTTCCAGTCACTTCTTTAGTGAGAAACTCTTTCTCAAGAAAGGTTCCGTTCTTAGCAACAAACATTTTGCCTTCGGATCTGTGATAGAAAGTATACCCAATAATTTCCTTAGGGTATCCTATGAAGACGCATTTCTCCGCTTTGGGTTCTAGCTTGTCCGGTTGTAACTTTTTTACATAGGCTTCGCAACCCCAAACTTTAAGAAACGACAGCTTAGGTTTCTTATTAAACCATAGTTCATACGATGTCGTTGCAACGGATTTAGATGGTGCCCTATTTAAAGTGAATGCAGCTGTCTCTAATGCATAACCCCAAAACGATAACGGCAAATCGGTAAGAGACATCATAGAACGAACCATATCTAAGAGAGTTCGATTACGACGTTCGGACACACCATTGCGCTGTGGTGTTCCCGGCGGTGTCAACTGTGAAAGTATTCCGCATTTCTTTAAATGCATGCCAAACTCATAACTCAGATATTCGCCTCCGCGATCAGAACGCAGAAACTTGATCTTCTTGTTACGTTGATTTTCTACTTCACTTTGGAATTCCTTAAACTTGTGGAAAGTTTCGGATTTATGTTTCATGAAATAGATATACCCATATCTACTCAGATCATCTGTGAAGGTTAGAACATAGCGATAACCACCGCGCGAGGCTACACTCATTGGTCCGCACACATCGGTATGTATGATTTCCAATAAGTCAGTAGCTCGCTCCATAATACCAGAGAATGGAGTCTTAGTCATTTTTCCCATTAGACATGCTTCGCATCTATCAAGTGACTCAAGTAGTCCATCGGAATGGAGTTTCTTCATGCGTTTCACTCCAATATGACCAAGACGACAGTGCCACATATAAGTAGAATTGTCATTCAATTTAATTCGCTTAGCATCAATGTTATGAACATGTGTATCACTACTATCGAGACTTAATAGAAATAAACCATTCGTCTCGGGTGCATGACCATAAAAGATATTATTCATAAAAATAGAGCAACCATTATTCTCAAACTTGAATGAATAACCGTCTTGCATTAAACAAGATCCAGATATAATGTTCATGCTCAACGCAGGCACTAAATAACAATTATTGAGGTTTAAAACTAATCCCAAAGGTAGATGTAGAGGGAGCGTGCCGACAGCGATCACATCGACCTTGGATCCATTTCCAACGCGCATCGTCACTTCGTCCCTCGCTAGGCTTCGTTTATTCCGTAGTTCCTGTTTCGAGTTACAAATATGAGCAACCGAACCAGTATCAAATACCCAGGCACTAGTACGAGAACCAGTAAGATAGACATCTATAACATGTACATCAAATATACCTTTCTTCTTCTTGACAAGGCCGCTCTTCAGATCAGCCAAGTACTTGGGGCAATTACGCTTCCAGTGCCCCTTCCCATTGCAGTAATAGCACTCAGTATCAGGTTTAGGGCCACCCTTAGGCTTCTCAGGAGGAGCGGCAGCTTTCTTGCCGCCCTTCTTGACGTTGCCCTTCTTAGGTTTGCCTTGCTTCTTGAAACTAGTGGTCTTGTTGACCATCAACACTTGGTGCTCTTTCTGTATCTCAATCTCAGCAGATTTTAGCATGGAGAAGAGTTCGGGTAACTCCTTGTTCATGTTCTGCATGTTGTAGTTCATCACGAAGTTCTTGTAACTTGGTGGCAGTGATTGGAGAACACGATGAATACCCAGCTGGTTAGGGATGATTATCCCCAAGTCACTGAGCTTCTTCGCGTGTCTGGACATAGCGAACACGTGCTCACTAACGGAGCTGCCATCTTCCATCATACAGCCAAAGAACTGTTTCGAGGCCTCATAGCTCTCCACAGCCGCATGAGTTTCAAAGATAACTTTGAGCTCATTGATCATATCACAAGGGTCATGGTGCTCAAAACGCTTTTGGAGCTCTGCCTCTAGGCTGCATAGAATGGCACACTGAACTTGAGAGTAGCGAGTCACCCGAGTCTCGTAAACATTTTCTCATCCTCGGATACTGCAGGGGGTGGTGGGGGACCTAGCGGTGCATCCAGCACATATTGCAGATTTCCGCCAATGAGGAAGATCCTCACATGACGGAACCAGTCGGTGAAGTTGCTACCATTGCTTTTAAGCTTTTCTTTCTCTAGGAACTGGTTAAAATTGATTGATGGGGACGCCATGATCTACAACATATATTTGCAATAGTTTAGACTAAGTTTATGATAAATTGAGTTCAAATTTTAATTCAACAAAATTAAAAACTAGGTGAACTCCCACTCAAAACAATATCCCTCGTATTGTCTTAGTAATCACACGAACCAAATCCACCACACCAAGTCCGATCATCACGAGACAAGATGTAACTTCAATGGCGAACACTCAAAGTGTTCATCATATCAATCATATGACTCATGATCTACCTTTCGGTATCCCGTGTTCCGAGACCATGTCTGTACATGCTAGGCTCGTCAAGGCAACCTTAGTATCCGCGTGTGCAAATCTGGCTTGCACCCGTTGTATGCACATGTAGAATCTATCACACCCGATCATCACGTGATGCTTCGAAACGACAAGTCTTAACAACGGTGCTACTAAGGATGAACACTTTATTATCTTGATATTTAGTGAGAGGGATCATCTTATAATGCTACCGTCGATCTAAGCAAAATAAGATGCATAAAAGGATTTAACATCACATGCAATTCATATGTGATATGATATGGCCCCTTTGTCTTTGCGCCTTTGATCTTCATCTCCAAAGCACGGACATGATCTCCATCATCAATGGCATGATCTCCATCATCGTCGGCGTAGCGTCAAGGTCCATGGCGCCGTCTTCATGATTGTTCTCCCATGTAGCAACTATTACAACTTCTTTGAAATACTACTCAACATGAAATTTAAAGACAACCATAAGGCTCCTGCCGGTTGCCACAATACAATAATGATCATCTCATGCATATTCATCATCACATTATGGCCATATCACATCACCAAACCCTGCAAAAACAAGTTAGACGGTTCTAATTTGGTTTGCATATTTTACGTGGTTTAGGGTTTTCGAGTAAGATCCAATCTACCTACGAATATGAACCACAACGGTGATACTAGTGTTGTCAATAGAAAGAGTAAATTGGATCTTCACTAAAGTAGGAGAGGTGATACTAGTGTTGTCAATAGAAAGAGTAAATTGGATCTTCACTATAACAGACACCCGCAAAGCCACTTATGCAATACAAGTTGCATGTCGAGCGTGGAGCAAATCTCATGAACGCGGTCATGTAAAGTTAGCCGAGCCGCTTCATCCCACTATGCCACAAAGATGCAAAGTACTCGAACTAAAGACAACAAAGCATCAACGCCCACAAAACAATTGTGTTCTACTCGTGCAACCAATCTATGCATAGACACGGCTGATACCACTGATGGGATTCGTAGCATAGAAAACAAAAAAATTCCTACCGCAAGAACGAAAACACAAGCCAAGATCTAATCTAGTAGACGGTAGCAACGAGAAGATGAAGAGACTAACCCTCGAAGATCGCAAAGCTTAACAAGATTAGATCTCGGGGTGGATGTAGTCGATCACTTGCCGCTTGCAAAAGCGCGTAGAAGATCTTGACGGTGCCACAAACGGGCATGATACGTCTCCAACGTATCGATAATTTCTTATGTTCCATGCTACTTTATTGATGATACCTACATGTTTTATGCACATTATATGTCATATTTATGCATTTTCTGGAACTAACCTATTAACAAGATGCCGAAAGCCAGTTGCTGTTTTCTGCTGTTTTTGGTTTCAGAAATCCTAGTAAAGAAATATTCTCGGAATTGACGGCTTTCGCCCGGGGTCCTATTTTTGCACGAAGCTTCCAGAAGACCGAAGACCTAACGAGTGGTGCCACGAGGCGGCCGGGGAGGAGGCCGGCGCGGCCCAGGCCCTGCCGCGCCGACCTATCCCCTGGGCCCTCGTGTGGCCCCTCGCGTTGACCCTCCGCCTACTTAAAGCTTAGTCGCGAAACCCCCGTACGAGAGCCACGATACGGAAAACCTTACGAGAGACGCCGCCGCCGCGAATCCCATCTCGGGGGATTCGGAGATCGCCTCCGGCACCTGCCGGGAGGGGATTCATCTCCCGGAGGACTCTACACCGCCATGGTCGCCTCCGGAGTGATGAGTGAGTAGTTCACCCCTGGACCATGGGTCCATAGCAGTAGCTAGATGGTCGTCTTCTCCTTGTTGTGCTTCATTGTTGGATCTTGTGAGCTGCCTAACATGATCAAGATCATCTACGTAATACTATATGTTGTGTTTGTCGGGATCCGATGGATAGAGAGTACTATGATTATGGTGATTATCAATCTATTGTTTATGTGTTGTTTATGATCTTGCATGCTCTCCGTTATTAGTAGAGGCTCTGGCCAAGTTTTTACTCTTAACTCCAAGAGGGAGTATTTATGCTCGATAGTGGGTTCATGCCTTCATTGAATCTGGGATCGTGACAGAAGGTTCTAAGGTTGTGATGTGCTGTTGCCACTAGGGATAAAACATTGATGCTATGTCTAAGGATGTAGTTGTTGATTACATTACGCACCATACTTAATGCAATTGTCTGTTGCTTTGCAACTTAATACTGGAGGGGTTCGGACGATAACCTGAAGGTGGACTTTTTAGGCATAGATGCAGTTGGATGGCGGTCTATGTTCTTTGTCGTAATGCCCGGATTAAATCTCACTATATTTACCATGTCATGTATATGCATTGTTATGCCTTTCTCTATTTGTCAATTGCCCGACTGTAATTTGTTCACCCAACATGCTTTATCTTATGGGAGAGACACCTCTAGTGAACTGTGGACCCGGTCCTATTCTTTACATAGCATACAATCTACTTGTTTTACTGTTTTCTTTGCAAACATCTTCCACTCGATACGCTTAATCCTTTGTTATAGCAAGCCGGTGAGATTGACAACCTCACTGTTTCGTTGGGACAAAGTACTTGGGTTGTGTTGTGCAGGTTCCTAGTTGGCGCCGGAATCCCTGGTGTTGCGCCGCATCACATTTCGCGACCATCAACCTTCAACGTGCTTCTTGGCTCCTACTGGTTCGATTAAACCTTGGTTTCTTTCTGAGGGAAAACTTGCTGC
Source organism: Lolium multiflorum (assembly GCA_030979885.1). Classification (NCBI taxonomy): domain Eukaryota; kingdom Viridiplantae; phylum Streptophyta; class Magnoliopsida; order Poales; family Poaceae; genus Lolium; species Lolium multiflorum. Next base: position 193,251,105 of record CM061749.1, read on the forward strand.
GCATCATACCTTCCTCTTGGGGTTCCCAACGAACGTGTGAGTTACACGCCATCAAGCTCTTTTTGGCGCCGTTGCCGGGGAGATCAAGACACGCTGCAAGGGGAGTCTCCACTTCTCAATCTCTTTACTTTGTTTTTGTCTTGCTTTATTTTATTTACTATTTTGTTTGCTGCACTAAATTAAAACACAAAAAAATTAGTTGCTAGTTTTACTTTATTTACTGTCTTGCTTTCCATATCGAAAACACAAAAAAATTAGTTACTTGTATTTACTTTATCTAGTTTGTTTTATTTACCGTTGCTAAAATGGCCAACCCTGAAAATACTAAGTTGTGTGACTTCACAAATGCAAATAATAATGATTTCCTATGCACACCTATTGCTCCACCTGCTACTACAGCAGAATTCTTTGAAATTAAACCTGCTTTACTGAATTTGGTTATGAGAGAACAATTTTCTGGTGCTAGTTCTGATGATGCTGCTGCCCATCTCAATAATTTTGTTGAACTTTGTGAAATGCAAAAGTATAAAGATGTAGATGGTGATATTATTAAATTGAAAGTGTTTCCTTTCTCATTAAGAGGAAGAGCTAAAGATTGGTTGCTATCTTTGCCTAAGAATAGTATTGATTCATGGACTAAATGCAAGGATGCTTTTATTGGTAGATATTATCCTCCCGCTAAAATTATATCTTTGAGAAGTAGCATAATGAATTTTAAACAATTAGATACTGAACATGTTGCTCAAGCTTGGGAGAGAATGAAAACTTTGGTAAAGAATTGCCCAACCCATGGACTGACTACTTGGATGATCATCCAAACCTTCTATGCAGGACTAAATTTTTCTTCGCGGAATTTATTGGATTCAGCTGCTGGAGGTACCTTTATGTCCATCACATTGGGGGCGGCTACAAAACTTCTTGATGATATGATGATAAATTACTCTGAATGGCACACGGAAAGAGCTCCACAAGGTAAGAAGGTAAATTCTGTTGAAGAAACCTCTTCCTTGAATGATAAGATTGATGTGATTATGTCTATGCTTGTGAATGGTAGATCTAATGTTGATCCAAATAATGTTCCTTTAGCTTCATTGGTTGCTCAAGAAGAAAATGTTGATGTGAATTTCATTAAAAATAATAATTTCAACAACAATGCTTATAGGAACAACTCTGGTAATAACTATAGGCCATATCCTTCTGCTAATGGTAATGGTTATGGTAATTCTTATGGGAATTCTTACAACAATAATAGGAATGTACCCTCTGGTCTTGAAGCCATGCTTAAAGAATTTATTAGTACACAAACTGCTTTTAACAAATCTGTTGAGGAAAAGCTTGATAAAATTGATACTATTGCTTCTAGAGTTGATAGACTTGCCTCTGATGTAAATCTTTTAAAGTTGAAAGTTATGCCTAATAATGATATTGATAATAAGATTACTACTACAGCAAATGCCATCCAAGTTAGAATTAATGAGAATATAAGATTAATGGCTGAATTGCGTGCTAGGTGGGATAGAGAAGAAAATGAAAAACTAGCTAAAGAGAATAATGTAGCTAAAGTTTGGACTATTACCACCACTAGTAATGCTAATTCTCCACATGTTGCTGCACCTCCTACTATCAATGGTAATATAATTGGTGTTGGCAATGTTTCTACTCCTAGTGCAAAGCGTACAAAACTGCCTGAAATTGCTAAAACTGCTGAAACTGCTTGTGATAAAACTGCTGAAATTTTTTCCAACCTTGGGAACAATGATCCCATTGCTGTAGCTCATAATGATTTAGATTTTGATGATTGCCACATCTCTGAAGTTATAAAGTTCTTACAAAAACTTGCTAAAAGTCCTAATGCTAGTGCTATAAATTTAGCCTTTACAAAACATATTACAAATGCTCTCATAAAAGCTAGAGAAGAGAAACTAAAACTTGAAACTTCTATTCCTAGAAAGTTAGAAGATGGTTGGGAGCCCATCATTAAAATGAAATTCAATGACTTTGAATGTAATGCTTTATGTGATCTTGGTGCAAGTATTTCTGTTATGCCTAAAAAGATTTATGATATGCTTGACTTGCCACCATTGAAGAATTGTTATTTGGATGTTAATCTTGCCGATAATGTTAAAAAGAAACCTTTGGGGAGGATTGATAATGTGCATATTACGGTTAACAATAACCTTGTCCCCGTTGATTTTGTTGTCTTGGATATCGAATGCAATGCATCTTGTCCAATTGTGTTGGGAAGACCTTTTCTTCGAACTGTTGGTGCTGTTATTGATATGAGGGAAGGTAATATTAAATATCAATTTCCTCTCAAGAAAGGTATGGAACACTTCCCTAGAAAGAGAATGAAGTTGCCTTTTGATTCTATTATTAGAACAAGCTATAATGTTAATGCTTCTACTCTCGATGTTACTTGATTTGCACTTTCTGCGCCTAGCTGAAAGGCGTTAAAGAAAAGCGCTTATGGGAGACAACCCATGTTTTTACCTACAGCAATTTTTTGTTTTATTGAGTCTTGGAAGTTGTTTACTACTGTAGCAACCTCTCCTTATCATGTTTTTGTGCCAAGTAAAGTTTCTATGTCAAAGTTGATGTTATATTTGGGATCGCTGCACAGAAACAGCATTGCGGTCTGTCACGAATCTGGGCATAATTCTCTGTAGAAAATTCGAAAAAATCTGCCAATTTACGAGCGTGATCCTCAGATATGTACGCAACTTTCATTAGTTTTGAGTTTTTCCATTTGAGCAAGTCTGGTGCCATTTATAAATTCGTCTTTACGGACTGTTCTGTTTTTGACAGATTCTGCCTTTTATTTCGCATTGCCTCTTTTGCTATGTTGGATTTATTTCTTTGATCCATTAATGTCCAGTAGCATTATGCAATGTCCAGAAGTGAAAATAATGATTGTGTCACCTCTGAATGTGTGAATTATTAATGATGCACTAACCCTCTAATGAGTTTGCTTGAAGTTTGGTGTGAAGGAAGTTTTCAAGGGTCAAGAGAGGAGAATGATATACTATGATCAAGAGGAGTGAAAGCTCTAAGCTTGGGGATGCCCCGTGGTTCACCCCTGCATATTTTAAGAAGACTCAAGCGTCTAAGCTTGGGGATGCCCAAGGCATCCCCTTCTTCATCGACAAAATCATCAGGTTCCTCCCCTGAAACTATATTTTTATTCAGTCACATCTTGTGTTCTTTACTTGGAGCGTCGGTTTGTTTTCGTTTTTGTTTTTGTTTGAATAAGATGGATCCTAGCATTCACTTTGTGGGAGAGAGACACGCTCCGCTGTTGCATATGGACACATGTGTCCTTAGGCTTTACTCATAATGTTCATGGCGAAGTTTCTTCTTCGTTAATTTGTTATATGGCTGGAATTGGAAAATGCTACATGTAGTAATTCTAAAATGTCTTGGATAATGTGATACTTTGCAATTGTTGTGCTCATGATTAAGCTCTTGCATCATATGCTTTGCACCCATTAATGAAGAAATACATAGAGCTTGCTAAAATTTGATTTGCATATTTGGTCTCTCTAAGGTCTAGATAATATCTAGTATTGAGTTTTGAACAACAAGGAAGACAGTGTAGAGTCTTATAATGTTTACAATATGTCTTTTATGTGAGTTTTGCTGCACTTGTTCATCCTTGAGTTTGCTTCAAATAACCTTTCTAGCCTAAACCTTGTATCGAGAGGGAATACTTCTCATGCATCCAAAATCCTTGAGCCAACTACTATGCCATTTGTGTCCACCATACCTACCTACTACATGGTATTTATCCGCCATTCCAAAGTAAATTGCTTGAGTGCTACCTTTAAAATTCCATCATTCACCTTTGCAATATATAGCTCATGGGACAAAATAGCCTTAAAAACTATCGTAGTATTGAATATGTACTTATGCACTTTATATTTTATTAAGTTGCTTGTTGTGCGATAACCATGTTTCTGGGGAACGCCATCAACTATTGTTGAATATCATGTGAGTTGCTATGCATGTCCGTCTTGTCTGAAGGGCTATCATTTTAGTGGTTGGAGCATGCAAAATTGTTAGAGAAGAACATTGGGCCGCTAACTAAAGCCATGAATCATGGTGGAAGTTTCAGTTTTGGACATGTATCCTCAATCTCATATGAGAACAATAATCATTGCTACATGCTTATGCATCTAAGAGGAGTCCATTATCTGTTGTCCATGTTGTCCCGGTATGGATGTCTAAGTTGAGAATAATCAAAAGCGAGAAATCCGAAATGCGAGCATTCTCCTTGGACCTTTGTACAGGCGGCATGGAGGTACCCCTTTGTGACACTTGGTTGAAACATGGCATGCGAAGACCCGGTAGTCCAAGTTAAGTAGGACGAGGTGCGGGCACTATTAGTATACTATGCGTGAGGCTTGCAACTTGTAAGATATAATTTTCATAACTCATATGCTTTATTACTACCGTTGACAAAATTGTTTCGTGTTTTCAAAATAAAAGCTCTAGCACAAATACAGCAATCGATGCTTTCCTCTTTGAAGGACCATTCTTTTACTTTTATTGTTGAGTCAGTTTACCTATCTCCTTCCACCTTAAGAAGCAAACACTTGTGTGAACTGTGCATTGATTCCTACATACTTGCATATTGCACTTGTTATATTACTTTATGTTGACAATATCCATGAAGATATACATGTTATAAGTTGAAAGCAACCGCTGAAACTTAATCTTCCTATGTGTTGCTTCAACACCTTTACTCTGATTTATTGCTTTATGAGTTAACTCTTATGCAAGACTTATTGATGCTTGTCTTGAAGTACTATTCATGAAAAGTCTTTGCTATATGATTCACTTGTTTACTCATGTCATTACCTTTGCTTTGATCGCTGCATTCATTACATATGTTTACAAATAGTATGATCAAGATTTTGATGGCATGTCACTTCAGAAATTATCTTTGTTATCGTTTTACCTGCTCGGGACGAGCAGAACTAAGCTTGGGGATGCTGATACGTCTCCAACGTATCGATAATTTCTTATGTTCCATGCTACTTTATTGATGATACCTACATGTTTTATGCACATTATATGTCATATTTATGCATTTTCGGAACTAACCTATTAACAAGATGCCGAAGAGCCAGTTGTTGTTTTCTGCTGTTTTTGGTTTCAGAAATCCTAGTAAAGAAATATTCTCGGAATTGGACGAAACTTTCGCCCGGGGTCCTATTTTTGCACGAAGCTTCCAGAAGACCGAAGACCTAACGAAGTGGTGCCACGAGGCGGCCAGGAGGGAGGCCGGCGCGGCCGAGGCCGCCGCGCCGACCTATCCCCCGGGCCCCTCGTGTGGCCCCGCGTTGACCCTCCGCCTACTTAAAGCTTCGCGAAACCCCCAGTACAGAGCCACGATACGGAAAACCTTACAGACGCGCCGCCGCGAATCCCATCTCGGGGGATTCAGGAGATCGCCTCCGCCATGGAGAGGGGATTCATCTCCGGAGGACTCTACACCACCATGGTCGCCTCGGAGTGATGAGTGAGTAGTTCACCCCTGGACCATGGGTCCATAGCAGTAGCTAGATGGTCGTCTTCTCCTTGTTGTGCTTCATTGTTGGATCTTGTGAGCTGCCTAACATGATCAAGATCATCTATATGTAATACTATATGTTGTGTTTGTCGGGATCCGATGGATAGAGAGTACTATGATTATGGTGATTATCAATCTATTGTTTATGTGTTGTTTATGATCTTGCATGCTCTCCGTTATTAGTAGAGGCTCTGGCCAAGTTTTTACTCTTAACTCCAAGAGGGAGTATTTATGCTCGATAGTGGGTTCATGCCTTCATTGAATCTGGGATCGTGACAGAAGGTTCTAAGGTTGTGATGTGCTGTTGCCACTAGGGATAAAACATTGATGCTATGTCTAAGGATGTAGTTGTTGATTACATTACGCACCATACTTAATGCAATTGTCTGTTGCTTTGCAACTTAATACTGGAGGGGGTTCGGACGATAACCTGAAGGTGGACTTTTTAGGCATAGATGCAGTTGGATGGCGGTCTATGTTCTTTGTCGTAATGCCCGGATTAAATCTCACTATATTTACCATGTCATGTATATGCATTGTTATGCCTTTCTCTATTTGTCAATTGCCCGACTGTAATTTGTTCACCCAACATGCTTTATCTTATGGGAGAGACACCTCTAGTGAACTGTGGACCCCGGTCCTATTCTTTACATAGCATACAATCTACTTGTTTTACTGTTTTCTTTGCAAACATCTTCCACTCGATACGCTTAATCCTTTGTTACAGCAAGCCGGTGAGATTGACAACCTCACTTTTCGTTGGGACAAAGTACTTGGGTTGTGTTGTGCAGGTTCCTAGTTGGCGCCGGAATCCCTGGTGTTGCGCCGCATCACATTTCGCGACCATCAACCTTCAACGTGCTTCTTGGCTCCTACTGGTTCGATTAAACCTTGGTTTCTTTCTGAGGGAAAACTTGCTACTGTGCGCATCATACCTTCCTCTTGGGGTTCCCAACGAACGTGTGAGTTACACGCCATCAGGGCAGCACCTCCGTACTCGGTCACACATACGGTGTTGATGAAGACGACGTCCTCCTCCCCGTTCCAGCGGGCAGCGGAAGTAGTAGATCCTCCTCGGAATCCCGGCAGCACGACGGCGTGGTGGCGGTGGTGGTGGAGATCACCGGCAGGGCTTCGCCTATGCGCTGCGGGAGAGATATGTGGAGGAGGGCGCTAGGGTTTGGGGAGAGGGGGTCTAGGGCGCCGGCCACTTGGGGGTTGCGGCCTAGGAGGCTTTGTGTGTCCGGCCCCTCCCCCTTGCCCCTCATTATATAGGTGGAAGCCCCAAGAGTTGTAGTCCAAGTCTTCGAATAAGACCCCAACACCAAAACTTGCCTTTGGTGGGAAACCTACTCAAGATGGGAGTCCTACTCAAGGCGGGACTCCCACCTTTCCTTGAGGGGGGGTGGCCGGCCACCTTGGGTGGAGCCCACCTGGGACTCCTCCCCTTAGGGCTGGCCGGCCATGCTAGTGGAGTCCCTCCGGGACTCCGCCTTTCATAGTGATTTCTTCCGGACTTATCTAGAACCTTCTAGAACCTTCCATAAATGCACCGGATCATTTTCAAACTTATAAAATGACTTCCTATATATGAATCTTATTCTCCGGACCATTCCGGAACTCCTCGTGATGTCCTGGATCCCATCCGAGACTCCGAACAAAACTTCGAACTCCATTCCATATTCCATATCTACTTAAACGACATCAAACCTTAAGTGTGTCACCCTACGGTTCGCGAACTATGCAGACATGGTTGAGACTTCTCTCCGACCAATAACCAATAGCGGGATCGGAGATCCATAATGGCTCCCACATATTCAACGATGACTTAGTGATCGAATGAACCATTTACATACGATATCGATTCCCTTTGTCACGCTATATTTTACTTGTCCGAGGTTTGATCATCGGTATCTCTATACCTCGTTCAACCTCGTCTCCTGACAAGTACTCTTTACTCGTACCGTGGTATGTGGTCTCTTATGAACCATTCATATGTTTGCAAACTAATTAGACGACATTCCACCGAGAGGGCCCAGTATATCTATCCGTCATCGGGATGGACAAATCCCACTGTTGATCTATATGCCTCAACTCATACTTTCCGGATACCTAATCCCACCTTTATAACCACCCATTTACGCAGTGGCGTTTGATGTAATCAAACTACCCTTCCGGCATAAGTGATTTACATGATCTCATGGTCGAAGGACTAGGTAACTATGTATCAAAAGCTTATAGCAAATGAACTTAATGACGTGATCTTATGCTACGCTTAATTGGGTGTGTCCATTACATCATTCACATAATGACATAACCTTGTTATTAATAACATCCAATGTTCATGATCACGAAACTATGATCATCTATTAATCAACAAGCTAGTTATACAAGAGGCTTACTAGGGACTCCTTGTTGTTTACATAACACACATGTATCAATGTTTCGGTTAATACAATTATAGCATGGTATATAAACATTTATCATAAACACAAAGATATATAATAACCAATTTATTATTGCCTCTTGGGCATATGTCCAACAGCTTTTTTAGGCGTCGTTTCAGGATGAGCCGGAAGCTCTTCCTGAGAATTGTGTATGCCCTTCGAGAGTACGACTCCTATTCCAGATGCAAGTTAGATTGCACCGGCATGGCAGGGTTTTCCGCCCTCCAAAAGTGCACGGTGGCTATGCGGATGCTCATAAAGAAGAGGAAAATGGGGATATGGCGAAATCGGTAGACGCTACGGACTTGATTGTATTGAGCCTTGGTATGGAAACCTGCTAAGTGGTAACTTCCAAATTCAGAGAAACCCTGGAATTAAAAAAGGGCAATCCTGAGCCAAATCCGTGTTTTGAGAAAACAAGGAGGTTCTCGAACTAGAATACAAAGGAAAAGGATAGGTGCAGAGACTCGATGGAAGTTGTTCTAAAGAATCAGATAATTACATTTTGTTGTTAGTGGAATTCCTTCTAAATTTGAGAAAGAAGGGCTATTATTCCTGTAAAAAGCCAGAGTTCGAATCACTTTCCGGAGGCATTTATAATTTGTGTGTAGATTCTTTCGAAGCATCATTGCCGGAAAATTTCCGTCATAACGCTTGGGGGCTACCACGACACTTTTCAGTTGATATTACTCTAAGTATCGAAGCACTAACTATTGCTAGTTTCCGCCTAGATACTTGGAGGATACTGGGAATATCGGATTACCTTGCGCTTGACAAGGAGTTGGTCGAAAAATTCGCTGATTTCCTTCTTATGGAGTTGAATCTCGGAAGATTCAACATCCGCCTTGCCCCAGGCGTTGCTCATCATGGAATTCAGGAGGTCCTACTCCAGATCCCACTTCTCCGCCTCCGTCAGCTTGTGGAAGAACTTATGTGAGTAAGCCTTCGGAGTGGAGTACAGATTTGTTGGGTCCCCGAAGTTGGCCGGAAAAGTTACATCATCATGAGCCGAAGCTTCAGCCTTATCTTGGGAATTTACTTCTGCCTCCTCTGGGGTCTTGTACTGAGGCCCTTCCGGAGCAGCCCGCTTTGTAGCGGAACAGCTTCCGCCAACCTTTTCGCTGCTCACAAGAATGATTTCCAGAGCTTGGGCAGCTGGGTCGGGGGAAGGCTGGGTTTCAGGCGGAGACAGGTGTGGAGCTTGGTTGGAGGTGCTTCGGGGTGTTGGGGTTATTGGAGGCACGACTGGAGACATCCTCAAGTACTTTGTTATAGGCTTCTGGGTGTTAACCCGAGAAGCCGGAATTTTCTAGCTCCTGTAACAAGCAAGGGAAAGATATAAGTAACAAGATTTTGCAATAAGGTAAGATGTGATTCCGGATACTTACGTGGCAGCGGGGATCAGCGGGCGTGATGCTTTTCCTGCTGTTGACAGCATTCTAAGGCGACCGCGTTCCACCTACTTGGAGTTGAGAGGGGGTGGTGGCTTGGTCTTGGCCTTCTTGGCGGAGGCCTCGCCGCTGGCTCCGACATCGGAGCCGAAAACCTTGGCGCGGGGACGCTTGGCGGTTCGGGGAGCCACCTTCTTCGGTGCTTGCTCCTCCTCCTCCTCCTCGTCCTCGAATCCTCCTCCGCGGCGTCAGCGCTTGCGGGTGTTCGGATAACATTCCTAAGTTGTTCCTCCGCCAAAGTACTGAGCTGAAGAGGAAAACATGGAAAATTTAGAACATTGCAAAATTGAGAAGTTAAAATTATTGAAGTACAAGAACGTACCGGAGGGCAGTTGTTGTTGGTGAAGATATCTTTGTTGATCTCCGGAACCTCTTGGCCCCGGAGAATCTTCACTAGCGTCCGAATCCTCTTATTCAGAGAATCCGCCGGCAAGTTGTCACGGGTGACCCGGAGCTGGTCTTCGACTCCGGAGTATTCGCAGATCAGCCTCTTATTGTATTTGAGCGGCTGGAACCGGCGGGTGAACCAGCTGAGGGTAAGGTCCATTCCGGTTAGACCGTCGTGGACCAACCAGGAAATTCTCCGCGAGGCCTTGTCCAGTTCCGGGAACTGAGCGAGGGCGGGGATGAAGCTCCAGCTGTCTAGCTCCTCCGGAGGCGAGTTGATGAACTTGGGAAGCCCCTCGTGGATGCCCGGGACCGTGATGTTCTTGACGTAGAACCATCCGGCATTCCAGTACCGGACGGACTCGTGCGATGAGTGTGGCGGGTACATCCTATTAGGGCGGAGCATGAATGTCATGCTTCCGCAGTTGACCATTGCCTTGTCCTTCGTCTCCTTCTTGACGCGGAAGAAGAATTGCCACAGGAGGATATCGGGGCGGATTCCGAGATGCCCCTCGCAGAGCGTCACGAAGTTAGAGAGGAGGAGGTAGGCGTTGGGGCATATGTTATGTAGCTAGAGGCCGTATGTGGAGAGGACAGAGAGGAAGAACTCGGAGCAAGGGAGAGAGAGGCCGCGCTCCACCCAAGCTTTGGTGAAGACGCGTTCTTCGGGATCCGGCTTGGGGGAGACGGAGTCTTTGTGAAAGCTCCAATCCGGAGCAATCATGCCTGCTGTTTCAAAGGCTCTGAGTTCCGAATCGGTGACCACGCACGGCCACCGCTGACCCTTCTCGCCTTCACGGTTTCGGGCCTTGGAACCCTTCTTCTATTCCGCTTCCTGCACTTTGGCGGCCATTCTTGCTTGACCCTCGAGTTCTTCTCGGATCTCTTGAAGGGTTGGGATCCGGCCTAGTGCGTTGCTGGAAGATGCGGAGAAAGGTTGAGCCAACCTGGTGTCGGAAATATGTGGTGGTAGGAAAGCTAACGGTTCCGGAAATATCGGTTCCGGTGAGCTTGGTTCTGGACTATTCGGAGTTACCAGTACATTTAGGTGAGTTATGGGACATGTTTCCGGCTGCATGCATGTGATGAAATCATCTGAGTAGCCGGAACTAAACTAGGCTAAACTATGTCTTCTTCTACGGGTCCGGTGAACTTACCGTTAATGGTGTGGCGGTTCCCCGTCGCGCCGGCGAGGTTGAGGTCGTTGGACTTGGCGTGCGGAGCTCCGGATGACCAAGATTCGGCGGCGGGCGAGATTTCCCGTTCAACCGCGTGTAGCTCGAGTCAAGAGCGGCTCTGGAGCGGCAGCTGGAGAAGCTCTATGCGGAGGAGCTCGCCGGAGATGAGATTCGTGGGGCGGCGCTGTCTCGAGGTGGAAGACGAAGTGGTGTATGCAGGTGAAAAGTGAGAAGTTACCGGACGGAGGGGTAGTTATAAGCCCCGCGCGGAGATTCGTGAGCCGGATCCAACGGTAGAGACGGAACGGTCGCACCGTTGGATGTCCGCCACGTGTCTTAGGTTAAAACGGTGAAATCGATGCAGTGGTAACCTAACCGCACACTGCCGAAATTTCCGGCTGAAGATTCGCATCTCCGGAAAATTAGCACGGGAACGAAGGAAGTAGTGCGCGATGTGGGCGAAAAATCTGCGAATTTGCCGTTACAGAAGAACGAATGATTTCTGGTTGACTGAGATCGGAAACGATGAAGTTTTGGAAGCTCTTCAAGATTCTCTTCGGATCCGAAGAAAGCTAGACGGAGGAATGATGAATCTCGGAGAACTTCGGGGCTACTATTGTGGGTATAGTTTATGGGTATATCAACGACATGGTCTAGATCCGGCAAGCCCGGGTGGCCCACAGATGGTGATGGTGGCATACGGCCCATCGGGCGGCCCAGTTGCTGTTGATAGAAGATGGATGAAGTCCAGCCCAGGAACAGGAGCCGGATCTCAACCGACCTACTCAGAAGTCGGATTCGTGAAGGCCCATGAAGTATCCGGATCCACTACGGCAAGTAAGGAAAGGTGGAACCTTGACGTGCACGGCAATGTATATTCCGTAGTTAGGCATCTTGTATTCCGGCTAGGACTCTCCGTGTAAACCCTAGATCCGGGCGCCTTTATAAGCCGGATCCTGGGAGCCCTAGAGGGACAAGCACAACTCATTGTAACAACGCGAAATCGCCCAGATAATTCCAGACAAGCAACAGTAGGCCTTGTCATCGTGCAGGTGGTCCGAAGCTGGGTAACTCGCGTACCACCGTCCCGAGGACACTCTGCCCACTGGCCCGTACTTCTTCTCCCCCTCGTGAGGATCCCTCCTCCGAGGCACCGTCGAATAGGCAACGACAGGCCCCGATAGCAATTTGGGGGCCGGGGGCGAAATAGGCTCGCACCGGCGCGCCCCAAACGGCGCCGGCCAATTTTGGAGCCCAATAGAATCGCCGGCAACCCAGTGTCGGTCCCTTTGCCAAGGGCGTGAATTGGGCACGCCGGCGCCTCGCGGAACGACGGTTTTCGTGGGTGGGGGCGCCTTGTCAGCGAGGGGACGCGGCGGTTCGCATCGGAAATGACACGGGGAGGTTGGTCATCAGCGTTAATGGCCTCCCGCACGAAAACCAAAACGGCGAGGGCGGCGACTGTCCACGCGGCGTCCACCTACCTTACCCACGCGCCTTCAATGCGAGTCTGCCGCCTTCCTTAAAACCACACCAGCGCGCACTCCTCTCTTTTCACCGCCGTCCATCCCTAGCCACCGCCGTCCTCAACCTCCGCCCGAACCACCACCCACACGCGCGCAATGGCGCACAACGACCAGGCCGGTGGCAACGGTGCCGGCGGCATGCTCCGCTCGACGCAGCTGTCGTTCGACGAGGCCGACGTGCTGTACTCGCACCAGATCCCCGTGCCAGTGCAGTTCAGGTTGCCACACGGCTGGCACGTCTCCAACGGCGGCTTCTCCGTGCCGCCACTGCCGCCGCGAGGAGCACAAATGCGGGCCCTCGCCAGGGAATGGCGGGCCTCGATGACGCCGGAGGAGAGGAGCCTCCCGGAGAATGCCGTCGACAACCCGTCCTGGGAAGAGCGCTTCGGCCGCGAGCGCGCCGAAGAGGTCGTGCGGATGGACAATCCCTCCGGCGGCCGCTTCAACAACGTCGGCCGCCGTTCCTGGTGGTACGGGCGGGACGTCGACGGTACGCTTCGCGAGTACGGCTACCGTCCACGCGTCTGCGGGCAACGGGAGCCGGTCTACTTCCCGCAGGCGGCGACCATGGCGCCGCCGCCTACCAAGCAGAGGGCGCCGGAACGGACCGCAGCGTCCGGAACCTCACGCACGGGATCGTCCGCCGTCGGGCGCACGCGCTCGGCCGCGCCCGCACCTCCTTCCGGAGGCGTCGTCATCCGCGACGACGCCAGGCGCGTCCTCTGCTCCGGTTCGTCGGACGACGGGGTCGATCCGCCGCTCCCCCGTCAAGGAGGAGGATGCCTCGCCACCACTTCCGCCGACGAAGAAGACATTGTGGGAGAAGGAGGCCGAGGTGCAGGCGGCCCTCCGTGGCGACGGTGACAAGGAGGAATTCCCCGCCCAGAGCTTCATCGTCAGCCACTCCGTCGACGAGGACTACCGTCACATCGCGATCGACCCGCGGCAGGCGGCGGTGTGGTCCGCCAGGGACCACGACAGCAACTTCGTCAACCTCGTCGGACCATCCGAGCTGCCGGCGCCAAAGGAGGAGGCCGGCGACGTCGACAGCTGGTCCTTCACATCCAGCGGCGACGAACTGGACTTCAGCGCCTTCGACTCCCCGCGCCGCTAGATGTTTATTTTTAGCTTTTTAGTTTGAAATCACGGTAAATTTGTACAAATTTCGTTCAAACTACGTATGAATATCGTGTCGCAAATTTATATTTAAATTTCAAAATCTATCGGGGTCGCCTGTTTAGGGGCGCCGGTGTGGGAGCAGCGTCCCCAAATAGAGGATACTATGCCGGCGCCCCTTCCGGCGCCTACCGGTGGAGATGCTCTTAGTGGAGTGAAATAGTTTTGTCGTGAGGTCATTTCGTGCATCGTTCGTCCAAAGGATCAATTCTGTCAAATTCGCCATGTCAGTCAAGAAAGGATAGCTTGTGGGAGATGTATGAGGGATGAGAGGAAGAAATACCCTTCGTAGGAATTCGCGAACTAAAAGACAGCCATATATTGCTCGTTGGTCTGAACCTTAATAATCCCAGTGCATATTGATAAGTGCTCTAATGTGTTTTGCAGATATGTATATGAACTTAAGATACGTTGGAATTAATTAATAATAAATAATATATTTTTACAATTTTCTCAATTTTCCATCCAGGGCCAGTTTGATAGAATCTATTTTTTTATTTTTTATTTTGGACAAGCAGTTGATAGAATCTAGGTAATAGGAAAAATCTTAAATAATTTGTATTGTATTTGTTTCTTGCTTCTGAAAACGACTCCTTCAGATTAGGAACCGTAACGGCATGCCAAACCCTACTCGTAAAATCCTCCTCTGATTTACCCTGCAGCGCACGGCGGCAATGGCGGCGCAGGAGACCTCTCCAGCCGAACCCCTGCTCCCGGGCAAAGATGAGCAATGGAGTCCACAAGACGACGACAAGGAGGCGCAACTCCTCCCTGCTCGCATTTCCGGCACGTCCTTCTGGAGGAGCTGCCTCAACCTCAGCAATGTAATTTCAGGCACGCCTCAATGCCCAATCGATGTGTATTCTTCTTGCGTTTGTTTTCGCCATTTGCGTCTGTATAACGCGTTGATCTTCTTGCTTCTAGGCATCGGGATGCTGTCCGTGTCATACGCGCTGTCGCAGGGTGGGTGGCTAAGCCTCGCGCTCTTCGCCCTCGTCGGCGCGATCTGCTACTACACCGGCAAGCTCATCGACCGCTGCATGCGCGCCGACGAGTCCGTCAGGAGCTACCCCGACATTGGGCAGCTCGCCTTCGGGCCCCACGGCCGGAGAGCCATCGGCGTCATCATGTACATCGAGCTCTACCTCGTGGCCGTCAGCTTCCTCATCCTCGAGGGCGATAACCTTGACAAGCTCTTCCCTGGCGCGACCTTGTACGTCGCGGGCTGCCGGGTGCAGGGGAAGCAGCTCTTCGTGCTCGTGGCGGCCGCCGTCATCCTCCCCACGACATGGCTCAAGGATCTCAGCGTGCTCGCATACGTATCTGCGGTCGGGCTCGTGGCCTCCGCAGCCTTGACGGCGTCCCTTGCCTGGGCCGCCATAGCAGCCGAGCATGGCTTCCACGCAACGAAGGCCAGCACCGTCTTGAACGTGAGAGGTCTGCCGACCTCCCTCAGTCTCTACTTCGTCTGCTTCTCCGGCCACGGCGTCTTCCCGACCGTGTACTCCTCGATGAAGAAAAAGAAGGATTTCCCCAAGGTATCCGTCGAGTTTATCAGGCTAATTAAATTATGCGTACAGACAGTGATAACTGATCGCTTGATTCACTTCAATTCCTCTGATCCCAATGTGCAGGTCCTGCTGATCTCATCTGTGTTGTGCAGCCTGAACTACGCACTGACAGCGATCCTGGGTTACCTGCTGTACGGCGACGATGTGCAGTCACAGGTGACGCTGAACCTGCCCACAGGGAAGATGTACACCAAGGTGGCCATCCTGACGACCCTGATCAACCCGCTGGCCAAGTACGCGCTCGTCATCCAGCCCATCGCGGAGGCGATCGAGGCGAAGCTGCCCGTCGCCGAGAGGGGCCTGACCAGGGTGCTCATCAGCACCGCCGTGCTCGCCAGCACGGTGGTGGTCGCGTCCACCGTGCCCTTCTTCGGATACCTCATGTCATTCACCGGATCCTCCCTCAACGTCATCGTCGCCGTCCTCTTCCCGTGCCTGAGCTACCTCAAGATCTACATGCCCAGGTCAGGAGTCCACCGTTTCGAAGTTGTGGCGATCATCGGCATACTCGTCATCGGAGTGTGCGTCGCTGTTGTAGGCACTTACACCTCCGTGCACCAGATTATAGGCACGTTCTGACTTCTGACGGTGAAACAATTTCCCCCCATTTGTTTGTTTGTTTGATCGACAAACGTCGAGATCTGTAATGCAATTTTGAGGCAGAGTTGCTTATCGGTTATTTTATCTTGCTTCCTGGAATGCGTGTGAACAAAACATGGTGGTTGCCGCTGACAGAGATCCTGCTCTTGTACAGAAATGGCGACTCCTAACATTTTGCTTCTCCTAACATTTTTCTCTTTTACAGAATTGATTGATAACTCCTAACAATGGTTCTTCTGGTTGTACTCCTATAGAATCAAGAACTCCCAATATTTTCTTTTGTTACTGCTTTCTTCTGCAATTTTTGTATCAAGATCAGATTAAGCACTGCACTCACCAGTGATCAGGTGTTGTGTTATGGGTCCACAGGCACTGTTGCCTTAACAGTGAGTTGTCTGTGAGACTCAGACTTGTGATGAGTGTAGGCGTCGTGAATGTAGGAAGAGCCGTTGATGTATCTTGTGTAAACCCATAATCCATTATCGACTATATGCACGGGTGTTGCTTTTCTCAACATGACGATGGTCTTACAGACAAAAATAGAACCAAAAATGGGGAATAATGGTAAAAGTGGAAGAAACAAAGGGAAAGAAATGCATACATCTACCCTAAGAGAGCAACTGAATCGCATCTACTGACGGAGCATGTTGTGGCAGCCTCCTGGGAGCTTTGGCACCAACGAGCATTCAATGTTTCGCCTTTGGAAGGATAGTCTACCAGCACCGACGAACCAGGGATGGCGCTGTCAAAGCCGTGGTCGTTCAGAAGCCGCCAGATACGCCACACTGTGCGCGAAAACGGCAAGCACACATCTTTGGTTTTATTCGCCCCAGCCCAATTGGCAGCTGTCTCCAACCAATAGACCAAAACATCTTCAGGTTGCGGGAAAATTGACTAGAGCAAGAATTGACATACCTGTCTGGCGAAGACGCACTCCACGTGTAGCTGGGACATCATATGGTCGGTAAACGGGCACCCTGGTGGGTGAGGCAAACCGGTTTGCCATGGCCAACCATGCAGCAATATGCATTCAGAAGAACACATCCATCCCAAATGGCACGCCACTGCAGGGATTCCACCGTGCCTGTGAAGAAAAGCCTCACACCGAGCGAGCATACTGTCCAGAGCCCAAAAGATTCCAGCTGAATTAATCATCACCGAGGGACGGTACCTGTGGCTCATCCATCACGTCCGCCAGCTGCAGGAATTAAAAACAATCCCTGCATTTTGGAATATGGAGTGTTAAGAGGTGGCCGAGATTGAAGGTCTTGCTCGGCATAGTACAAAAAAGAGTAGCAGCACACGGAAGAGTAAAGTGCATCCACAAATGGCACAACACAATATGAGGTTCTGTATGTACAGATAGTCCTGTGCATGAATGAGTAAAAGCGATGCATATGCTACATTTCTGGTGCTCAAAAGCTCAAACATTGCATTGTTGCTGAATGACGAGATGATACAGCTCGCAGACCAAATAGGTTGTCCTGTAATACAGGCACTAACATGATTAGAGGAGAATATACATGATACAAATAGCTTCAGCTTCTTTGTAGCCTAACATTATCAGAGGATTCCAAAGAAGACATCAAGCATGTATGAGCTAACAACGGTAATCCTGCAAGATAGTTGGCATGTTTTTGTAATTGACATATATCCTGGAAATCGAGAGACCAACTTAGGTAACTGCCTGCATTATTAAGTGATTATGAATTGGTTACACACCTTGAGTCACACGATCTTGTATTCCTAAATAATTGCAACCCACTAACTATTTTTGCTGTCCATGCAGCCCTGCCACATCAGCAAGTCTCCTTCGGTCCCACAGCATATCACTACATGTTTTTCCTCACCTCCCATTCATCCACGTCGTCACCATTACCACAACAACCCAATTATTCCAGCGCAGCCCCCAGTGCACCTATGGAATCAAACAGCCACATTACACATTTGATTTCAACCTTTAATTGATAGAACTTTTATCTTCTGCAGCTAAAAGGACTCTGATCCAGGCACTTCTATCTTCTATTCCCATATATAAGTTGTCCTTTAAGTTCGCAAAGTGGGCTCTGAAGTTAATCAACACTCAGTTAGCTCACTGTATGTGGAGTTATGAGGAAGGAAATAACAATATTCACCTAGCTAACTGGCCTTCAATTTGCATGAAAAAGGAATTTGGGGGCCTAGGGATTCCTAACTTGTTTCACTGGTACTTAGGTCAAGAGATACATCCAAGGAGAGGGTACTCTCCGGAAAAAAGATCATTGATGCCAAGTATAACACTAAGGATCCTAAGATCCTCTACTGCCATGATGGAAAGGGGTGATATGGGCTGCTCAGGCAGTTAGGGGTGATGTGGGCTGCTCAGGCAGTCTGAGAAGGAGGAGTGTGCCTAAGCCATTAGAATATGATCTTTTTAAAGAAATTGAGTCAGTCAAGCATCTTTTCTTTGATTGCTAGTAGATATACTTCAGGAAGATGTTTCTGAAGTTTTTGATATTAGTATCACTGACTTTGAATCTATTGCTTCCAAATGGTTATGCAATAAAAGATTTATGCATTTTAATGTAGTTACTTCTGCCGTCCTTGCTGTGTGTGGAGCGATAGAAATACCATAGTTTTTAATCGAGTTACCTGGATAAACATCAAACAGGTGTGGCGCCTCGTTCTGACATATCACAGAAACTGGAAAGTCCCCTTCAAGGAGCTGGAGGGAGAAAAATGTGGACAGTTCATGGACTGGTTGACCGCCAAACTCAAGAAGCCGCTGGCTGATGCCCAGCTAAACTGCACAGATTTTAGGTGGGTTTCCACTTGGAAGACATCTGCAGAAGGAGCAGCTCATGGTGGTCGAGCATCGCTGGCATACCTACCCAGAAGAGAGCTCTTCGATCCATGTGGTGATGTGACGTAGCTTTTCCAACTGACGAATCTTGTGGCAGTTTTGGCGGTAGAGCGGCTGAAGATGTTGGTGATCTACTGTTTCGCGAGTTGAGAAGGTTTTGGCTAGGACCTGAGAAATAACCTGAGTCGTTTTGGTCTGTTTTGTTCTCCAGCTCGTGTTCTGATGTGAGCTTCTGGGGTGTTGCTATTTAGTTCTAGAGCTCTTTTCTTTCTGCAGCTTGCTGCTTCTGAACTCCTAGTCGTTTTTAGCCTTACTTTGTACCAAATCTCTATGGTGCCCTGTGAATCTAGAAAAGAAAATCAACATCCACTTAAGCTAGTGGCATCTTCTCCCTCCCCCTCCAGTCCACCTTTCTCAATCTCAGCGCCTCCCCGCCTAAGCTAATTCTCCTCTATCCATGCCCCTCCCAACGCCTTCTCTCTATCCATCATTGTCTCACATGACACGGCCGCGCCAATAGGCTCGTTGCATATCTTTATATCTATATAGAGGAGGTGCTCGCCCTGCCCCCTGGAGCTGCCCCGTCCAGGCCACCAAGTTTCTGGAACTGCAGCAAGCTATGAAGCACTAGGTAAAGTTCCCTACCTGCATGGTCTGTTGTTTCTGCCAAAGTATTGAGCATAGGTAAATTAGTGGAATACATGTATTGATGTGCTCTGCAGTAGGAGAAACTAGAAAAATACCCCGCGCGTTGCGGCGGGAATATTCTCATCGTAGTTGTAAACATAAAAAACTTTTGACTTTACAATTGTACATGCCGATAAATCGTACTAAGAGTCTAAGAGTAAACTAATTCAATGCCCAAGTTGCCAATAATACAACATCGAACCAGAACTCGTTAATCAATCTTCATGGATGCATGGCAAGAATACACTAAAAAACCAAATCGCTAAAATGAAGTTTTAAGACCGAGTGGACTACCATGCTAGTATTTGAACAGATAAGTAGAGGGATTTTCTTAGAAGATTTTCATATAATAATCTGAAGTTACTATTGCAGTAACGGAGACAAAAAGAAAGTTAGAGCGTCAGGCGGCATAGGAAGGTGATTCTTACCTAACATGCAGGGATCTGGAACAACGATCGTTGCCAAGCGCCCAAAATATACACCAATCGGGTGTTGCAGCTAAAGCAATCCAAAGCACATCACGGGAGGTGACTTCCCCCAGCCCAAGCAATACAACACGCAAATACTTACTCCTAGATGTAAAGATTAGAAGGGAAGTCAGGGAGGGGATCTTTTCTGGACTTTGGTTTGTTGAGCTTCTAGACTTCTCGCTCGGTTAAGAACTGATCCTTGGGGAAATAATCAATCGGCTGTTGAATGCTAATTAATAGTAGTATGCGAGGGAACGAAGGAAATGCCGGGAAGCTTGCAGACGACTGGACGCACGGGACGGTTGTGTGGCTGGGTTGGGATGGTGATCAGATGGATAGTTCTTTGTTAAACATGAGATCAGACGATCACAAATAAAGGAATGACGTGGAAGGCTACATGTTAAGATAGACTAATTAAATGCATCTATAGTGGGGTTTTGCTTTATAAGAGATATAGATAACCCAGTGGTCCATCGAATTTCACGTTCCAGACTTCCAGTGAAGTGACACAAGTTCATTAGTTTAGGTTATATGCATTTTATTTTCCTTTTGCGTTCAAGCCTCATAGGAAAGATGAGTTTGCAAGGACTCAGGTTGTACTACCTCCGTTCCAAAATAAATGTCATAAATTTATCTAGATTTGTATGTATCTACCACTAAAACATGTCTAGATACATACGAATCTAGACATATCTGTGACATTTATTTTGGAACAGAGGGAGTAGTTGGAAGCTTTTTTTCGAGAAAACGCAATGACAACGCGGTTTCTTTTCATTGCGTGGAAGAAGAGTACATGCCTCCTAGGAGGGGAGTAGTTGGAAGCTCATCGACTGGAATGGTTCTGATATCAGCTAACTGGAATTTAGGTGAGTGTGGACATCATCATTTTCTTCAATTGCTGGTGGAAATAACTAGCTACTGATTTCACCATATCGTGCTTTGTTCCCTATTTTTTTAGTACGTTTTTTGTCAGTATCTGTTCTTAAATATTGCAGGCCACTCAATTTATGTATTCTATTCTAAAGGCCTACAGATATTGAAGTCTTTGGACCAGTCGTCATGAGCTTAGAACACAAGGCCAATTTATTTGTGATTAATCAGGTGCCAACAAATATCTTTGAATTAAGAATGGATATCTTAGAACTTAATTATAGTTGTGATCATATGTTGAGCTCTATACTTCATCTTCATTAGCGATTAAAAGTAGTTGTACTTTTGGATAGAGAGAGTTTGTGCCAAAAGATACAAAATTTAAATATTATAATCGTTCATATATATCATATTTTTTGCAAATACATTTATATATTTATGTAGTTATTGTATACAGATTTCAAAAAAAATTGTCATTGTATGTACTAAAATTTCCCGCAAAAATGCGCTGGTTTTTCTACTTTTAAACAAAAATGATGAGTTTTGGACTAACCTCTGAACCATCATTTTCTACCCAGCAACAGGGTCCATCAGGCCTATTAACAGAATTAAGTATCTTCCAGTGTAGACAAGAGAACTTCCTGTGATCTGCAAATGTGACATCCAGAATTTTGAGATAGACAATAGCACTAAAAACTATCGTTAACATAAGTAAAACACTAACAATTAAGCATCTACAGACCTAAGCCAGCAATGGGATGCATAGGGATAGTCAGAAGGGTTTTCAACAAGCTAGCTTACCTTCAGGCTTAAATTATCAAATATTCAGGTAACAATCATTATCCTCCTGGGGCAGGAATGCTCTACCCAGCAACAGGGACCATCATGCCTATTAACAGAATTAAGTATCTTCCAGTGTAGACAAGAGAACTTCCTGTGATCTGCAAATGTGACATCAAGAATTTTGAGATAGACAATAGCACTAAAAACTATTGTTAACATAAGTATTACATTTACAATTAAGCATCTACAGACCTAAGCCAGCAATGGGATGCATAGGGATAGTCAGAAGGATTTCCAACAAGCTAGCTTACCTTCAGGCTTAAATTATCAAATATTCAGGTAACAATCATTATCCTCCTGGGGCAGGAATGCTCTCACTAAATTCTGTGACACCTTTAACAGAGCTCCAGAAAGGTAAAAGTAAATGTGGATGAAAGTTTTAACACTATGAATGGTCAAGCTAACTTGGGAGCTGGATTCGTCCCATCTTGATGTCAACTTGGAAGTACATTGGCTGATGTGATTCAGTGGAAGAGGCCGAGGCTGCTGCTTGCATTGAGGGGCTCTGGTTAGCCCATCGACATACCAGAGAACGTTTTATTTTGGAAACTGACTGTGCAGGTGTAGCAGTAACCATAAACTCAACTGAAGAGAGCAGATCAAACTGCCGGTATCTTTATCAAGAAGCTAGACAGCTGAAGACCATGTGCAGGAGTGTAAAAGGGCCTATGTAATGAGAACCGGCAACTATGTGGCACAAGGTTGGCAAAGTTAGCTACGGAGAAGTGTGAGTGTGCGCAGTGTGCTCCATGGTGCAGTTCCTATCTGATGGAACTGGCCTTAACCAAATGTAACAAATATGTTCCCTATTTTAATAGATCCCCCCTGTTCATAAAAAAACCTTCAGAAAGGCTGAAAAGTTCGGTAGGTGGCAACCAAATTCCATATAATCAACAGTTCTATAGCAGGCATGACCTGGTAATTTGGTGTGGCTACTGACAGATTACATAGATTCCCTTGGATGGAAACAGTCAAACAGGAAACAACACATAGTTAAAGTACTTGCAACAATAGATAGTGTAATAATTTTATAAAATATCCCATAGTGGAAGAGGGTGGGCTAGCTGTTTCATTTGGATGGGCAGATCACATAACAGAATATGGATTGAGAAATGTCCTTGAACCAGTATAGTAGAGAGAAGAGGATTCTAAAAGATATCAAGAGAAAAGGTTATGGATCCAGTATGCTTTCACCCCCTGCCACTCCCTTCTCCGGAGCAAAGAGAAGTGAACTACAATTCAGTCTCTCCCTTCTCCGGAGCAATGAGAAGTGAACTATATAATTCAGTATGTAACAAGAAAGTTCATTAAAACAATCTTTTTAACTGGAGGTGCAGAGGGTACCAGTCAGAAACTAAATATAGTACTCCCTCCATCCCAAATTAGTTGTCCCAATTTTTTTTAATTATAAATGTATCTAGACATGTTTTAGTGTCTTGATGCATCCATATTTTAACAAACTTGAGACAACTAATTTGGGACGGAGGATAGTACTATAGTAGTAAAAAATAGTTCATCTGCCATTAACATAGAAGGGAGTTGGTCACAGAAAATGAGAAGGCCTTTTGTATTAAGTGGTCACAGAAAATGAGAAGGGAGTTGGTCACAGAAATCAAGAGAAAAGGCTGCGAATTCAGTATGCTTCCACCCCATGCCACTCCCTTCTCCAACTATAATTTGGTCTCTCACTTCTCCGGAGCAATAAGAAGTATAATTCAGTAAGTAGCAAGAAAGTTCATTAAAACAATCTTTTTAACTGTCATGCAGAGGGTACCGCCAGAAAGTAAATAGTGAAGAATAGTTCATATGCCATTAACATAGAAGGGAGTTGGTCAGAGTAAATGAGAAGGCCTTTTGTATTTAGAGTAAATCCTGAATGCAGTGAAGATGAGTGGGTGTAAAATGCATTATGGACAGAATTTCAACAGCTAGGATCCTCATGTTTACCCTTTTTTTGTTTGTTTGAGAGTAGCTTATCACGTGTACCACGTGATATCCTCATGTTTACCCTTGTAAGGCATGCACCCCCATACTATGCCTAGAAATAAAACCTGTCAGCCAGTCCCGAAGAAGATATAAATGTTTGGAATTGTCTTCTTCTAGCCTAGTGCAATAGCAAACTCTTAAAGCTGGGGAAACTTTTTTTTTATTCTACTTGCAACAGCAACAGAGTGCGGTAGCTTCTAGGCGACAAACCCTTTTTGCCGAACAGATATTGCTTTGGGTTCAAATGCTAGACAGACAGCCATGATACAGGGAGAAAAAAAATAAAATCATGCACCTGTTTCGAGTAGAAGAGCAAATGTTCTAGATTAAAAATATTCCATTGGCACATTTAAGGAGAAAGATAAGAGTAAGGAGGAATTCAGTTAGGATAAGCACTCACAGGATCTCCATAGAGGTATATAGGTATATCCGCTGTTGTGAAAGTCGCATTCATAATCACAGGCCCTATGATCACCACTACCAACAGAACATGACAGCACCCAGATCATTCCCAAATCACATGGATAGATAAAGAAGACATGTTGGAATCAACGGTTAAGCAGTATCTCCTCCTATTTTGTAAACATCACCTTCAAAATTACAGGCCTTGTGATCATTACAGCCAGTACAACAAAGGCAACGACACCTCCTATTTTGTAGACATCACCTTCACAACCTCAGGCCCTATGATCATCACAGCCAGAACAAGGACAACAGCACCAATATGATTCGCAAATCACATGGATAAATAAAGAAGACATGTCGGAATCAGCAGTTAGGGGTTTCTCACCATGCTTTAAAAGGTGGCAATTGTTAAGGATGATAATGAAGGACTTGTCAGCACCGAAGCTAGCAGACTCGGTGGGTTTGCAGCACGGCGGTGTGGTGGACAGCAGTGAAGGGTACCACGTGGTACAGTCAGCTTGATCTCCATCGCTAGCTCCATGCTGGCCTCCTCCTTCCCCAGGTTATCCACCGGCACTCACCAAAAATGTGACAGTCTGGTTCCAACAACGACAGCCTGAAAGATATAGCTCCTAAGATTTCAAACTAAACTTGAACTTAAACATGTGAAGGTTTTATATCATCACACTGGCAATGCAAATGCTGGGGCCATAGGGAGTTGATTGGATATGT
Source organism: Lolium multiflorum (assembly GCA_030979885.1). Lineage (NCBI taxonomy): Eukaryota > Viridiplantae > Streptophyta > Magnoliopsida > Poales > Poaceae > Lolium > Lolium multiflorum. Next base: position 193,275,848 of record CM061749.1, read on the forward strand.
GAATTATAACTTTCTTCGCTGAACAGCAAGGGGACCCGTACTGTATTTTTTCAATGCTTAAAACATCCAGGTGGCTTAACCATTCCAGTGCTGACATGGATCTGTGAATGTGCATATGTGCAGAACTGCATGTGGACTTCGGGGTGTGGTAAGGGGAATAGCGTCCACATGAAGGGTGCAACAACAAATGCAACCAGGCCAGCCTAAGCAGCAGAGGAAACCAGGAAACGCGTAGCCATTTGACAAAGTTTGAACGACCCAGAAGGTCCCTCATGTGCCTCAATCAGCCTCATGCCTTTTAACCGTAATAGTGCACACTCTTCAATGAGCAACCAGCCGACAGCAATAAAACTGAGCCAAGCCCTTTAGGGGTAACCTATCAAAGGAAGGTGAATCACAAACTGTTGGCAACTGGGCACTCTCACATCTACAGCTCACATGAAAACCCAGATATATTTCCTAACCCCAAGGGCACTCCTATGTACTAACATAGACTGACACAGGAAATGGCAACAGAGAGCACATTTGCCAAGAAACAGAAAATCACCTGAACAGCCAGAGTAAGAATTTACTTCTCCAATGGTCAAAAAGAGCCAAAAAAAAAAAAAATGGTGCCCATGGTCAAAACATGTGCAACCCCGCAGTGTTCAAAATTGTGTACCAACATCAAGTCCAAAACAGTGCAATTACTGACAAGGTGACTCAAGTTAAATCAGATCAGAGGGAGTTGTTGGCCTGCTACCTGCATTTCAGTTTAGACTAAGGAACGAAATTCCAATGTGAAGAATATAATACCTGCAAGCTCCCTTCCTTGCCTTATTGAAAAAGAGCATGTTTCATAGTTTGACTTAAGCATTGGAACCACTTAAAATGTCAAAATGACAAAACAGACATCTCTTTTTTGGTAAACAAGAAAAAGTTGAAAAGACAGATTACTGGCACAATAATAAATCTTAATAGGCAACACTAAAGTTCAATAAACAGAGATGATCACTTTTACACTTGCGGAATAAAGATTGTGAAAAGGAGAATTTATCTAGTCTGTGATCATGACATAGTAATAAATTTAGTGATCACACAGATACATAAATTTGTTGTACTTTCTCAGAAATAAGAGATGTGGTACATAAAGGTTCCAGCATACAATCAGTGGGAGCTCTCATAACATGTAAATTCCATTCAAACCATCGACATAATTATCTCGTAGAAGCTCTTCTAATCATTTTTTGTACTATTGAAATGAAACTAATCATTACTGAGGTACAACAAAGAACCTCAAGAAGATGAAGCTATGACCTGCGACGATGCATCACCAGACTCTTTCTTCGAGTCGTCACCTTCATTTTGTTCTCCTACATTACCAACAGTGTCACTGTGGGATTGAACAACCTGTGCTTCCTCAACATTTGTTCCCTCAGAAGTTTCATCATTTTCTCCTTGCCTATTGCGACCCAACACCGCATCAATAGCTGCTCGACTGGCTCTGGCAGCCGATTCCTCCTTAGCCTTTGCCTCAGCCTTCTTCTTCTCCTCTTCTTCTTTAGCAAGAGCCTCTGCTCTAGCCTTCTCTTCAGCTGCACGTGCTGCTGCCTCTGCCTTCTCTTTCTCAACATCCTCATACAACTTTGTCATATCCCCATCTCTCCCCTCTTTCTCCAGTGCGTCCTCTAGAAGTGCCTTCAATTCATCAGTAAACACAACACTCTCATCCAATAGAATACCCTTGGCCATCTTAACTGCATCATCCAACTTTGCAACATTGACGTATGCTCTCAACAGCAATTCATAGCTGGCTAGGTTTGGCTTGACCTCCTTTTCAGGCATCAGGTCAAAGAACCCCTGTGCCTCGTCAATCCTATCAACCTTCACCAAGCCATCTATAACTTTGTTAAATGCATTGGCATTGGGCCTGAGACCAACATCGAACATCTTATTGAAGTAACCAACAGCGTCATCCACCTTATCAACCCTGAAGCAGGACTCAATGAGCAAGACATAGGTGTATTCGTCAGGGTTAATGCCACGCTCTCCCATCTCCTTATAGAGTGCTTCTGCCTCACCAACAAGTTCATTCTTCCCCAGCCAGTCAATCAGACTATTGTAGGAGAGTGCATCTGGTGTGCACCTCTTCTCACCCATTTTGCCAAACACCTCAACTGCATCCTGGAACCTTTCCACGCGACAGTACGCATCAACCATCACATTAAAGCTACCAAGGTTCACCGCAATCTTCCTGGGCGGGTCATGCTCCTTGCACATTCTATCGAACAGCAGGACTGCATCATCCAATTTCCCATTCCTCCCCAGCGCATCAAGCACCATGTTGTAGCTAACAGCCCCAAATCTGACAACGGATCCCTCCCCAAGCACCTCAGCGTAGCAATCCATGGCCTCCTTCTCCATGCCCTTTAGGAAGTACCCCTTCATAAGGTTCCCGTACACCACACCGTCAAGGATTGGCCCGCCACCAAGCTTCTCCTTAAGCTCCTCGTAGAGTGAGACGGTGGTGTCACCATCCCCGGCGTTCACAAAACCACCCATGACGAACGCGTAGACCTGGGGGTCGGGAGCGATGAGGCCACGCTCGAGCATGCCGTCCTTGAGCTCGAGCGCGAGGTCGAGCTTGCCGTTCTCGGCGAGGGAGCGGGCGAGGATGCGATACGTGGTGGGGGAGGGGAGGACGGGGGATTCGTCCTTGAGTAGGAGGCGGAAGTGCTCGAGCGCGGTTTCGGGGCGACGGCAGTCGCAGTAGGCCTGGATGAAGAGGTTGTGGGTGGCGACGGTGGGCGCGACGGAGGCCTGGGTGACGAAGCGGTGGAGGGAGAGGAAGTCGGCGTAGCGCGCCTGGCGGAGGAGCGCGTAGAGGACGGCGTTGCAGGTGAAGACGGTGGGGCGGCAGTTGGAGTAGATGGAGTGGCGGGTGAGGAGCGCGGCCTCGTCGAGGTCGTTCTCCCGGACGAGCGCGAGGATGCGGTGGTGGAGGTCGAGGCGCTTGCCGGAGAGGACGGACGCGGGCTCGGGGAGCTTGAGGGCGTTGCGGTTGGATCCCGGGCGTGGCGCCCCGGGGGTGCGCTGGGGGACCGGCCCGCGGGAGGACGGCGGCTCGACGCGGAGGCGGCGCTTGCGGCGGCGGCGCTCGGCGGCGGCGTCGGTGGGGGCATCCGGGAGATCGGTTGGGGTGGCGAGGCAGAGGAGGCGGTGCTGGGGCCGGATGGGGACGCGGAGGGAGAGGGGGAGGAGGCGGGAGAAGAGGGGCTTGGAGAGCGCCATGGCGGCCACGGAGCTCTGAGAGCCGACGAGGGTTTTGCTAGGGATTTGGGGATCTTTCTGGGAAATGATGGCAAATAGAGAGAGGAACAAGAACGGAAAGAACCGAAGAAGACGGAGAGGATCCAGGCCCGTTATTGACATATTGGGCTGGGCCAGATTGGGCGATGACCACAAGCCTACAGCCTACATCGTACCATTTATTTATTTTTTTACCTTACATCGTACCCATATTTACGTGCATATTATTACACGTACTCCATATTTCCCACAAAAAAACAAATACGTGCTCATAAAAATTGTGGCCATCGATTTAACCATTATTGTAAGGAAATTATATATCAAAATATATATAATAGGAAAATTTATCCAAGTATTAATCCAACAGTATAATTGTCTTTAGCACACAACACATGCTTAATAAAATAACAACAGGTCAAAATTGAACCTCGGTCATGTAAATATGAATGGAGGGAGTAGTACTTATCATTCGCCCTCTTTTGGTTTCGCTGCTTGATTACCGGGAAATCCGTTGCTAGGATTATCACATTTAGTTTATAAAACTTATGAGGTTTTTTGTTTGTTTTTTTAGCGATGTCCTACTTAGTCAACCAGCGTGATTGGAGAAAAAAACTACTTCAAATACGGTTTACACGTCCAAAATTTGTATGACTTAAAATCGGGTGGCGGTGTGACGATGTTCACCATATGTTTGCCTTTTTGGGTTATTTAGGTCGGCGACTTATCCCCCTTCTTAAAATAAGTGAGGTTAGTCTAGATTTGCAGATTTTTATTTTTTCCAGAGGTACAAATGAATGTCAAGATACAAAAGTAAAGATGATAAGGGGTGACCCGATCTTCTGGCTGGCTGATGGTAGATGTGTTGATAATTCATGAGACTGACAAACTCTCTGATTGTTTCTCTGTGGCCAAAACTCATACGAATATTCGCAACACCACACGTTTATGCATATTGCCGCCAACCACGATGTTGTTCTGCAATCTCTCAATTACCATGGAACGACATATTACACCTGACTTTTCAGTAGCAAAAGTTCCAAATTAATGCAAAATGGAGTGGGGTAAATATTTTTGATCAATGAAAAGAGTAATATATGATTTTAAAGTAATGCTTAAAGCAATTTTGTATGGTATCTATCGTATAATCAAAATGTGGTATACAGACTCTAGGATGGTTGGTCTCGTCTATTTATGCAAGGTACAAGGGGGCGACTAAAATAACCAAGCGTTAACCAGGTACCTGTCCTAATTCGACTCAAATAGATACAAACCAATTCTAGATGGGTTTAGCCTTATTTGGTAGGCGCGATTTTCAAACATTCACACAATTAGGCAACCTATTCCATATCATTGACAGCATGTCAGCTCACATAATTTCCACGTATGTTGGTGCCTTATATTTGTGTGAGTACCCTGTGGATGAGCTAGTAGCTCAGTGGCTAGAGCGCAGTGGCGTCTCTTGGCTGGCCACAGTTTGAATCACATGGCCGCAATATTTTGTGTGGTTTAGCTTCGGTCCTCAGATACCTTCTACTTTAATGTCGATGCTCCGAGCTCCACCCTGGTGGTCTTCTTTTTGTGTGTGCGACTGTCCTAGGACAAGTAGCATCAACCATACCTCACACAGTATTGTCTGATTTACTTCTCTTTATGCGACGTGCGTGCTGTTGAATATATAAGCAAATATCCATATGAAATAATCCGTACGAGTAATTGATAAATCATGACTATGTAAACAATAAGTAAACTAATCGTGCAGACTAGTAAGGTAGATGAATAGATCACATCTAAACAAGATAAACCGATCGCATCTACCACAAAAACTAGAACAAGAAGCTCTAACTGAAGAAAACGACAAGATCACATACTTCGCAGCAGCGTCGTTGTCGCCATGTTGAGGTTGTCGAAGAAGTCGCCGAGGTCTGGGAAGAAGTTGTCGGTGTGGAGAAACTCGTCGTCCGAAGACGATGTCGTCTGCTAGTAGTCGCGTGGAGCGCTCCCAAAAACTGATTGCCCTCACCCGTACAGTTCACGAGAGGGGTTCGGAGGCCTCTTGTCGGCGTCGGTGCACGTCGACGGACGGGATGAGAAGACAATGGCGGCGCAATGAACTGGAAACGGTAGTCGCATATGTGGCACGTACAGGCTAGGGTTCTCGTCCGCGCTTATATAGTGCGGTTCGGGAAGGTCGTGGGCGCAGCCCACGTCCGAGTCGGCAAAACGATCCGAAGATCCCGCCGGCCGGCGTCCGTTAATGACTCGAATTGATTACACAATAATTTCCCAAACAGCAAAAGATAAGCTCGACTCGGCTCGCGAGATTCCCGCAACCCGCGGCGCGTCGTGACGAGGCGAGCGTGGCGAGCGCGGGCGGCGGAGGAGGAGGTGCGCGAGGGCTCTCTCTCTTCTCACTCACTTACTAGGACTAGAACAGCCCACCTTATATACCACTCCAACTCTCTCCCAACTGGCAATGTGGGACTAAACTTTAGCCCACACTAGTGCTGCCACTGATTATTGGAATGGGCCATGTGAGTTTCAGAATTTGAATGGGCCATGGGCCAAAGGCCAAATGCCCACAAATTCCAGCAATCCCCCACAAACTCTCATTGGCACATCTCATCAATAAGTTTCCAGAACATTGTTTTATATACCGGTATGTCGTGGAGACTGTTAAGTTGAACTTCCACTTAACGCTTCATATTACACTAGATTGCAACTTGGATAGTGGACTATGCCTTGAACTACAAGTTTTCTGCGCACTAGCTTCATACAAAGCCTAGACCGATACTAGGCTGCCGCGAGGCTTCCTCGCGGTTATACGTCATACTCCGGGGCCTTTCATGAGTTTACTAGAGAGCACCCAACTCTCATAGATTGCGACGTTTAACAATCGGACTCATATAGGTGTGTTCTTCAAAAGATGTTCTGCAGGACAACATATTTGCTAAAATAAGCCACTTAGAACACATTAAGATAATTATCAACCTGCCATGCAGATTAGGAGAGTATTGCATCTTACGGAGTGGTAGAATTGCTATAGGGATATATACTCTCCTCTCAGCTGACCAACAGCTTGTCTCCCAGTTCTAATTCACGGGATCTCCGATCACATAGAGTGGGTTACCACCATGGACAACTCATAGTGTGGGTCTCATACCCATCTCCCTCGATGCATTTTCTATCACATTTCGTAATAGTCCCTTTGTGAAGGGTCTGCCAGGTTTCTAGACGTATGGACATAATCCAACGTTATAACTCCGGAGTTTCTCATTTTCCTGACAGTTTTCAGTCTCCTCTTCACATGCCTTGATGACTTCATATTATCCTTAGAACTGTTTACTTTGACGATCACAGTTTGATTATCACAGTTCATAGGAAAAGTCCATCAAGAGCTCACGAAGCCACTCTGCTTCAACAGTGGCTGTGTCTAATGCTGTGAGTTCTGCTTCCATAGTTGACCTCGTAATGATGGTCTGCTTGCAAGACTTCCAGGAAACAGCGGCACCTCTAAGTGTAAACAAATAACCACTTGTGCCCTTAGTCTCATCAGCATCAGATATCCAATTTGCATCACTATAACCCTCAAGTACCCTTGGATACCCAGTATAGTGAATGCCATAACTCGCAGTGCCTTTCAAATAGCGCAAAACTCTCTCAAGAGCATGCCAATGAACATCTCCAGGTCTAGACACAAAACGGCTGAGTTTACTTACAGCAAAGGAGATGCCAGGCCTCGTGGCGTGATGTCTACGGGTGCTTCTATTCTTGTAGACAGTGTTGGGCCTCCAAGAGCAGAGGTTTGTAGAACAGCAGCAAGTTTTCCCTTAAGTGGATCACCCAAGGTTTATCGAACTCGGGGAAGAGGTCAAAGATATCCCTCTCAAGCAACCCCGCAATCACGATACAAGAAGTCTCTTGTGTCCCAACACACCTAATACACTTGTCGATGTATAGGTGCACTAGTTCGGCGAAGAGATAGTAAAACACGGGTGGTATAGATGGTGGTAATATTGCGAAGAAGTAAGATGCGGTAAACAAGAAACAAGCGGCGCGTAAAAATAGCTTGCGCGTGGAAAGCAATTCTTTGTGGTGGAAACAAGGCCTAGGGATCATACTTTCACTAGTGGACACTCTCAACATTGATCACATAATAAATAAGTTCTCTTTCATTTGTGCTACATATACTCTTGTTGGATGATGAACACCACTACTTGTGTAGGATTACACGAACCCTCAATGCCGGAGTTAACAAGCTCCACAACATTCGATATTCATATTTAAGTAACCTTAGAGCATAATAGATCTTTGCAAAATAAACCAAGTACTAACATAGCATGCACACTGTCACCATCACACTACGAAGGAGGCATAGATCACATCAATACTATCATAATGACAATTAACTCCACAATCTACAAGAGATTATGATCATAATCTACGACAAGAACTACACGATGCACACACTGTCACCATTACACCATGCAGGAGGAATAGACTACTTTAATAACATCACATGAGTAGCACATAGATAAATAGTGATACAAAACACATTGCAATCATAAAGGGATATAAATAAGCACTTCACTATGCCATTCATACAGTGAATAAGTATTCGTGAAATATAGCCTAAGAGACCCACACGGTGCACACACTGTCACCTTTACACACGTGGGACAAGGAGTCTCCGGAGATCACATAAGTAAAACCCACTTGACTAGCATAATGACATCTAGATTACAAGCATCATCATATGAATCTCAATCATGTAAGGCAGCTCATGAGATTATTGTATTGAAGTACATAGGAGAGAGATGAACCACATAGCTACCGGTACAGCCCCCCGATGGAGAACTACTCCCTCCTCATGGGAGCAGCAGCGGTGATGAAGATGGCGGTGGAGATAGCAGCGGTGTCGATGGAGAAGCCTTCGGGGCACTTCCCCGTCCGGCGCGTCGTGGAACAGACTCCTGTCCCCCAGATCTTGGCTTCGCGATGGCGGCGGCTCTGGAACTTTTCTCGTACCGTGGCTTATTCGTATCATGTTTTAGGTCAGGGACCTTTATATAGGCGAAGAGGCGGAGTCGGAGGGCTGACGAGGCGGCGACACACTGGCGCGGGCCCAGCCTGGCCGCGCCGCCCTATCATCTGGGCCCACCAGGGCTCCCCGGTGGCTCTCGGTGTTGGAAGCTTCGTGGAAAAATAGGATGCGGGCATTGATTTCGTCCGATTCCGAGAATATTTCCTTACTAGGATTTCGAACCAAAAACAGCAGAAAACGAGCGGCCCTTCGGCATCTCGTCAATAGGTTAGTTCCGGAAAACGCATAATAATGACATATAATGTGTATAAAACATGTAGGTATCATCAATAAAGTAGCATGGAACATAAGAAATTATAGATATGTTTGAGACGTATCAAGCATCCCCAAGCTTAGTTCCTACTCGCCCTCGAGTAGGTAAACGATAACAAGGATAATTTCTGGAGTGACATGCCATCATAACCTTGATCATACTATTGTAACATAAGTAATGAATGCAGCGATCAAAACAATGGTAATGACATGAGCAAACAAATGAATCATAAGGCAAAGACTTTTCATGAATAGTACTTCAAGACAAGCATCAATAAGTCTTGCATAAGAGTTAGCTCGTGAAGCAATAATTCAAAGTAGAGGTATTGAAGCAACACAAAGGAAGATTAAGTTTCAGCGGTTGCTTTCAACTTATAACATGTATATCTCATGGATATTGCAATGTAAAGTAATATAACAAGTGCAATATGCAAGTATGTAGGAATCAATGCATTCACACAAGTGTTTGCTTCTTGAGGTGGAGAGAGATAGGTGAACTGACTCAACATAAAAGTAAAAGAAAGGTCCTTCAAAGAGGAAAGCATCGATTGCTATATTTGTGCTAGAGCTTTTATTTTGAAAACATGAAACAATTTTGTCAACGGTAGTAATAAAGCATATGTATTATGTAAATTATATCTTACAAGTTGCAAGCCTCATGCATAGTATACTAATAGTGCCCGCACCTTGTCCTAATTAGTTTGGACTACCGGATCATCGCAATACACATGTTTTAACCAAGTGTCACAAAGGGGTACCTCCATGCCGCCTGTACAAAGGTCTAAGGAGAAAGCTCGCATTTTGGATTTCTCGCTTTTGATTATTCTCAACTCAGACATCCATACGGGGACAACATGGACAACAGATAATGGACTCCTCTTTAATGCATAAGCATGTGGCAACAATTAGTGTTCTCATATGAGATTGAGGATATATGTCCAAAACTGAAACTTCCACCATGATTCATGGCTTTAGTTAGCGGCCCAATGTTCTTCTCTAACAATATGCATGCTCCGACCATTAAGGTGGTAGATCTCTCTTACTTCAGACAAGACGGACATGCATAGCAACTCACATGATATTCAACAAAGAATAGTTGATGGCGTCCCCAGAAGCATGGTTATCGCACAACAAGCAACTTAATAAGAGATAAAGTGCATAAGTACATATTCAATACCACAATAGTTTTTAAGGCTATTTTGTCCCATGAGCTATATATTGCAAGGCGAATGATGGAATTTTAAAGGTAGCACTCAAGCAATTTACTTTGGAATGGCGGAGAAATACCATGTAGTAGGTAGGTATGGTGGACACGAATGGCATAGTGGTTGGCTCAAGGATTTTGGATGCATGAGAAGTATTCCCTCTCGATACAAGGTTTAGGCTAGCAAGGTTATTTGAAGCAAACTCAAGGATGAACCGGTGCAGCAAAACTCACATAAAAGACATATTGTAAACATTATAAGACTCTACACCGTCTTCCTTGTTGTTCAAAACTCAATACTAGAAATTATCTAGACCTTAGAGAGACCAAATATGCAAACCAAATTTTAGCAAGCTCTATGTATTTCTTCATTAATGGGTGCAACGTATATGATGCAAGAGCTTAAACATGAGCACAACAATTTCCAAGTATCACATTATCCAAGACATTTTACCAATTACTACATGTAGCATTTTTTTTCCAACCATATAACAATTAACGAAGCAGTTTCAACCTTCGCCATGAACATTAAAAGCTAAGAACACATGTGTTCATATGAACCAACGGAGCGTGTCTCTCTCCCACACAAGGATGAACTTATTCAGAGAATGAAAATAACAAAATGAAAAATAAAATCACTCAGACGCTCCAAGTAAAGTACATAAGAATGTGACTGAATAAAAATATAGTTTCACTAGAAGAAACCTGATAAGTTGTCGATGAAGAAGGGGATGCCTTGGGAATCCCCAAGCTTAGATGCTTGAGTCTTCTTAAAATATGCAGGGATGAACCATAGGGGCATCCCAAACTTAGACCTTTCACTCTTCTTGATCATAGTATATCATCCTCTTCTCTTGACCCTTGAAAACTTCCTTCACACAAACTTCAAGCAAACTCATGAGAGGGTTAGTGCTTAACCACAAATTCATATATTCAGAGGTGACACAATCATTCTTAACACTTCTGGACATTGCACAAAGCTTCTGAAAGTTAATGGAACAAAGAAACTCATTCAACATAGCAAAAGCGGCAATGCGAAATAAAAGACAGAATCTGTCAAAAACAGAACAGTCCGTAAAGATGAACTTAAGGGCACAGACTTTCTCAAATGGAAAAACTCAAAACTAATGAAAGTTGCGTACATATCGAGGATCACGCTCGTAATTTTGCAGATTTTTTAAAAAAATTTGAGAGACTTAAGAATTCGTGACAGACAATGTTGTTTCTGCGCGATCCCAAATATAACATCAACTTTAACATAGAAACTTTACTTGGCACAAAAACATGATAAGGAGAGGTTGCTACAGTAGTAAACAACTTCAAGACTCAACAAAACAAAAATTGCTGTAGTAAAATAAACACATGGGTTATCTCCCAAGAAGTTCTTTCTTTATAGCCATTAAGATGGGCTCAGCAGTTTTAATGATGCACTCGCAAGAAATATTATTTGAAGCAAAAGAGAGCATCAAGAGGCAAATTCAAAACACATTTAAGTCTAACATTATTCCTATTCATAGGAATCTTGTAAATAAACAAGTTCATGAAGAGTATAATGGCAAGCATAGGAAGACAAAACAAGTGTAGCTTCAAAAATTTCAGCACATAGAGAGGCATTTTAGTAACATGAAAATTTCTACAACCATATTTTCCTCTCTCATAATAACTTTCAGTAGCATCATGAGCAAACTCAACAATATAACTATCACAAAAAGCATTCTTATCATGAGTCTCATGCATAAAATTATTACTCTCCACATAAGCATAATCAATTTTATTTGTTGTAGTGGGAGCAAATTCAACAAAGTAGCTATCATTATTATTCTCATCAAGTGTAGGAGGCATAGTATAATCATAATCAAATTTACTCTCCATAGTAGGCGGCACCAAAAGACCACTATCATTATAATCATCATAAATAGGAGGCAAAGTATCATCAAAGTAAATTTTCTCCTCAATGCTTGGGGGACTAAAAATATCATGCTCATCAAAGCCAGCTTCCCCAAGCTTAGAATTTTTCATATCATTAGCAACAATGGTGTTCAAAGCGTTCATACTAATGTGTTCCATAGGTTTTTTAATTTTCGCATCAAACCCTCCATGTCTTAAATCAGGAAAAAGAATAAGAAGCTCATTGTTGTCCATTATGCCTAACTAGTGTAAACAAGAAATCAAAAGATGCAATTGCAGGATCTAAAGGAAATAGCTTCGAGTACTTACACGCCGGAAAATAGCTTAGTAGCCGAGATCCGGAGTGAGTACCTTTACCTTTCCTCCCCCAACGGCGCCGAAAAATAGCTTGATGTCTACGGGTGCTTCTATTCTTGTAGACGGTGTTGGGCCTCCAAGAGCAGAGGTTTGTAGAACAGCAGCAAGTTTTCCCTTAAGTGGATCACCCAAGGTTTATCGAACTCAGGGAGGAAGAGGTCAAAGATATCCCTCTCAAGCAACCCCAATCACGATACAAGAAGTCTCTTGTGTCCCCAACACACCTAATACACTTGTCGATGTATAGGTGCACTAGTTCGGCGAAGAGATGTAAAACACAGGTGGTATAGATGGTGGTAATATTGCGAAAGTAAAGATGCAGTAAAACAGTAAACAAGCGGCGCCAGAAAATAGCTTGTTGGCGTGGAAAGCAATTCTTTGTGGTGGAAACAAGGCCTAGGGATCATACTTTCACTAGTGGACACTCTCAACATTGATCACATAATAAATAAGTTCTCTTTCCTTTGTGCTACATATACTCTTGTTGGATGATGAACACCACTAATTGTGTAGGATTACACGAACCCTCAATGCCGGAGTTAACAAGCTCCACAACATTCGATATTCATATTTAAGTAACCTTAGAGCATAATAGATCTTTGCAAAATAAACCAAGTACTAACATAGCATGCACACTGTCACCATCACACTACGAAGGAGGCATAGATCACATCAATACTATCATAATGACAATTAACTCCACAATCTACAAGAGATTATGATCATAATCTACGACAAGAACTACACGATGCACACACTGTCACCATTACACCATGCAGGAGGAATAGACTACTTTAATAACATCACATGAGTAGCACATAGATAAATAGTGATACAAAACACATTGCAATCATAAAGGGATATAAATAAACACTTCACTATGCCATTCATAACAGTGAATAAGTATTCTGTGAAATATAGCCTAAGAGACCCACACGGCGCACACTGTCACCTTTACACACGTGGGACAAGGAGTCTCGGAGATCACATAAGTAAAACCCACTTGACTAGCATAATGACATCTAGATTACAAGCATCATCATATGAATCTCAATCATGTAAGGCAGCTCATGAGATTATTGTATTGAAGTACATAGGAGAGATGAACCACATAGCTACCGGTGACAGGCCTCGATGGAGAACTACTCCTCCTCATGGGAGCAGCGGTGATGAAGATGGCGGTGGAGATGGCAGCGGTGTCGATGGAGAAGCCTTCCGGGCACTTCCGTCCCGGCGTGCCGAAACAGACCTCTGTCCCAGATCTTGGCGCGATGGCGGCGGCTCGGAACTTTCGTACCGTGGCTTATTCGTATCGTGTTTTAGGTCAGGGACCTTTATATAGGCGAAGAGGCGGAGTCGGAGGGCTGACGAGGCGGCGACACACTAGGGGGCGCGGGCCAGCCCGGCCGCGCCGCCCTATCATCTGGGCCCACCAGGGCTCCCCTCGGTGGCTCTCGGGTGTCTGAAGCTTCGTGGAAAAATAGGATGTTGGGCATTGATTTCGTCCGATTCGAGAATATTTCCTTACTAGGATTTGGAACCAAAAACAGCAAACAGAACTGGCCCTTCGGCATCTCGTCAATAGGTTAGTTCCGGAAAACGCATAATAATGACATATAATGTGTATAAAACATGTAGGTATCATCAATAAAGTAGCATGGAACATAAGAAATTATAGATACGTTTGAGACGTATCATGGCGCTGGCTAGATACATAAGCGAGCCAATGATCTGCGAATATCGCAATAGCAATTCTTTTATTCTTACGAATTATCACACTAGGATCATAAGGCGTTGGAGAAGATTTGCAGTTGCTATACCCGAAGCGACTCAGGATATTTTCCACATAGTGGGACTGAAGCAATGTAATCCCACCATCGTCATCCTTTAGCAGCTTGATGTTTAAGATCACATCAGCTACTCCCAAGTCCTTCATCTCAAAACAACGAGATAGGAACTCCTTGACCTCCTTAATCACAGTAAGGCTGGTCCCAAATATCAATATGTCATCAACATAGAGACAGAGAATAACTCCCTCGCCCCCACCATGGCGATAGTATACACACTTGTCAGCTTCGTTTACAACAAAGCCTTCAGCTTAAGTTCTTTCAAACTTCTCATGCCACTGCTTAGGCGCTTGTTTAAGCCCATCAAAACTTACACACCTTTCCTTCTTTACCATCTACTACAAATCCATCCGGCTGCTCCATATAAATTTCCTCTTCAAGCTCTCCATTTAGGAAAGCAGTCTTAACATCCATTTGATGAACGAGAAGACCATGTGAGGCAGCCAAGGATAGTAGCACTCGAATGGTGGTCAATCTGGCAACAGGTGAGTATGTGTCAAAGAAATCTTCACCTTCTTTCTGGGTATAACCCTTGGCCACAAGACGTGCCTTGTACTTTTCAATAGTACCATCGAGCCTAAGCTTTTTCTTGAACACCCACTTGCATCCTACAGGTTTGCACCCATAAGGACGATCAGTCACCTCCCAAGTTCCATTAGCTAAGATGGAATCCATCTCGCTACGGACAGCTTCCTTCCAGTAGTCAGCATCCGAGATGCATATGCTTCGAAATAGAAGTGGGAGTGTCGTACACAATAAAATCATGTCCAAAGGACTTTGCAGTCCTCTGTCTCTTGCTCCTTTTGGGAGCTTCATTGTCATCCTCCACAGGATTTTCAAAGTGTTCTATAGCCATGGTAGGTTCAGGAAATAATTCCTGAGTAGATGAACTGGGCATCTCCTGAGTTGATGAGCTAGAAGTTTCTTTCATAGGAAAGATGTCCTCAAAGAAAGTCGCATCATTCGACTCCATAATTGTACCAACATGCATGTCGGATACCTCAGATTTTACTATCAAAAATCTGTAGCCAATGCTATGAAATGCATATCCCAGAAGAACACAATCCACGGTCTTTGGTCCAAGCTTGCGCTTCTTGGGTATCGGCACATTTACTTTCGCCATACAACCCCAAGTTCGTAGGTAAGAGAGTTTCAACCTTTTCCTTTCCCATTCCTCAAATGGGGCATGGTTTTGTTCTTTGTGGGGACACGGTTTAGGACATGACATGCAGTCAATATCGCCTCCCCCCACCATGCCTTGGATAGACCCGATGTATCTAACATGGCGTTGACCAAATCAGTTAGAGTTCGGTTCTTCCTTTCGGCCACCCCATTTGACTGAGGTGAGTAGGGAGGCGTCCTCTCATGGATAATACCATGTTCCGCACAAAAAGAATCAAACTCGTTGGAAAAATACTCTCCACCACGATCAGACCTTAGCCGCTTGATCTTTCGATCAAGTTGGTTTTCTGCTTCGGCTTTAAAGATTTTGAAGTAATTAAGAGCTTCATCTTTAGATTTCAGAAGATACACATAACAATATCGAGTAGAGTCATCGATTAAAGTCATGAAGTATCTTTTCCCTCCTTTTGTCAATTCACCATTCATTTCACAAAGATCCGAATGTATAAGCTCCAGCGGTGCCAAGTCTCTTGCCTTCGCAGTCTTGTGATACTTACGTGGTTGCTTAGCTTGTACACATACTTGGCACTTGGATTTCTTGACAATAGCAAATTTCGGAATTTTATTCATAGCCGCGTCATGCATCCAAAATTAATATGACAAAGTCGTGAATGCCAAATATCGGACTCACTATCATTGCAAACATGATTAACAATTTGAGTACATAAGTCTGACAAAGATAAGCGGAACAAGCCTCCGCATACATAGCCCTTTCCAACAAATTGTCCACACTTGGAAATTACAACTTTATTGGACTCAAAAACCAACTTAAAACCATCTCGACATAAAAGCGATCCGCTAACGAGATTCTTATTAATTGAGGGAACGTGCTGCACATTCTTCAGCTGGATGGTCTTTCCCGAAGTAAACTTCAGATCCACCGTACCAACACCACGAACGAAGCACGTGAGCCATTTCCCATCAGCACGGAGGAAGTCCTTGCGACCTGATAAGAAGAAAACATAGAGACATCAGAACATACATTGGCTCCGGTGTCTATCCACCAATCAGGAGAATTACATACTGAAAGGACAGTAGGGGACCGTACCCAACGTCCTTCATCTCAGTATCAACGCCAATAACAACATTTGCGTACTTGCTGCTGTTCCCACGCCGATCATGGCGTTCTGGGCAATCAGGAGCCCAATGTCCAGGAGCACCACAAACATGGCAGTTCCCTTTCTTCTTATAAGGAGTCTTCCTTTTGAAGTTGGTTGATTTGGAGGCTTTGTTCTTCTCTTCAAACTTGCCTTTTCCATTGTTCTTATTCTTAGACTTGTGAGATTGGAAGTTTTTCTTCTGTACCACATTGGCACTAGAACCTCCTCAAAACTACGAGCGCGTGTGTCCTTTGCTCTCGCCTTCTCTTCCACATGAAGCGAGCCAATGAGATCCGAAACGGAAAACTCTTGTCTATGTTTCAGAGAAGTAGCAAAGTTCCTCCACGAAGGAGGAAGCTTGGCAATAATGCCACCGGCCACAAATTTGTCCGGTAAGGTACACTTAAACCGCTCGAGTTCTTTGGCAAGGGACTGAATCTCATGAGCCTCAACCAAGGAGCGCTCATCAGTCATCCTGTAGTCATAGTATTGCTCCATGACATACAATTCAGTGCCAGCGTCCGAGACCCCAAATTTGGCCTCGAGCGCATCCCACGCATCTTTACCATGGTCGAAAGCCATGTACGGGTCAACAATGTTGTCCCCAAGAATGCTGAACAAGGTCGCCTTAAACATGGCGTCGACCTTCTCAAACTTTTCCTGCTCCTCTGCAGAGAGAGGCCCCTCAAGTCTAGCATCTGTGGCGCTAAAACAGCCTAGGTTTGTAAACCATAGGACTGCCTTTGTGCGCCACCTCTTGTAATGCATACCATCAAAAAGGGGAGGTCGAGTAGCGGCAGCTACGCTGCTTGAATTGATTTGCCTATAATCAGGTTTTTGGATTGTTGAATATATAAGCAAATATCCATATGGAATAATCCGTACGAGTAATTGATAAATCATGACTATGTAAACAATAAGTGAACTAATCGTGCAGACTAGTAAGGTAGATGAACAGATCACATCTAAACAAGATAAACCGATCGCATCTACCACAGAAACTAGAACAAGAAGCTCTAACAGAAACTAAAAGAGAAACGACAAGATCACATACTTCGCAACAGCGTCGTTGTCGCCCATGTTGAGGTTGTCGAAGAAGTTGCTGAGGTCTGGGAAGAAGTTGTCGGTGTGGAGAAACTCGTCGTCCGAAGACGACGTCGTGCTGCTAGTAGTCGCGCCTGGCGATTGCCCCTCACCCGTACAGGTTCACGAGAGGCAGGATTCCGGAGGCCTACTGTCCCGGCAACCCGCGTCGAGTCGTGGCGTGGCGAGGCGGGCGGCGGAGGAGGAGGAGTGCGCGAGGGACTCACTTACTAGGACTAGAACAACCCACCTTATATACCACTCCAACTCTCTCCCAACTAGCAATGTGGGACTAAACTTTAGCCCCCACTAGTGCTGCCACTGATTATTGGAATGGGCCATGTGAGTTTCAGAATTTGATAATGGGTCATGGGCCAAAGGCCAAATGCCCACAAATTCCAGCACGTGCCTTCCCGGGAAAGACTTGGGTAGGATCAGCCTTTAGATAGGATCTATGAGAATTAAAAAAATTTAAAGACAAAACATGTCCAAATATTCTAGAAAAAAAAATAGCATACAACTGTGTTAGATACGCCAGGCCAAAAATTTGCAGTTTCAAATTCGACATACACTTAGAGAACCAAAAATGATAAATTTGGGTGTGAATAGTGTGAAATACTATTCAACCATATCTGACACTATTCATAGTCGGATTTGTCTTTTTTGTTTCTCCAAATGTAGATCAAACTTTGAGCTGATTTTTTTTTGGAGTTGTAGATACAAGCCATAGGCATGTTGTATATTATTTTCAGATTTTTTACACTTTTAAAATATGTTTTTTGTGAGTTGATCCTATGATCCCACCTAATGAAGAGATCCTATACAAGTCTCTCCCGTGCCTTCCCTACAATCGGTAGGTGTTTTTTCTTGTTGTAACTCTCCACATCCACGTGCCATGCTTGCTTTATCTTCAAATTTGATCATACACAATTGTAGTATAAAATTTTCATTAATAAAAATATTAGATTTAACAAAGAGTGAATTCACATATTGTTCTAGCAACTTTGTATGTGCTCTTGTAATTGGCCCAAGTCTAATCTCATTCGGTTTGTCTTATATAACATCAACTTTATTAATGGAAGAAAATAGTAAAGATTTACAGAGGATGACTCGAAAGACTTTATTTTAACAAGTAAATTATATAAAAGTATTTGTATTCAGTTTTTTGGGGGAATGTGGATTTGATATCGTTTGGTTGGTTAATTAATAAGCTTGAATGGTTTGGTTGGGATAGCTTAGGGCTTAGCCACGATTGCTCGGACCAAGCAAGCTTTGAAGAACCGGGACTATGATCATAGCTCTCTTGGGCAACAATTTAGTGAAACAAATTCAATCACAATGTCTTGTTTAATTGAGTTTTGTCTAGTGTGTTTTTATAGAACTTGCATAAAATCTGCTTTTGCGTTGACAATGTTTGACACAGTCGTGTAGAGTAGTAGATGCCATCTTCTGAAACTGTGCATCGTGGTCAAATCATATACTTCTTTCGGCTCTAAATATTTATCGTAGATGCTCGAGGGAGTATTAAAGCTAAGTAGTACCCTTCGCCCCGAGAGAAATGCACACATGCGATTAGGGTTCACCCGCCTCCCGTTGGAGCGCGCCACCGATTTGCCTTGCTTCTCTGGACTCCAGGCCATGGAGGCGGGGTGGATCTCGTCCCCCCAACCACGGGAGCGCTCCGTTTTTTCTGGTTTTAGGATTAAGGTTTGGTGGGCGGCACTCTCTACGCCTTGAGGTCTCGGCTGCGATGTCGAGAAGCTTGTGGAGCTTATTCTTTTCCGGGACGGATGTGATCTTCTTAACCTATACGCCCTGTTCATGTGTGATCGTCTTGACCTGTTTGGCGAGTGGCTGCAGTGGCGCTGACGAGACGAAAGGAATTTCATTGTAATTTTTATTTTTATTAAGGTGTTTTGAACTGCTCAATGTTTCTCAGCGGGAGTATTTTTTTTTATAAAAAAAGCACAAGTATTCAGGAAACCGAGAATCAACTAGTCCCCCTTTTTTTGAGAGGTCCCTTTCTCTTTCTCTTTTCTATTGGAAATCTTTTGGGCTTAGAGCATCTTGTCTCGTGCGCGCGCTCACTTTTTGGCGCGCGCGAGCGCTCGCGCGACTCAGCACGCGGGGAAAAAGGCGCGCGTCATTTGCCGCGCCCGCGCGTTTCGCCATCCCAGCGGAGCGCTGCCGCGCGCGCTATATAGACGACACGCGCGAGCGCGTCAACCGCCTCGAAACTTCCGCGTGTCCCTCCGCTTCTTCCCCACCTCTGCTCCCGCCCACGCGCCGCCGCTCTACCTCCGCGCCGTCCGCTCTCGCCTCCGGCGACATGCCTCCGCGGCGCCGCTCCGCCTCCGGCTCTGCCGCGGCCCGCGCGCGGTCGGCGCCGCCGACGCGAGATTCGCTCGGCGAGGAGCGGATCCGGCTCGGCACCGACACAGCGCGATGAGGCGGCGCGAGCCTACGACGCCGTCGCGTGGCGCCTCGGCCGCCCCGCGCGGATGAACTGACTTCGACGACTGGACGGCGGCGCGGAGATGCGGCGCCGCCGTCGCCGATAGTCACGCGCGAAGAGCAGCGCCGCCATCGGAGCTGGAGCGCCTCCTCATCGCCGAGCGCGACGAGGCGATGCGCCTCGAGTGGGCGCGGCTTCCCGGAGGACGTCGCCGCCACGGGAGGCCTTCCGCGCAGAAGGAGGAGAAGAAGGCGGCGATGAAAGCGAGAAGAAGGCGAGCCGCGAGAAGGCGAGGGCCGAGGCGGCGGCGAAGAGGAAGGAGGAAAAGAAGAAAGGCGCAGGGCCGTCGACCGTCGTGCTCTCGTCCTCCTCCTCCGACTTCCAGTGGACGTCGACGTCCACGCCGGTGTCGGAGACGACTCCGAGCAGCTCCGACTACGACTGGGAGTCCGACGAGTAGTCGGACGAGTAGTTTAGTATTTTCTATGTCGCGTTTGTATCGTCGCACTTTAATATATTCGTATTTCGATCAAATTTCATAGTTTGTTTGATGAATTTTAAAAAAAAACGGTCGCGCGCGCTGCAAAATAGCGCCTCTGGCGGAGGTGCGTTTTCCGCACACCAACGCGCGCTGCAAAATGCAGCCTCTGCCGGGGGCAAATTCGCTATACCGCGCGCGAACGGTATACAGCGCGCCCAATCGCCGGTATAGCGCGCGAGAATTTGCAGCGCCTGTTGGAGATGCTCTTATGATTTGTCTCGTGCCTCCTTCACTTTTTACGGACGTCGCGTCATTTTTTCAAAGTCAAATCGAGTGGATCACATAGAACTAGCACGGACCGACGTAGGGGAGCTTGAAGAAGACAAAACACCACCAAGCCAGCAGAGCCAGAGGACCGAGAAGGGCTGGATTTGGTCGGGAGGAACCTCGCCGCCGGGTCCCAAGAATCTCTCCTCTGCCGGGTACGATTTCTTGCGACATCCAACGCTCGTTTACTCGTTGCCTCCCATCCTAGTTCTCGAACAGGAACAGCCATCTCAGAAATAAAAAGGGAAAAGGTTCTGAAACAGCGGCGCCGCCTTTTGAATTTATTAATGGAAGTCCCTGCTGCTCGCCTAGGGTTCGCCCATCGAGCCGAGAGTCAAATTTGAGCATCCGAAAGAGGATTATTTGCGTATGCTCCGTCATTTCACGCTTTTACTGATCACGGGCTGTATTGATCCAGTGCTATTGAGCCTCTCTGTTTATTTTTGAACTAGAAGAGAGCTGTAGATTGCAATCTCACATCTGAATGGATCTGCATAAATCTAGGCACGAGGTTACATTTTAGCTGTCATATAACCATGTCTTGAATTGATCCAGGCCTCGAGTATTCAAACTCAGTAAAACGCATTGTCAGATGCCTGCAGATTTCTGAATGCTATCATCATACACTGGCATTTTTTCCCTTATAAGTTCGACTCTCTAGCATTGCATTATAGTCCTTGGTCCATTCTATGGATGTTTTTACATGTTAAGCTTGCGGTTGTGCCGATGCTAGTAAGGTTTGCACTTGTATTTGTTTCAGAATCATAGACGCTGAATGTGTTTCCGATGGGCTGTCTGCCAACAAAACATGTCCGTGACTCACCGCGTTCATTGGGTTCGCATGAAGCTGTAGCTGTTGCCGCTGAATCATCGTGTGAGAAAGTGGATCTCCCCGATTTTCTTAATATTGCTACCGGAACACCATGTGAGAATTTCAACTCCTTTGTGCCATAGAAAGATAGCAGCCAATAGCTTGCCCATGGATGCATGTCATGTGATGATTTCTGCTCAACTGCGTGTGTTAATGTTTGCAGAATTTATGTTAGTGGTGCAGAGTGCAGACTTCTCTCTAGAATGTACAAGGAAAGATGCTAGCCAATATGTTAGCAGTGCAGAGTGTAGGCTAGAACCTTGTTCCTCTTTTATGCGGCTATTGTGTCAAGCACAACGAACAAAGAATGACTTAAATTTTCACTGTATTACCTTGTTCTATGAAAATAATTTGAAGCACACATATGTGGTGGCTTTGTATCAAACGTTTCTAAAGCTTTAACTATTGCTGCAGTTACCGTGAGTGAAGTCGAGGCATTATATGATCTCTTCAGAAAAATAAGTAATTCAGTCATTAAAGATGGTCTAATACACAAGGTAGTTATTGGTGCATAGTTTTGTCTGGTAACAAACTTGTACAAGCTTATATAGTCGAGTCTTCTATTTCCCCATGCAGGAAGAATTCCACCTTGCTCTTTTTAGGAGCAAGAGCAAGAAGAAGCAAAATCTCTTCGGCGATAGGGTAAGAGTGTCAAATATTCCAAGTTCTTAGTTTTGACTTGTTGTCAGTATTTTATCTGAAACCTCTTATTTCAATTACTCCAAATTACTTGTATTTATTTTCTATACTGAAAACTGCTCTTCCGAATTTGCTTTGCCACTACGATTCTACCAACGAACACAACTCGTCAGTCAGCCATTTATTTCAAAAAAGGCCCCAGTTATATGTTTCAAAAAAGAAGTTATAAGTGTCATAGTTGCAGTTTCTCTCTTGTTTGATTCTTGAATTGATAAAAATGCACAAGCATATCACATATAATGAGATTTCATGTTTCAGTTGGAGAAATCAGTTAGATATATCACAAATCAACTGTAGCTTGGTGAAACTTGGTTCCAACATCATTACAGGTATTTGACTTGTTTGACCAAAAAGGAAATGGTGTCATCGAATTTGGCGAATTTGTTCATTCTCTTAGTGTGTTCCATCCAGATACTCCTGAAGCACAAAAGGCTGCATGTGAGGATTCTTGGTTAAACTGTTTATTCTTCAGAACATGTTATGCTGTTTATCTGAACATTTTTCTTTGACTACTGCTTTACCTTCTTATTACAGTTGCATTTCGCTTATATGACTTAAGACAGACAGGATTTATTGAACGGCATGAGGTAAGTCCCGTTTCCCTTTTTCCTTGCAGTAACTTCAAGAAGTACCTTCCAGTACTATTTTTATGTACTATCAGAACTATTGTTTGAACATTTGACTGTAGTGTTCGCTGAATTATATGCCATTTCATTCATCTTAAGTCCATAGGGAAGTGGTCCAAGCTGACTTGGTTGGGAATAGATGTGCAATCCCACCACCTTGGTTTAAGTCCTCACAAACATGGATGGAAATTTAGGTTCCTATTTGTACTGCAGGAGTTTCCTACAGTTTTCTTTGAAAAGAAAAAACTTAGCTTCATAAGTGAGATCTTGTGAATCCAACAGGCTGCTGCTACTCTGTGAGAACTCTTTTGGCTACATGTGACAATGCTAACATTTTGATTAATGTGTACATTAAGGTGGACTTGCTGGTGATGCGACTGACATGCAGAATTATTAAAGCCTAAGTGCTGTTATATAGTTGACTGGGACTTTGATAGTCTGATAGGAACTAAAAGCAGTCGTATGATATTGTGCGCAGTTGTATTTTTAGGGAGATACTTGACCCACAGTAGAACTCTCTGCTTTTAGATTACATCCACAATTCCATACTAATACCAAATTATGAATATTTATTCTATGTTGACCATGTTGCAGCTAAAGGAGATGGTGCTGGCTCTACTGGACGAATCAAATCTGGATATTACAAGTGATGCCGTTGAGATGATTGTTGATACGGTATGAATATATGCATTCCTGCAGTGCTCCATGTTTCCCTGTTGTATCATGGGATCATGGCATTCGGTTAATGACGTCCTTATGCATTCTACTGAAACATGCTATTTTGGTTAGAACAGACGTTTGATCAGGCTGATGTGAATGGTGATGGGAGGATAGATCAGGAGGAATGGAATGTGTTTACTAAAGATAATCCATATGTGCTAAGGAATATGAGCCTCCCGTACCTTAAGTAAGTACTGCACCAATGCAATCATGTTTTTTCTACTTTGCTGAGATACTTCATACTTCAGTCGCTGGAATCGTATACTTAGAATATATGTTTTGGCAGCAAATTTTGATTTCCTCTGTTTCGCATTTAACCTATGCTCTTTTTTAATCTTTAACCTATGCTCTTTTAGATCCTTCCCCACTTCTGTGTTGTTGCATCTGCTAAATATAGGAGTGTGTGCGTATAAAAGTCAATTTACAGTTTACACCTTATTTTATCTTACTTCTTCATAATACTCGGCTACCGTATGATATTCGGTTGGTCATATTTAACAGGGACATCACGATGATATTCCCAAGCTTTGTCATCCACTCAGAAGTTAGTGAAGCAGATTTGTTTGTGTAACTGGAGGTGTGGATGTTCCAAACTTGCAAGTTTTGCTACACTTCTGGTGCAGGAACCAATGTCCAATGCCACCTTCTGCTTGTGCATCGAACAGAAACTAAGTTGCATTGCATCACTGACAGAATGCTCCAATTGTGCATCCACGCCGTGACTTCTTTGCGCTTGGCAAGTGTTGTATCCTTTTGTTGGAATGTCCTGTTGGCAGGGAGTAGGGAAGTTGTGGCTCCAAAAAAGAAGGGGGTGAATAGGAACTTCACAGTAATCGTGTACAGTTATTTCGAAGCACAGGCTCATGTGTTTATATCTGCTGAGAAGCTAAAAATATCTCCACATTTCCAAGCTGTGAAACTCGGAAATGGCGCCTGATTTTGTAGCTGTGGCATAATGTACACCGGCCAGACCAGATATGTTGTTGATCGAGATATGCTAGTATCATTTGTGGATGTAGTTTGATCTCTATAATGCTCGCAAACAAGGAACGGTGTCATTGTGCAGCACTAAGTCGGAATATAAATCATAGGCAAATGCAGGTGGTGAGATCAGATGTACAGTCCCTTATTCTGAAACTTGGTATCGCATAAGATCGTCTCTTTGTTTTATGGTCTCATCAAATCCACTTTCTCATGGGTTGCTTGAAAATAACTTCAAATTCAGCAGAAGTTTTCAAGGATCAAGAAGTACATCTCATGTCGTACAGTTACCCTTGACGTCCTGCAGGCGCAATCTCAACTTAGTTGAATGGAGTTGAGATTGCGGAAAGGTCGTAAACTAGCGCTCAAGTCATATTAGTGTTATGGAAAGATGACAAGACAGCTAAAGCTTGCAGGAGTTCATGTGTTGGAGGAACTCGTGTTTCTTCCCAAGGTTTTAGAATCATCCTTGTCAAGAGGGAAGCAAACTGGGCGGCACATCAATATGCAAAACATGTGTTATGTAACAGAAGTTCTTTAGGTTTTGATGCAATTCCCGTTTTTCTGACTTGGCCTGTACAACCAGATATGAACTATATTAGGGCATCTCCAACCGGGCGACCCAAACGGACGCGCTGGGCCGTCCGTTTTGGGCCGTTTGGGTGGCCGAACGGACACCCGGACAGCGCCCCGCGTCCGCGTGTCCGTTTGGGTGCACGCCCAACGCAGCGGCCACCCCATTTGGCCATTTGGCCTACTTCTTTGGGAAATAGGCCATCTGGCCACAGATACTTTATAAAACAATGTCTAAACCTAGAATAATATCTCATAAACATGGAATAATATATAACAAACATAAAATATAGCAAATAGCATAAAATAGCATCAAATGTACCATGATAAATCAATTAAAATGTGCCATAGTTTGAGAAAAATATAAATATTACAATTGAGATTGTCTAACTCAATTTGGGCGCTCGAGGATCTCCTTCTGCCTCTTCTCGAACCAAGCTCTCTTCGCCTCACTCATGTTGGTCAAGTCGGCATTCATGATGAGGTTGTCCTCGGCTTGGCGTTTGAGCTCAACTTCCTGCGCCTTCATCTCCATCTCTTTGGCCCTTGCCATTGCTTTGAGCTCAATTTCCTTCGCCTTCATCTCCACCTCTTTCGCCCTTGCCAGTGCTGTGAGCTCAAGTTCTCTCTCTTTGAGCTCAAGTTCTTTAGCTTTGGCCTGGGCCTTGACCTCTTCAATCTCAAGCTTCTTCTGCTGGACATCAAAGAATTTCTTCCTGTCCTCTTCTTTCTCCCGGCGCCTCCTCTCATCCCTCTTGTCCGTGGACACCTCTCTCTCCACATGCATCTCCTTCAAAGTGCCATACAATAGTACGGAGGAAGCATCACGCTTCATGTCGGCTTTGGTTGACTTGTGGCCGCGTGGACGACTTGCACGAGAAGCGGAGCTACCGCAAGGCTGCCCACCATCAAGGTCAATGACCGTGGCATCTTTGGCGGGGTTGTTGCCAGTCAAGGTCGCCATGTACCCCTCATACCCCTCCTGGAACTTGGGGGTGCCATGGAGTTCCTTCCAACAATGAGGGAAGGCAAAGGTCTTCTCTCCATTGTTGGCTTTGTAGAAGTCCAAAGCTCGCCACACCTAGAGCAAAGGGAGAGAACAACGATAAACATATGTGCGAATATCGGATGATTAAGTTGAGGTTAAGAATCATACCAAGTCTTTCATACCCAAGCCACTAACGGGGAGCCGCTTCGCGTGCTCATACGCCGCCTGGAACTTGTTGCATTCCGTTTGAATTGTTCCCCACCTCTTTTGGATCGATATGTCGCTGCGGTCGCTCTCAAATGGCTCCTGTCCATATTTGCGATGCTCATGGAAGTATTCATAGACCCGGCGCCAGAATGCGGTCCCCTTCTGCTCGGCACCTGTCAACGCATCTTGCCCGATCGTCAACCATGCATTGACGATCATCTTGTCCTCCTTCTCCGTGTAGTTGGCGGTTCGCTTGCTTACCCGGCGAGCTCTAGCTTGTGCAGCTGCGGCTTGTGTGAGTCCCTCAACGAACAACGGCTCCTCCTCGATGTTTATGCTGCCGGGACAGGCAGTTGTGCCCTCCTGTGTGTCAACGGGAGGTGGCTGGGGAGCCTGCTGTGTGGCCGGCATCGTCTGCGCGAAAGACGTAGGGGCCTGCACGGTCGACGGTGACTGCGCGCGCGCGCCCGCCATATCGTCGAACAGGTTGCGTGCGCCGGCCATGGCAGCTGCTGCCAGGTTCTTGTGGCCTTTGGAGTTCGCCGGCGCACGGTTGGTCAATGGACGAAGGTGACGGCCCCGACATGGACTCTCCCACCTCCGGTGACCCATCCCGTGGCGTACCGTGCCAGAATGCGCCCCCAATTCGTGCCCAAACGGGGCAGACGGTGGGCCAGTTGATCTTGGAGGAAGGGGCAGGGTCACGGATGAGGACGAGCTCCCCCCCGAGGCCGTGCCGGTGCCGGGGATGAGCATGTGCTGGCCGAGCGATGAGTGGCCGTAAAACAGCATGGCCTGCGCCTGCTCTTGCATGACCGTGTTCTTCGCCTGTGTTTGGAGTTGGAGGAGGTGCTCCGCCGCCCGCACCCGCTCCTCCTCGGCGGCGGCCTCCTTCTTCCGTTGATCAAGCGCCCGGCGCCGGTCCGCCCGCTTCTTGGACTCCATCGCCCTGCTCCGGGGTGAGCTCGGGCTTCGCCTTTTTCGTCGGCGGCCCGGGCTCCACGACCACCGGAGCGTCCAGTTCAGAAGCCGCCTCCACGGAAGGAGCGGCAATGGCCGCGACCAGTGCCTCCTCTCCGATGGTGGCGGTGGTGGCGGTGGCGGCGGCAGCGTCGTCGGCCATCTCTAGGTTTTGGGAGTGGAGTGGAGTGTTTCTTGTGGGAGGAAGACAGGCGGGCCAGGGCGGACAAGGGGAGGACGCGACGACCAGCGCGTCGCGGCCACGCAAACCCGTCAAGATTTGGGCGGGTTTGGGTCGTCCCGGACGCCCCGGCCGTCCGTTTTAGGGATGGGTCCGCGCGCTGGGCCGCGTTTTTGTCCGTTTGGACCCATCCGGACGCGCGGACGCGGGATGGGTCGCCCGGTTGGAGATGCCCTTACGACCCAAACTGCTGAGTAAATTACATAAAACTACCACAGTTCGGGTTATGATAATAGGTTAGTGCATATTTTCTATTTTTTTTAAAGTACCGACTTGGAGTCGCACTAATTTTCATTTGGTGGCATTTTAACACAGTTCAGGTGGAACCCATTTGACAGAACTGACTGGTCAATGAAAACAACCACGTTGACATGGACTTTTTTTTAATCAACACATGCTTGACTTTTCCTCCCTTTCTCCTATCAAATCCCACCCAACACCGACCGTCGATGAACTCTATTGCCGCTGCACCTCTAGGTCCTCCCGCACCAGCTTGTGACCGTCGCCGTGCTCTGCTCGTTGTCCTCCTCCACCTCACCACGTCGGCAAAGCCCTTGCAAGGGCGACGCCCGTGGAGAGGTCTGTGCAACCGCCACTCCGGCTAAACAACCTCTAGCAGCATGGCCTCGCGAGCGGTGAGCGGCATCACCGCCACCGCTGCAGCTCACCAACCTCCAGCGGCAGCGCACCATGTGGATGTCCATCTGCAGGGGCGACGCCCATGGAGGGGTCAACGTTGTCGCCACTCCGGCTCACCAACCACCAGCAGCAGGGACTCGTGGGCAGTGGGCGGCATCACCACCGCCGTTGTAGATCACCAACCTCCAACGGCGACACGCCATGTGGATGTCCGTCTGCAGGCACCGCTAAAAGGACGAGATGTCGTCTAGAAGGGGGTGAATAGGCGTTTTAAAAATTATTACATATTTAGTTGTAAGAATGCGGAATAAAACTGACATTTATTTTACAAGCACAAAACCTAAATATGCTAGGCTCAACTAAGTGCAATAACAACAACTCAAGCTAAGCAAGATAGGCACAAGATATATGAACACAAGTGATAGCAAGATATATGTACTTCAAGCACGATGACTATCACAAAGAAAGTAAGCTCAAGTATAGAAATAACTGAGACACACAGAGACGGAGATGTATTTCCGTTTTCCCCCACACAAGGTGTGGTACATCAAGTTGGAGAGATGAGGGCTACCAAGAAGGTCTCCCTAACGCCACGAAGGCTCACCTTCTTCTCCAAGACAATTCCACGAACGACAATGACCTTTCCCTTATGGCTAGATTTTCCTCCACTTCGGAGATGGCAAGCTCCACGAACAATTCATAAGCTCCACGAAGGAGAAGCTCGGGCCTCTTCACAATCTTCCATGAAGAGGTCACCGGAGCACCAACCGTCAAACCAACTAGGAGGTAACCCCTCCAAAAGTAACAAGCTCACAGTCTCTCACTCGAACTAATCGTAATGAAGATCTCAACAATTATGTAAGGATTCAAAATCAAGAACACCAAAGGTGTTCAAATCCCTCACACTCAAATCCCACCAAAGGAACAAATGCTATGGAGGAACTACAGAGGAAGAACAAAAAAGAAATCAACAAATAACTTCAAGATCTAGATCCGAAGAGTTCCCCTCACTTAGTAGGGGCTGGGCCACTTCAATTCAAGGGTATTCAGATGAATACCCAAATAATTTGAAAAATATATTGATGTATATGAATGTTTTAAAGAATATATAAAAAGAAAAACAGTCCTATTATGATAGGAAGTTTGAAGTAGCTCAAATGGTTTGGTGGGAACTAACTTTTCATCTGGTCTTGAGTTCAATCCATGTATATGGATTTTATTCCATTTTTTTGCAAATAACTTTTGTGCGTGTATTTTATTATAGGAATATCATATAGGGCTTGGTGTACTCTTACTTTTTCATGTTAACTGCAATCGTTAGAAATTTGTAAGAATTTACCCATTCCGATACACTTATTTTGGTGAATTCATATGTTTCTCAAGCACAAGTATCCTTCATTGTGAGGTTTTTTTATAGGAATATCATATGGGGTTTGTTCTACTCTTACTTTTTCATGTTAACTACAATTGTTAGAATTTTCTAAGAATTTAAAAATCCGAGACACTTATTTTGGTAAATTCATATGTTTCTCAAGCATAAGTATCCTTCGTTGTGAGGGTTTCTCAAGAAAACATGAGATATGTGTGATCATTACTTCATACTCATATTATTTTATAAACTTTAATTCATAAAGTAATTATTTTTATAATTTTGAATACCCATAATCAAAATTCTGGGTCCGTCCCTGTCACTTAGAGGAGGAAATGATTGGTGGTGATTGTAGATCTAGATATTCTCTTTGAAATCCCTCAAGAATATGCAACAATCATGGGAGAAAAGGGAGAGGAAGCAAGCTCAAGAGATACAACAATGGTGGTAGAAAATGTTCTCAAAAACGCTTGAAACAATGGGGAAGAAGGCCCCTTTTGTACCCCTTCAAGGAAAGTGACTGTTTGAGAAAAAAGTTGAGCCACCCGGCGCCGAGTCCAGCGGGATCGACTAGAGTCCAGGAACCGGCAGGCCGACCTATACGCCGACCAACTCGGCACTGAGCCCGGCGGCGCCGACCTATACGCCGGATGCTGCTGGAAGACCGCCCTTACAAAAAAAACACGATAACTTTTGCATCCGGACTCCGATTTCGATGATATTGGGCTCGTTGGAATCACGGCGATGAGATCTACAACATTATGCATAGAAACATCATAGTCTAACCATGGATTAATAACAACAATATGAAAGGTTTGACCTATCTATAAAAGGCAAACCGGTAAAACATCCAAACATGAAAACGTAATAGAAGATGCATACGAATTCCTTTTTCAATGAACTTGGACTTGTTGTAAAGCTACCAACAATCTAATAACCTCAAATAAATAAACACCAAGAGGCAACAAGAATATAGAAATGAAAAGTATGCAAATGATTGAGCTCCCTAAGATGATGCGATCAAGTTATCCAACCGACAGACACCCGAAAAGCCTCTTATGCAATACAAGTTGCATGTCGAACGAGGAACAAGTCTCATGAACGCGGTCATGTAAAGTTAGTCCGAGCCGCTTCATCCCACTATGCCACAAAGATGCAAAGTACTCAAACTAAAGATAACAAGAGCATCAACGCCCCAAAAACCATTGTGTTCTACTCGTGCAACCATCTATGCATAGACACGGCTCGATACCACTGTAGGATAACGTTGCATAGAAAACAAAAATTTCCTACCGCGAACACGCAATCCAAGCCAAGATGCAATCTAGAAGACGGTAGCAACGAGGGGATATCGAGTCTCACCCTTGAAGAGATTCCAAAGCCTACAAGATGAGGCTCTTGTTCTTTGCGGAAGACGTTCACTTGCCGCTTGCAAAGCGCAGAAGATCTTGATCACGATCGCTTCCGGCGCCAAGGCAGCACCTCCGTACTCGGTCACACGTTCGTTGTTGATGAAGACGACGTCCACCTCCCCGTTCAGCGGGCAGCGAAGTAGTAGCTCCTCTTGAATCCGACAGCACGACGGCGTGGTGTCGGTGGTGGTGGAGAAATCCGGCGGAGCTTGCGGCGATGTGGTGGAGGAGAGAGACCGCTAGGGTTTGGGGAGAGAGGGGGTTGGGCGCCGGCCCTCTAGGGGTGCGGCCAAGGCTGAGGCTTGAAGTGGTCAGCCCCCTCTCCTATGCCCCTCATTATATAGGTGGAAGCCCCAAGAGTTGTAGTCCAAGTCTTCGAATAAGACCCCAACACTAAAAGTCTAAAACCTCCCATATGTGGGAAACCTACTCAAGGAGGGAGTCCCACTCAAGGTGGGACTCCCACCTTTCCTTGAGGTGGGGTGGCCGGCCACCTGGGAGCCCACCTGGACTCCTCCTTTAGGGTTTGGCTGGCCAAGCTTGTGGAGTCCTTCCGGGACTCCACCTTCCATAGTGCGTTTCTTCCGGATTTTTCTAGAACCTTCTAGAACTGCCATAAATGCCGGATCATTTCCAAACTTGGAATATGACTTCCTATATATGAATCTTATTCTCCGGACCATTCCGAACTCCTCGTGATGTCCGGGATCTCATCCGGACTCCGAACAAATATTCGAACTCCATTCCATATTCAAGTTCTACCATTTCAACATCCAACTTTAAGTGTGTCACCCTACGGTTCGTGAACTATGTGGACATGGTTGAGTACTCACTCCGACCAATAACCAATAGCGGGATCTGGAGATCCATAATGGCTCCCACATATTCAACGATGACTTTAGTGATCGAATGAACCATTCACATACGATACCAATTCCCTTTGTCACGCGATATTTTACTTGTCCGAGGTTTGATCTTCGGTATCACTCTATACCTTGTTCAACCTCGTCTCCGACAAGTACTCTTTACTCGTACCGTGGTATGTGGTCTCTTATGAACTTATTCATATGCTTGCAAGACATTAGACGACATTCCACCGAGAGGGCCCAGAGTATATCTATCCGTCATCGGGATGGACAAATCCCACCGTTGATCCATATGCCTCAACTCATACTTTCCAGATACTTAATCCCACCTTTATAACCACCCATTTACGCAGTGGCGTTTGGTGTAATCAAAGTACCTTTCCGGTATAAGTGATTTACATGATCTCATGGTCATAAGGACTAGGTAACTATGTATCGAAAGTGTAACACCCCAAATTTTTAAATAAAGAGAAAATGAATTTCCTTTTTCCAAAAATGAGAACCAACAAAAACTTTTCTTAAATAGAGTGCTATGCATAGTGCTCATACCCATTACTTGTGTTTTTGGCCATGATGAGTGTTATTATGCTTATGTGATAAACCCTAAAACCCTAAAGTGATCAAGTGAAGATCACAAACCAAATAAAAGAAAAGAGAAATCAAATAAGAAAAACCTAAACCCTAACTTTCTCAAAACCAAGTGGATCTATTTTGAGAAATCCAAAATAAAGACAAAGACATATGTGGGCATATAGCCCTAATGTGTAAATTCTTGAACCCTACCTCTCTTATCTTTCTAAATAGTGGTGAACCATGGTGAACCCCACTAAACCCTAAACCTCATTCCTCTTGTCACCCACCTTTGAAAAATAAAATAAAAAGGAAAGATCTTAAATAAGAGAAAGGCATATGCAAGCCTATGGCCACTTTGTGCAAATGCTCCAACCTTGAGTGTTAAAAATTGGTAGATGATTTGGAATACCTCAACACACTAAATAAAGTACTTATCAACCAATTCAAGTGATAAACAAAATAAAATCAAACATATGCATAGAGGCATATGTGACACTTAACCAAAATATTAAAATTGGACCTAGCCACTTCCATTACCTCAAAATAGTTTGAACCTTTCACCTAACTCAATCTAACACCCAATCAATCTCACCCATGTCCAAATGAAGCAAAAGAAAAGTAAAAGAATAAAGGTGAGAAATTCACAAAACCCTCCCAGATGAGTATGCCATTTTTTTCAAAATCTTTGACCTAGACCAATTTGGCCTTCACCAAGAGTTGAATAATGATACTAAACACTTATTACAACTTTTGGAATCAAAGAAACACAATTCAAATGAATTTCAAATTCAAATTTGGCTCACATATGATATTGGTCAAATCTGCCATTTCTAGTCTGATCACTACTTTGAGCCCCTGCATTTCGAAATTTTTAAAATAAAATTTCTCAACTCTTTGCATGTCATCCAAGAGAACATCAAGGTGAACACTTTTTGTAAAGAGCACCATGCCAAAATCATCTTTGATCAATAGCTAGGTTCATCCAAAGTTGGAACTTTATATTATGATCAACAATCTCACTTTGTCACTTTTTGCTTTTCCTTAAATTTGAAAACTCCACCACCACCTCTCACCTTCTCTGGTCAAATACAACTTATCTAAACCCACACTTTTCAAATTGTTCAACCATTTGAATTAAATCAAATTGGGACAAATTCTTTATTTTTTTAAATATGGCACTATTACATACTATTTGCTATAGTGATTCCTCTACCCCTAATCTACCCCAACCTACACCATTCTGTCCCCTTGTCCCCTCTCACCCTACATCCCCCCCCAGAAACCCTAGGAGGGCTAGCCAAGCTAGCATGGCATGGCCATGCCGGCCATGTTCCTCTCCCCCTCTTCTCCTTCATCCCCAGCTCGGCCCCCCATGTCTACTGGCTCCACCTCGCCTCCCTACTCCAGCCTAAGCAAGCCATGGTCGAGGAGGAGCTCGACAATCACCGGGATTCGCGCGCCCAATTCTTCCAGGGATGCCGCTCGCGTCGCAGCGCGCACGCCATGGGCACCCTCTGGCCACCTCTCGCCTGGCCACCTCACGCTCGCCCTGGCCCCTCTAGCACCTCGTTGAGCACCGCCTGGCGACCACAAAGCCGCCAGACACGCGCCCGTGCCCTCGCGCCGCCGGTCGCCGATGACCAGCTCGCCGGATCCCCGCGTCTGTGCCGCCAGACTCCACCGTCGCCAACGCTTGCCAGACCGTCCCCCACCTAGTTCTCTAGCTCCCTAGCACCGCCTGGACGCCGCCTAGCTAGCGCTAATGTCGCCGACCCGATTCCCTCGCCGGAGACGCCGCCCCGCTGTCGACCTTGCCGCACCCCTCACGGCCATCTCGCCCACTATAAAAGGAGGACACCCGCGGCCAATTCCTTCACACCGCCCCACTCCCCTCTCCCTCCTCGATCTCCTCGACCCTCTCTCTCCCTCGATTGCTCACCGGAGCCCTCCAATTTCTCGCCGGAGCCCGCGGCGGACCTGAGATCACCGCCGTTGATTTCGGCCACCATCGGAGACGCCACGGGTACCAGCGCACTCCTCATCATCGACAACGCCGTCCTGCACCGTCGCTGACCCTCGCCGGAGCTCCAGCTCGCCGCCGACCCCCTACCTCCGCCGCGGCAGCAACCTCTTCCGGCCGACGACGGCCGGCACGATCTTCTTCGATCCAACGCTCCTCAGCGCCCGTACCGTTTCGGTAAGCCTCACCCGCTGACGCGCGGGCCCCTCTGTCAGCTGGCCCGAAACGTTACTGGGCTGGACTGGGCCATTTTAATTCGTCTGGCGGTTCATTTCCCGCCGGCCCTTTAATTCAAATTTCATTTAAATAATTTAGTTGAATTCCCCCACTGGACCCAACTTTGAAATTGCATAGAAATTGTTTGGCTTGGCCAAATTTAGCAAATTTTATATATTTGGACAGCTAGTGAAATTATCTACAATATGCCACTGGTCTCATGACCAGATTCGTTGTAGAATTAATTCGATAAAAATAACAAGGCAGGGACTTTTCCCTACTCAAATAATTATTAAAAATCAAATAAAATAGATATTAAGTTAATTCCAACTCTAGTAGCTCAAATATTACTTACACTAATTGATTATGCAATAAATTGGTATGGTCACCTTGCATGATCATGCCCTAGCTTAAGTAAGGGACAATATGGCTATTTTCTCTAAGTGATATTGTCCTAAAATATTATGCAAATCATATGAGGTGTTATACTTCATTTAAATCTTGTCCCAAATAAATTCATGTGATGTTTGGACCCCTGGACCAAACTCTCTTATATGAATTACTTGGAGATTTAACTCACTTGTAGTATTATTAAATGGTATGAGGTACTCTACCTCATTTAAATCATTTTCTCAAATAATGAGGATGAAGGGTTGACTTAGGTCAATCTAAACTCATGCATGAGTATTTGAGAAATTAAATCTTAAGAAGATTCAATGAGAGGAAATTATTCTTCAAGGACAAAAGGGAACTATCATTTACATATATAATGAGAGGAAATTATTTTTCTTAAGAATAAAACAATACCAACCAACATGATGGCAAGGTGTTACCACTAGAATAATTTGTGTGATCTATGTGTGTGCTTAGTATAGCTCTTGATCTATTGAGTGATTGTATCCTCGTATTCGTGTATAGACGCTAGTACCGGAGAATACCAGGAAGAGGAAGGATTCTACCCGAAGAAGAAGAGAACTTTGACCACATCAACAACCAAGGCAAGCTAACACTACTGCAAGCTCTATGGTTGCAAGCTAATATTCTTGCAAGTGCAAAGTCCTACCAAGGACAAGGCACTCTCATCTTTTCCTATGAAGCATACGCCTATCCCAAGTTTTACTACAAGCTTTCTTTGCAAGTGTTATTGCTTTGATTTATTAAAGTACTTTTTGATTCATGATTCAATGGGGTTAATGTTAGATTAGTACAAGAGTATCAAAATTAGCCTAGAAGCAAAGCAATATACTTAGCACCCCTCATATCTAGATGCTAGTGCTAAATTAAAAATGACTACTCTAGATGGGAACATGGTGGTGAAATAATGATGATGATGAAATTTATGAAATGAACTTTGAAGGTGAATATGACCAAGAGAAGATAGTGATTTTTGACATAAAACTAATATTGGCTTGGATGCGATACCTTTCCAATTCATCAGTACCCCCACAATACCTGATTATGGGTAAAGGCTTAACTAGAAGTTTATGTACATTAGTATGGGTTCCCTCTAAACACACATCATAGGGGTTATGCCGAGGCTGCCTCCGTTGTTGATGAATGATGTGAATTAAAGGTGAATTGTACGGCCAAGCCCTGTGCAGTTCCCAGGATGACAGTTGGTCATCACTGGGAGGCCAAGCTCATGGGGAGAGGTGCTCATACTAAAGTTTGTAAATGAACGGTTATGGTTGATGATCCGCGTACTGTGTTACGATGATTCGGGGTTATCCCGACGGATGAAATCAAATGTTGTGGCACAAGTGTGCAACCTCTAGAGTGTAAACCTATTCGAATAGCCGTGTCCACGGTTACGGACGGTTGGAAAGGCCATACAGTTTCCAGTATTAGATTCTTGAAAATGTTGAGGATGAATGGTGACTTGGGTTTTCGAATCACAACAATGTTGTGGGAATGACACTAATGTTCCCACTTGAGTAGTTAGTACATGAAGAGTCTTTCTTTCCAATACTTGTGAACTCAAAATTGGCTTTATGCAAAAGAAACTAGAGCTTAGTACCTCTTTACTAGAATTGATAGTACTTACACTAGTATTAGTTTGCGAGTACTTTAAAGTACTCACGGGCACTCGGCTATTCAAATGGCCGACTATGAAGAGGCGCAGAATGAGAAGATGGACAGCGGGACGTCTACGACAACTAGGACTACTCCGACGTCAAGCGTTGGCATGTGGACTATAGAGTCCTTGTATCTTACGCTTCCGCTATGAACTTGTGCTTGTTCGTTGACCATTCGTTGATCAATAGATCAACTATTTATGTAATATGGATCATGTGATTCCAAGTTGTAAGACTGTATGGTTTGTAATGAATGATGACTGTGATACTTAACTATTATGCCTCGCAACAACAATATTCCCTGGGATTAGATGTATGACATAATAGGCATCGGGACTTAAAAAGGGTGTTGACAAGTTGGTATCGAGCCATTGTTTGACCTTAGGAGACCCTAGTTAGAATGGACGTCTGAAAAACTTAGTTTCAAAAACAAATGAAATGAATAATTGTGAAAACTTATTCTCACTCTTATCCTTGAGATCTTTTTCAAAAAAAATGAGAAATATATGCTCTACTTTTCTTTGCAAGCTTACCTAAAATTTTGCACACTTGACTACTTCTCTAGCTTACTCATCCTCTTTGCCCACAGATGGAGTACCAATGGGAGTTCTATCAGCTTGGTCACGAAGGCGACCTAAAGTTCGAAAAGGATTTGAAGCAACTAGTGGAATATCTAGGACACCCGTATCCCGAGTTCTTCGGAATACCCCTCAAAACCACTCCGGAGAACCACCTAGGTGGGAAGTTTCTACGATCTACGAAGAAAGATTGGAGCCCCGGTATGGGAAACCATCTGGTTTTCTGGGGAAACACTTGGAAGGAAGGACTAGTCAGTGCTATGCAAGAAGCCATTGCCCGTCTGTGCGGACAAAATGAGAACAAGATCAAAAACACTCGCTTCATCTACTACCCAAGACATGACTCCATGGGAAGACCGATGACCATGCCCCCGCACACGGAGATGAACCCCTATGTAGCGCACCAGGACTTTAGGCAGTACAAAACCCGCGGATTTGGACAACGCCCTCGCCTCTCGCCAAGCACATCATCTGTGAAGACGAAGAATCCACCCAGAAGAGTAGTATCACTCCAGCACTTAAGTAGGTGTGAGTTGTATCAGGATCCCCTTGTATCGTAGAGCGAATGAATGGTTCTTCAAACCAACGGTGTGTTAGATTTGTAATGTGTGATGTTTGGTATGAATGAAAAAGTGTTGTTGGTTTTACCCCTTCAACACTACTCAAGTTTTCAAGTTTTGAACCTTTGAAACTGTTTGAACTTTAACTCAAACAAACCATAGAAAATTCCCTCTTATCTTATCATCTACCTCAATCTTCAGATGGCCCCACCAACCGCGGTGCGAACCAAGACGCCATGATGCAGATGCTAGAGATGATGATGGCAGACCGGGAAGCCGATAGAACTGAAGCCAACATTCTGCACTGCAGCAGATCGCTCAACAACAACGGCCATGGAAACCATGACCACCCAGGGTCAAAGCTCAAGAACTTTCAGAACACCAACCCTCCATGTTCGGCGGACAGAAGAGCCACTAGACGCGATGATGGCTCCAGGACAATGGAGAACAACTTGGAAGTTGCAGGAGTTGAAGCCGCCGAGAAAGTACTGTTCGCCACCACTACATGTCGGGACCTGCACGAGCACGGTGGACAAGCGCCCGCGCAATGAATGCGGGGCGGATGATGACCTGGGAAGACTTCAAGCTGAAGTTTAGCAAGTATCACGTGCCCCAAGGACCGATCAAGAAGATGAGAGACGAGTTCCGCGAACTCAAGCAAGCAGAATGTGTGGTAGAATACCGCGACAGTTTCTTACTCGTCAAGGTACGCCCGGATGAGACCGATACAAATGAGAAAAGGAAAGAAAGATTTCTGAACGGACTCCAGGACGAGATGCAGAGTCTTGGTCAACATTCCCTTTGCTGATCTAGAAGCCCGGTGGACTCCGCCATCCGGATGGAAGGGAAGCTTCACCAAGCCAATGAGAACCGCAAAGCGCCGGATGATGAATCAGCATGGGTCCAGCAATACCCAGAAGTACCGCAACAACTCATCTGGAGGATTTACTCCAAAATACAACAAGCCCACTGCCCAGACTTACCGCCCAAACTACACCAATAACCAGGGAGGACCCCCGAAGCCCGGAGGCAACAACAACAACAACAACAACAATCACACCAGCAACAACAACCCCAACACCAACAACAACGGGAGCAACAACAACAACAGCAACAACACTGGCCCTAGGACTGGAAGCAATGCCATCCCCGTCGCCACAAGGACAAGGCCACCATCACTTGTTATGAGTGTGGAGTGGTTGGGCATTACTCCAATGAGTGCCCCAAGAGACTCGCCAAGATTGCCGCCAACACCGCACCTGCTCAGAACCAACGCCGCTTCGCCGCAGAAAGAACCAGAACAACAACGGCCGCTACTACAACCGCCCCGAAGCTCCGAGCACCTCAGGAACATGCCAAGTATGTCTTCCTGTTAAATCATACCGCCCAATCTCTCTTAGGAACCTAACTTTCCTTAAAATCTCGGGACGAGATTTGTTTAAGGAAGGGTTTGTAACACCCCAAATTTTTAAATAAAGAGAAAATGAATTTCCTTTTTCCAAAAATGAGAACCAACAAAAACTTTTCTTAAATAGAGTGCTATGCATAGTGCTCATACCCATTACTTGTGTTTTTGGCCATGATGAGTGTTATTATGCTTATGTGATAAACCCTAAAACCCTAAAGTGATCAAGTGAAGATCACAAACCAAATAAAAGAAAAGAGAAATCAAATAAGAAAAACCTAAACCCTAACTTTCTCAAAACCAAGTGGATTTATTTTGAGAAATCCAAAATAAAGACAAAGACATATGTGGGCATATAGCCCTAATGTGTAAATTCTTGAACCCTACCTCTCTTATCTTTCTAAATAGTGGTGAACCATGGTGAACCCCACTAAACCCTAAACCTCATTCCTCTTGTCACCCACCTTTGAAAAATAAAATAAAAAGGAAAGATCTTAAATAAGAGAAAGGCATATGCAAGCCTATGGCCACTTTGTGCAAATGCTCCAACCTTGAGTGTTAAAAATTGGTAGATGATTTGGAATACCTCAACACACTAAATAAAGTACTTATCAACCAATTCAAGTGATAAACAAAATAAAATCAAACATATGCATAGAGGCATATGTGACACTTAACCAAAATATTAAAATTGGACCTAGCCACTTCCATTACCTCAAAATAGTTTGAACCTTTCACCTAACTCAATCTAACACCCAATCAATCTCACCCATGTCCAAATGAAGCAAAAGAAAAGTAAAAGAATAAAGGTGAGAAATTCACAAAACCCTCCCATATGAGTATGCCATTTTTCAAAATCTTTGACCTAGACCAATTTGGCCTTCACCAAGAGTTGAATAATGATACTAAACACTTATTACAACTTTTGGAATCAAAGAAACACAATTCAAATGAATTTCAAATTCAAATTTGGCTCACATATGATATTGGTCAAATCTGCCATTTCTAGTCTGATCACTACTTTGAGCCCCTGCATTTCGAAATTTTTAAAATAAAATTTCTCAACTCTTTGCATGTCATCCAAGAGAACATCAAGGTGAACACTTTTTGTAAAGAGCACCATGCCAAAATCATCTTTGATCAATAGCTAGGTTCATCCAAAGTTGGAACTTTATATTATGATCAACAATCTCACTTTGTCACTTTTTGCTTTTCCTTAAATTTGAAAACTCCACCACCACCTCTCACCTTCTCTGGTCAAATACAACTTATCTAAACCCACACTTTTCAAATTGTTCAACCATTTGAATTAAATCAAATTGGGACAAATTCTTTATTTTTTTAAATATGGCACTATTACATACTATTTGCTATAGTGATTCCTCTACCCCTAATCTACCCCAACCTACACCATTCTGTCCCCTTGTCCCCTCTCACCCTACACCACCCCCAGAAACCCTAGGAGGGCTAGCCAAGCTAGCATGGCATGGCCATGCCGGCCATGTTCCTCTCCCCCTCTTCTCCTTCATCCCCAGCTCGGCCCCCCATGTCTACTGGCTCCACCTCGCCTCCCTACTCCAGCCTAAGCAAGCCATGGTCGAGGAGGAGCTCGACAATCACCGGGATTCGCGCGCCCAATTCTTCCAGGGATGCCGCTCGCGTCGCAGCGCGCACGCCATGGGCACCCTCTGGCCACCTCTCGCCTGGCCACCTCACGCTCGCCCTGGCCCCTCTAGCACCTCGTTGAGCACCGCCTGGCGACCACAAAGCCGCCAGACACGCGCCCGTGCCCTCGCGCCGCCGGTC
Source organism: Lolium multiflorum (assembly GCA_030979885.1). NCBI lineage: Eukaryota > Viridiplantae > Streptophyta > Magnoliopsida > Poales > Poaceae > Lolium > Lolium multiflorum. The sequence goes on from CM061749.1 coordinate 193,316,818, forward strand.
GCCGATGACCAGCTCGCCGGATCCCCGCGTCTGTGCCGCCAGACTCCACCGTCGCCAACGCTTGCCAGACCGTCCCCCACCTAGTTCTCTAGCTCCCTAGCACCGCCTGGACGCCGCCTAGCTAGCGCTAATGTCGCCGACCCGATTCCCTCGCCGGAGACGCCGCCCCGCTGTCGACCTTGCCGCACCCCTCACGGCCATCTCGCCCACTATAAAAGGAGGACACCCGCGGCCAATTCCTTCACACCGCCCCACTCCCCTCTCCCTCCTCGATCTCCTCGACCCTCTCTCTCCCTCGATTGCTCACCGGAGCCCTCCAATTTCTCGCCGGAGCCCGCGGCGGACCTGAGATCACCGCCGTTGATTTCGGCCACCATCGGAGACGCCACGGGTACCAGCGCACTCCTCATCATCGACAACGCCGTCCTGCACCGTCGCTGACCCTCGCCGGAGCTCCAGCTCGCCGCGGCCCCCTACCTCGCGCGGCAGCAACCTCTTCCCCCCGTGACGACGATGACGCCCGCCGACGATCTTCTCTGATCCAACGCTCCTCAGCGCCCCGTACCGTTTCGGTAAGCCTCACCCGCTGACGCGCGGGCCCTCTCAGCTGGCCCGAAACGTTACGGGCTGGCTGGGCCATTTAATCGAATCTGGCCATTTCCCGTAGGCCCTTTAATTCAAATTTCATTTAAATAATTTAGTTGAATTCCCCCACTGGACCCAACTTTGAAATTGCATAGAAATTGTTTGGCTTGGCCAAATTTAGCAAATTTTATATATTTGGACAGCTAGTGAAATTATCTACAATATGCCACTGGTCTCATGACCAGATTCGTTGTAGAATTAATTCGATAAAAATAACAAGGCAGGGACTTTTCCCTACTCAAATAATTATTAAAAATCAAATAAAATAGATATTAAGTTAATTCCAACTCTAGTAGCTCAAATATTACTTACACTAATTGATTATGCAATAAATTGGTATGGTCACCTTGCATGATCATGCCCTAGCTTAAGTAAGGGACAATATGGCTATTTTCTCTAAGTGATATTGTCCTAAAATATTATGCAAATCATATGAGGTGTTATACTTCATTTAAATCTTGTCCCAAATAAATTCATGTGATGTTTGGACCCCTGGACCAAACTCTCTTATATGAATTACTTGGAGATTTAACTCACTTGTAGTATTATTAAATGGTATGAGGTACTCTACCTCATTTAAATCATTTTCTCAAATAATGAGGATGAAGGGTTGACTTAGGTCAATCTAAACTCATGCATGAGTATTTGAGAAATTAAATCTTAAGAAGATTCAATGAGAGGAAATTATTCTTCAAGGACAAAAGGGAACTATCATTTACATATATAATGAGAGGAAATTATTTTTCTTAAGAATAAAACAATACCAACCAACATGATGGCAAGGTGTTACCACTAGAATAATTTGTGTGATCTATGTGTGTGCTTAGTATAGCTCTTGATCTATTGAGTGATTGTATCCTCGTATTCGTGTATAGACGCTAGTACCGGAGAATACCAGGAAGAGGAAGGATTCTACCCCGAAGAAGAAGAGAACTTTGACCACATCAACAACCAAGGCAAGCTAACACTACTGCAAGCTCTATGGTTGCAAGCTAATATTCTTGCAAGTGCAAAGTCCTACCAAGGACAAGGCACTCTCATCTTTTCCTATGAAGCATACGCCTATCCCAAGTTTTACTACAAGCTTTCTTTGCAAGTGTTATTGCTTTGATTTATTAAAGTACTTTTTGATTCATGATTCAATGGGGTTAATGTTAGATTAGTACAAGAGTATCAAAATTAGCCTAGAAGCAAAGCAATATACTTAGCACCCCTCATATCTAGATGCTAGTGCTAAATTAAAAATGACTACTCTAGATGGGAACATGGTGGTGAAATAATGATGATGATGAAATTTATGAAATGAACTTTGAAGGTGAATATGACCAAGAGAAGATAGTGATTTTTGACATAAAACTAATATTGGCTTGGATGCGATACCTTTCCAATTCATCAGTACCCCCACAATACCTGATTATGGGTAAAGGCTTAACTAGAAGTTTATGTACATTAGTATGGGTTCCCTCTAAACACACATCATAGGGGTTATGCCGAGAGCTGCCTCCGTTGTTGATGAATGATGTGAATTAAAGGTGAATTGTACCTGCCCTGTACGGTTCGGGATGACGGTTGGTCATCACTGGGAGGCCAAGCTCATGGGGGAGAGGTGCTCATACTAAGGTTGTAAATGAACGGTTATGGTTGATGATCCGCGTACTGTGTTACGATGATTCGGGATTCCGACGGATGAAATCAAATGTTGTGGCACAAGTGTGCAACCTCTGCAGAGTGTAAACCTATTCGAATAGCCGTGTCCACGGTTACGGACGGTTGGAAAGGCCATACAGTTTCCAGTATTAGATTCTTGAAAATGTTGAGGATGAATGGTGACTTGGGTGAATCACAACAATGTTGTGGGAATGACACTAATGTTCCCACTTGGTAGTTAGTACATGAAGAGTCTTTCTTTCCAATACTTGTGAACTCAAAATTGGCGCAAAAGAAACTAGAGCTTAGTACCTCTTTACTAGAATTGATAGTACTTACACTAGTATTAGTTTGCAGTACTAAAAGTACTCACAGTGTCCTATTCAAATGGCCGACTATGAAGAGGCGCAAAGCAGTATAAGATGATGGATGTACGCCTGACAAACTAAGTTACTCCGACGTCATTAACAATGGACTATAGAGTCCTTGTATCTTACGTTCCGCTATGAACTTGTGCTTGTTCGTTGACCAAGGATCAATAGATCAACTATTTATGTAATATGGATCATGTGATTCCAAGTTGTAAGATCGTATGGTTTGTAATGAATGATGAAATTGTGATACTTAACTATTATGCCTCCCAACAATTCCCGGGATTGCGATGTATGACATAATAGGCATCGGGACTTAAAAACTATGTATAGAAAGCTTATAGCAAATAACTTAATGTGAGATCTTATGCTACGCTTAATTGGGTGTATTATTACATCATTCATATAATGATATAACCTTGTTATTAATAGCATCAATGTTCATGATTATGAAACTAATCATCTATTAATCAACAAGCTAGTTAAAGAATACTAGGGACTTCTTTGTTGTCTACATATCACATATAATAATGTTTTGGTTAATACAATTATAGCATGATATATAAACATTTATCATAAACACAAAGATATAAATAATAACCACTTTATTATTGCCTCTAGAGCATATCTCCTTCAGTCTCCCGCTTGCACTAGAGTCAATAATCTAGTTTACATTTGTAAAGATATAACACCTTGGCCATACGGTGCTTTATCGTAATTGCTCTGGAGGTTTTTAGTCAGGATCGACAGCTTCGGCGTATGTATTTTGTAATTCATTTGCGTCTCAACGCATCACTCATTTCCAAATGAGTCGGCATTAAATATGTTTGGTCTTCTGGTGGAACCTTAATTCGCGGTCTGAAATATGTCACTAATATTGTCACACACAATATAGCTTCAAAGTTATGACTCTGTCGGAACTACACCAAGTTCTCAAAGAACCTCTTGACTTAACATAATGACATACTCTGCCTTCTTTTGTAGAATCCGTCACAATATTTAGAACTCTTCTAAATCTAGCATAGATAACTTCTAGCTCATTGTGCTACCTTTTAAACAACACTTAGTCTAATTTGAGATTGAAATTATATTTTATATGTGACAAAACCAATATCGGTGTAACACCTTACAACGATTTGTTTGTCATTTCCTCATACAAAACTATATATATATATATCCTTAGTTCTTCTAAAGTACTCAAGGATATTCTTACTGTCATCCAATGATCATCATATGAATCATTCTGGTATATGCTCATAACACTTTATAGCACATGACATCTGATTGTGTACATATTATTTCGTGATCTATAATCACACATGTGTTTTTACTCATTGGGTGTCAAATACATTCAAGTCTTGTTAAAACTTAACATGACAAGAACATTTTCTTAATATTTATATATTGAACTACTTCAATATCCATTCTATGTACTTTGACTTAAACTTATTATGTGTTTCAATCTATCTTCATAGTTCTTGACACTAAATATGTTTCAGTTCATATCCTTTCATTGAAATTAATTTCTCAATGAAACCTTTTAATCAAGTATATAATTACATCATTTATAATAACTATATGTCACCTACATAAGGTATTATAAATATGTCTCAGCCCTCCCACTTACTTGCAAATGCAAACCTCTTCATCGTCTCTTGATGAAATCAGAAACTCTTTGACTATTTCATGTTGGGTGAAGATTCCAACTCCTTGTGCTCACTTCATCCAATTGAAGTTTGTATACTATCTAGTATTCTACGAATGGTAAAACTCTTGGTTGTGGCTTTGTATACACCTTAATACATACTTATGATAAGTAATGTATTTTGCCATCCCTACTATACTTTTACATTTCAAAAAAAGAAATATGTAGTGATTACTAGAATAAACCATGAACTATAAGCATTGCTACGGAAGATCTAATCTTATCGTAGTCAACTCTTTGAACTTTGTAGTAAACAACTTTTCGACAAGTCGAGCTTCTTTAAGGATATTTCATCAAAGTCTATAGATCCATTTACTTTCAAAAAGTATTCATCTATTATGGATTTCATGGCGCATGGCCATTTTACCGGAGTCGGGGCCCATCATAACTTCTTTGTTTGTAGTTGGTTTATCATTATTCAAATCAATCCTTTGTTCACAAATCATTTATTTGATCACAAAGTAAACCATACCTACAAGGTTCAATATATGATCTCCATGGCTAAAACACTTTGTAGTCTTGGGAGCCATGATCGTCGTAGCTTAGAAACAATTACGATCTTTGCGCTACTCTGGTCATTATGCTCGGGTTCATAAGCCTTATCAATTATATTTTCCTCCCACTCAAATACTTCACTAGAAACAATTTCTCGGAAATAAACATTGATAATTTCTTTGTCTTTGTCTGGAAGAATTCCCAATTTAAATCTCCAGGATAACCAACAAAGACATTCATCCGATTTTGGTTGTAAACTCTTAGACCAAAATTTAAGAAAGGACTATTAGGGTTTATACCTATGCCATAACTCGTATGGTGTCATTTCAACGGATCATGATGATGCTCTATTCGGTGTAAAAGCCGGTAGTCACTAAAGCATAATCCACAAAAATCTAATGGCGATCATAATATTTTATCTCATCATTAATCCAACAAGGTTTGGATACATATCTGGGATACTATATCATCATTATGATACTCCAAGAAATGTGAGTTGTAGAACAATTTCATAACTCTCTTAGATGTTAGCTAAAACTCGTAATTCAAATATTTCTACCATGATCCAATCATAGATATTTGACTTTTCTATTCGATGATTTCCACTTCATGCTGAAATTTATTTGAATCCATTCAAATGTTTCAAACTTCTTCCTTATTGAATATATCCACATATATATACTTAATTCATTGTTGAAAGTTTTCATGAAGTAGAAGAATCTCCCGCACACAACTATGCCCAGTGAACCACATACATCATCATGTATTTTTCCACTAAGTTAGTTGCCCGTTCAAATTTTTGCCTATGAACGGTATT